>CAWUFW010011809.1:0-587770 GCA_963921515.1 Calotriton arnoldi
AGCAGCGCCAGATTGGCTTGAGCAGGGATACTCCCGCCCATTAGGAGACCGGGGGCTGTGGCATGAAGCAACCCTCGCTCTCCTAAGGGGAAGACTAGTGCGCATGTTCGGGCTGGTTGTAAAAATGACCAGCCCAAAATCGAACATGCGCACTACTGAGTGCTGCCGCGGTCCGACCCCCTTCAGCTTCCTGATTGCCTCGGGCGTGGCCCGGTGACCGGCCAGGAATTAGCGCATTAGTGATACTAATTTTTGACGTACATTTTTGTAAACGAATGGGGGCATATGGCTTTAGTGGGGCAACGCCCCAGCTCCCCAAGGGACGCACCGCCACTGCCATTGTTACATAAAATGAAAGTGCCTTTGTAGTTAGGGTTAGATCAGTTTCCATAAGTACGGCATTTTTTTGTTTTCTTAATTACTTTGCAGCTGTTAGAAGAGTATGCCTGAAAACCTTCCCAAAAAGTTCATCCACTTTGGGTCTTTCCTGGTAAGAAAAAGGTGGGGGGTCCCAGAAGCCAATTTCCCATCCGTTTTAATTGCCCTTCGGGTTCTTTGCTCTTTAATCAGGGGCGTTGCTTGGTCAATAAGATTGGGGGTGACATATAATGTTAAAATGCATTATATGACAAGCAGGAGTGCATGCAAGGGCTAAAGGGGCAGTGGGAAGGGAAACGCATGTGGATTGGCAGGGGTACTAAGTGAGAGAAAACACAATATTTCCAAACATAAACAACAGCTTTGTAGACTTTCAAAGCAGAGCAACATACCAGACCAAAAGCACCTGCACTCAACTATTTTCCAGAAAATATATTTATTAGGGAGTTTAACACCCCAAGCACCTCCCCTGAAGCTACGCCCCTGCCTTTAATGCAGAAAAAAAAGCCTGAAAGGAATTACAACTGACTTCCACAAAGTTATATCTCTTCTCAAGGATTGGGCTTTTGTTGGTTTGATGTAAATCTATTCAGCAGTTTTCGAGAAATTAGTGTTTACATTTTTTTCAAGCTGGGCATAAAGAGGTTACAATTTTAGGGATATCTTGACACTGTGAAAGCTGAATATTTAATTCACCGATAATGTTAGTGCTGTTGTATGAATTTGCAAGAAATTCAGCAGATGCTTAGTACAATTACCTTACTGCATGCATTTTTAAATTTGCGTTGATTCATCAAGGAGGGCACTGTTAGAAGGATGGGTCAAAAATATGTTATTTGCTAATAATCATGCCATCATTTAACTGATCCAAATGACATTTTACAGATATTTAGCATGTTTAATCTTGTGGGTATGGCATGGTTTGTACATATATATCAAGAGGAGACAATGCTCCCATAACTTAGGTTCTCTGCAATGAATCTGCATAAACTTTGGAAGGCTATCAGCATGTTAACACCAGTGCTGGAAACTCAGATTTCATGTAGGTCCGAGGAAGGGGACAATGGTAAATAGATGGTCATATTTTTGGATTTGCTAGTAACTCTGGCACAGTTTTACATATCTTCACAGCACTTGGCAGACACTAACCATGTTTAATGTAGATTTTGAATTTCATAGAAAACTATCAAGGGAGGAGGTACTCTTAAAAGGGTGATAAAAAAAACAGCAGTTCCCATTTTAAGTGGTGTTAATCTTTGCTGTCCCTGAAAGGAATTCTAGCAATCTTGATAATTAGGTAAAAGTTTACTCAGGGAAGTTCTGTTGTTTGTTAGGAGTAAATCCATTCCCTAGTTTTCAAGAATTAGCCTTATAATAATGTGTCAGTGGGAAGCCCTCAATAGAAAAAACAACTTCTAGGCCCAGTTGTGCATTTCAAGTTAGCAGTACCAAAGACTGATCTGCACCCACTAATAAAATATCTGTCCAGGTTACAGGCCAGGCACTACAGCCAACCCGCGCCATGCATGTTTGAAGGGTGTGCACATTATGGTTGGCAGTCTGCAGCATGATGGTCATTCTTAACAAATTAACACTTTCTTGACCCCCATACTGTTCCATGATACAGCACGGAACATATTAGCAAATAAATTAATTTTTTACCTCAGCTTAGATTTTGCCCTTCATCATATCTGCCTGAAACTTGAGATTCCAGCAGAGGACTGAGCTTGATAACAGCCTGCCTATCAAATATCATGCCAATTTATTAACCAGCCCCAACATTATTTGCAAATAGTACTTATTGGGCCCCTCCTCATTTAACTCTGTTCCTTCTTGACGGCTTTACATGTAATTTAATTTATCCAGAGCAAGCTACACATGATCAGACTGTGTCTAATTTCATGCAGATCTGCGATAAGGCACCAAAGTTATTACCATATGAAAGATTTTGTAACCCTCCCTTTAAATTATCTCCCCTTGAATTGTTTTGCATACAACTTGGCATGCCAAGAGAAAAACAATCATGCTAAAGGTTTGACAAATTTCATGCTGATTCATGAAAGGTGAAGTTGTGTTGCAATTGGTTTGTGAACTATGGTTTCATGGCTGTTGTGCAAAATATGGATTGTGGCTCTAACCATACCTTTCAAATATAGTGTGTTAATGTGCTATACACTTTTCTGTAGCATATTTATAATTTTGCCTAGGGATCTCTAAAAACAAAATTATCAACTGATTGGTGTTAGGCCTCAACCCTCAATGTCAGGGCTGTCAATAAAATACTTGTTAAAAAAACACTAGAAAAAGTAAGCTTATCAATTTTACTCATGATCTGTGCTTAGCACATATCTTCTGAAATATTCAGGTTTTAAAATCAACATAACATGCTCTGTCTGCATGTGCCTAAATATGGTAGAATCAAAAAGCATTATTTTCTTTATATTATTTTTCTTAAACCTGTCCTACAAAGAAATGCATTCAGCTGGTACTTGTGAGAGGGCCTCCACCTTACCCCATCTCACATTAATTACAAAGTTCCCATCCCATGGCCCTACACCCCAGAAGCCATCCCAAGGGTGAGGAGGTAGCTGCACGTGGCCTCCAGCATGTGGCAACACAATTGGTGGTAGTGCAACAAGTAAAGTCTCAGTTATCGCACTATTTCAAGCCTTGAGACGACAGGATCCAGACTGTCATGACCATCTTAGGAGCCCTAGCCAAGAAGCCAGACTCAGTATTCTTCATCTCAGCCACACTGCAGAATGGTGCTGGACATGGTTTGAGGATAGGGAGCTACTGTTCCACATCACCAGGGTTGATATTTCTGAGGATAGGAGTTTGTAAAGCTGACATCTTTGGTTGTTGTGATGCCATTGTTTGGTCTCTGACTTACTACTGTATACAATGTGCTAAGAAACTGTGAAAAGTCTCTGCATGCATGTTCAGAACTTTGGCCATGAAGCACGCTGAATGTGGATGTTTGATTATGAAACTTATTTTGCTATGTTACATTTAGAACCTTACCATGGGCATTGAGTCGAGAGCACCCTGAACATTACAACTTGGGTGACTGATTATGTGCCCTATCTTTGGTATGAAGCTATGACCAATATGCCATGAACATAGATTTCGAGTAATTTCTATTATGACTAGCACAAAGAAAAATGTGAATGAGATAAACATGTGTATCCAAGCATCACTGAGTGAGACAGTGTTAGGTGATCTTGTTGCCGTGAGAGCTAATTCAACAGGGTAGAGAAGCAGGTGCAGGTTTCATTGCAAGCTAGATCCTGAATCCTGCCCAAGAAGCCCTCTAGTATGCTATGGTGTGACTGGCTGAAGTGTGATATGAACAACTGGGTGTATGTTTATGTATGTCCTTATCTTTCAGCGCTTCTATCACCCATCAAAAACCTTTATGACTTCTGAGGGTGGTGCAGTTAACTTCTGTGAGCCTTTGTAAAGCAGAGATATTTGGAGATACCCCAATACTAGTGACTGTTGAGCTCTAATTGATAGAGAGACTTTATATAGAATTCAAAGAGAATAATCATTCCCATTTACTGTTTCAGGTCTCCTTTTCGGCTGTTATATTCCATTTTCCTTCCCCTCGACTAGCCACTCTGATTCTCTTTGCTATGACAGAAAACTGAGTTGGTGGTGCCAGCAGGTTGGCACCTTTGAGCATTATCTGACTCTGAGGAATCACAGAACTACTACATTACCAGATGAAAAATAGTCACTAACAAATAATGGTATTGCTGTGTAGTGAAACACAAATAGACAATTATTATAGTCTTTTCCTCAGACAAAACAATAAATGCTGCGCAGATCTAGCCATGTACAGAAGAAGCTGTGTACATGGAAACTAGGTTTCAAAACCTGGCTCTGGTGGTCACTGTGAGGGTTATACTCTGACCATTTCCTAATTTTTAACAAGCGCTGACACAGTCTAAAGGTCTGGTCTTAATTTTTTAATGCATGCAACCACCTTTTATGAATGGTTGTGTTTTCATCTGTTTGCACATTAAAGGAATACCTTTTGCACTTGTCAGTACTTGTTTAGCAATGCTAAACCTCAGACCCATGTTAACCAATGATGCCATTTTTTTCCACCCATGTGATAGTAAATCTTTAGTGTCCAACACCTTCCCCAAAATGGATTAGAATTGCGTGTGAACAAAAAAATTGATCTCATTTTAAGTCCAACGCCTTCCCCAAAATGGTTTAGATTCAAGTTGGAATAGTATATCTGGTCATTTTAGTGCCCAACATCTTCCCCAAACTAGTTTAAATTGGAGTGGGAATAATAAATTGCACTCCTTTAGTGTCAAACACCTTCCCGAAAATGGTTTAAATTGAAGTGGGAATAGTAACTATGACCGTTTCCTGTCCAAAACCTTCTCCTAGATGGTTTAACTTGGAGTGGGAACAATAAATATAACCCCTTAAGTGTCCAACACTTTCACCATATTGGTTTCCACTAGAGTGAGAATTGTAAACAGCACCCCTTTAATGTCCAACATTTTCCTCATAATGGTTTAGATGGAAATTAAAATATTAAATGGCACCCCTTTAGCATCCAACACCTTCTCCAGAATAGATTAGATTGGAGTGAGAATAGTAAATGTGACCACTTTCGTGACCAAAATATTCCACAAATTAGTTTAGATTGGAGTGCGAATAGTAAATCTGACTGCTTTAGTGTCAAACCTTCCCCAAAATGGTTTAGATTGGAGTGAGAATAGTAAATCTGACCCCTGTAGTGTCCAACACCTTCCCAAAGTGGTTTACTTTGGAAAAGGAAGAGTAAATGTGACACTTTTAGTATCCAACACCTTCCCAAAAATGATTTACTTTGTAGTGGGAGTAGTGAATCTGACTCTTTAACTGCCCACCACGTTTCCCAAGATGGTTTATAATGCAGTGGGAATAATGTATTAGATTTCTTAAGTGTGAAGTATTTTCAAGAACTACATTATAATTTAGTGCTAAAGGTGCATTTTATTACTTTTGTGATTTATTTTTTGAGATATTTGAGTTACCTATGTATATGTTTTAGAAAGGTGCAGTGCTATCTTACTTTAGTGGTTGTACACAATTGTGGTGGGTGTTTGTTTTGTGAGAAATAAACAGTATATTTTCATGTATATTTTATTTGTACAATTTTTAATATTTGCTGCATATACCTTTTGATTGTAACAACTCCATGTCTTCTAACACAATAGTTGCAATATGTTATAACATTTCTTTTGTGTGATATACATGTATTTATATATTTTTTTCATTACAAACATTTTGCAGTGCAATTTATGAAAATACATATATATGTCATATACATATTACTCTGTTGTTTTACACATTTTACATAATTGTTTCTTCACACTTACTTTTTTCACAAGTATATTATATATAAACATTAACAGCATATACATTTTTTATTATTTATTAATTAGCGCTTTTGCAATGTGAGCACAATATCAACTTAGCGACACTCACAATAAAATAATAGAAAACACAATCTTCGATTAGGACTTGAACAAGTATTTGTTATATTTCAATAATTCAGAGCAAATATCCCCATTCTTAACATTTAGTTACAGAACAAAGTGAATGATTTTAGAAAAATATCCTCTGAAGAAGGATATTAAGTAACCGAAATGCATTGGGGTTTGTGTAAAAGATTGATTGAAGGAGAATTTCATTTACAATAATCTGCTTGGAAATTTGAAAGGAATACAATTGAATGAGGAAAGAAATACAATTATTGATGACATGACAGCTGAATTTGATTTAAATTTGGATGAACATCATTAGAAGAGTTTGGAGCTTGAGCTCTCTAAAGCAGCGTCTCACAGTATTCACATTGGCTACTCCACAAGAGGATATATATGGTATTTCATACTTGTTCTTGAGATGGACAAGAGCAACCTGGAGAGCACACAAATTGAATAAAAAGAAACGTATCACTTTGATGTTTTATGATAGAATCAGGAGTACATTTGTGAAACTCAATATATTTGTTGTTGGTCTTGCACCCGACACAGAAAAATGTCATTGAACGAGATTGCACATTTGACTGAGAATCGTGCAACCATTTTAGCGTACATACAAGATCAACCTCTTGAGATATATGCTCTGCTTAAGTGAACAACAGAAGATACTACTTTTACTGGGTATTTGGACAAAAAAATCAAGTTTTAAATATCGAGTTGTAGAAATATTGGAAAAAGGTTTTGTGATACAAACATATTGCGATGCAGAAATATCATTGTCAAGAATATCAATTTTCCAGGTAAGTAATATTGTTTTTGTGAATATCGCTGTTGTTAATATCGGTTACAATTATATAGTTTGAAAAAATATTGTTTTTTAATTATCTTTTCTGTGTGTTAGTCCATATATAAATGTTAATTGGTAATATTGTTTGTATAATTGTTAATAATATTTTTAAATACAGTTTGTAATTTTAAGTGAGTAATCATTTTTAATTTAATTGCTAATATAAATGTATGCTGTTGTAGCGGGTTGCTAGGTTTATAGGGGTGTAGGGTGGGAAGTTAATTAAGTATAGTTAATTAACAATTAATTATGAACCTATTATTAATTAATTAATCGCTTATTTATTATGTTAATTGTGTAATAAGTAAATTTTTTAAGTTATATATTATGTGCAGGCTGCCGGGTTTGTAGGGTTATGGGGTGGGAAATTAATTAAGTAATAATTAATAGCAAATAATTACCAATTTATTATTAGTATTTAATTGAATATTAATTAGTTAAATTTTGTAATAATTATATTTTTAATTTATATATTAGGTGTGGGTTGCTGGGTTTGTAGGGGAATGGGGTGGGAAGTTAATAATGAATTAATAATTAATGTATTCATTATTATTTTATTGATTATTAATTATGCTAATTGTGTTACATTTATTTACTTTAGTTATCTTTTTAAGTGTGGGCTGTTAGGTTTGTGGGGGTATAGTGTGGTAAGTTAATTAAGTAGTAAATAAATGACAATTATTTAAAACAGACAATTATTTAAATTCTATAATAATCATGTTATTTTTTTTATTTTTATATATATAATATTTGGGTTAATTAATAAAGTTTGTATTAATAGTTTTATATTTGTTATGAATTAATAGGGTTATGTTTCATATCTGTTATGTGTTTGAAGTGCAGTACTTTCCTTACTGTTGCACAGACTGGAGTGAGAATAGTAAATGTTACCCCTCCGAAGACCAATGCTTTCCCTACTGTTGTGCAGACTGGAGTGAGAATAGTAAATTTTACCCCTACAGAGTCCAACACTTTCTTTACTTTTTAAAGACTGGAGTGGGAATAGTAAACTTAACCCCTCCGAAGTCCAACACTTTCGATACTGTTGCACAGACTGTGGTGTGAAATAGTAAATTTAATAGATTCAAAGTCCAACGCTTTCCCTAGTGTGGCACACACTGGAGTGGGTATAGTAAATCTTACCCTCCAAACTCCAACGCTTTCCCTACTGTTGCACAGACTGGAGTTGGAATAGTATCTATTATTCCCAGACTTCAATACATTTAGGGTCCGATTCCGATTCGGGCCGGAAATCTCTCCGACCGAGCCTGACTCGGAGAGATTTCTGACCGAATCGGACCCTAGCAGTCCGACGGTACGAGTACGATGCGCACGTATGCCATCGGACTCGATTCGGTCGGACTCCCATTAAAGTCAATGGGAGCCAGTTGTACGACGCGTACACGGGCTCCCATTGACTCAATGGGCACGACGCGAACAAGGGCGCCCGCTACAGCGTGTTCGCGTCGATGCGGGTCGCACCGTACACGCACGTGTAGGGGGGACCCATGGCTCCCCCCTGTGTGCGACTCACGTGCCTATGCTTCCATGGGGGTCCGACACGGACCCCCAAAGTGCGGCTCCGACAGCTCCTTGGAGCCGGATTGCGCGAGTCGGTCGGAGCGGTCGCGATGCGCATCGTACTTACCCGGCCGGGGAACGTCTCCATTGCACGGTGCGAGTCGTCCCCGTGCGAGTCGGTCGGAGCGGTCGGGTCCTGCGAACGAGTCGGTCGGAGATTTCGCGAGCGCACGCATCGTACTCGCTCGCCCGGACGCGCGTACGATTCGGTCGGGAAATAGGGCTCCGAATCGGATCCGGTAATGCCGAATCCGATTCGGAGCCCTACCGGCCGAGATAGGAATCGGCCCCTTAGTGTTTAAATACATATATTATTATTATTTGTTTATTTGTTTAACTTTATATTATTTGTATATATATATATATATATATATATATATCTTTAGTGGCATTTATAGATATGCACAGTTATTGTTTAAGCTTTAGTTGCATACAGGAGATAGCATAGTGTTGGGGAGGTTCCCCTCCTGTCTACAGCCATATGATAACAGCAACTGAACATGTTAATCTTTTTACTTAACAATTTAATACATTCATCTAATACATCTCATGCCAAGAGAACTCTAAAACTTCCCAACCTCCCCTCCTTCCCCTCCCGTGTCAGAGTGCCAGTGTTACTTCCCCTCTAGAACATTCCGGTAGTGACTATCGGTTATTGTCTCTCATCGTTGCCCTCTGTCAGTCTCAGTCACATATGGTATCTGGGGCCAGTTTCGCCTGTTGTGTTCTACTCAGTCAGGTGCAGAGGGTGTCTGTGGGCCCACCGTATCGGCTATCATTGTTGCCCAGTCTCACAGATCATCCTCCAACTTATCATCTCGTCTTATCTGTTTCATTCGAACCGCCTCTGCAGTTGCCCATTCACATACATCTTTCGTCCATGCCTCAGTCTGCGGTGAAGTGGGGCTCAGCCATGATATGGCAATTTGACGTTTTGCTAGTACGAGCCTTAAAAGTGCAAACTTCCTGCTTAGTTTTTTTATTTTGGGGAGCAGGTAGCAATCCCAATAACACTGTACGAATTTCCCTAGGCACCTCACATCCCGTGGCGTCTTTTATTTTGGTAAGCATTTCAACCCAGTAAGGGGCTTGAACCTGGCATGTCCAAACCGTATGCAAGAATGCTGCATCCAGCTCCTTACAACCGGGGCACCCGGGGTCGGGTATATTCTGCTGAGTGTTTTGGGGGTGAGGCAGGTTTGGTGCCTGAAGTTATATTGTACTAATATGAACCGCGCATTCGAGCTCACCCTCTTTACTCCCTCATGAGAACTTTATCTGCCAAGTCATTATGGATCGCCCGGTATAAATGGGAGATGAAGCGCGTCCCTGGGCCATATAAAGCATTACCTGGAGAACGTTAGTTGTGGGGGGCTCCTCCAGGAGGGATGACCAAATCTCTTGGGCAACCTGTGAGATCTTCCCGTATTGTAGATCCCCAGTTCAAAGGCAGTTTCCGTGTTTCCTCATGTTATAAACTGACTGTTTTCATTGAGATCACCCATTGTAAGGCAACCGCCTTCCTTCCATTTTTGCACTGACATAGAATCCGCTATTTTTGAAAAGGGTTGTACCACCCATAATGGCATATCCGGGGCATAGGGCGCTCGACCGATCACCTTTTTGACAGTGGTCTCCCACAATTACGCTACATGTTGAATTATGTACGGGCAAGAGGGGGAACTTTGCGCCGAGCATCATGAGTTCTGATAGGGATCTCCCACCATGTGTGCCAGCGAGGAGCTGCTTTTCCCATTTGCCATGTTCATCAAGCCAATGGATCGCATGTTGCAATTGGGTAGCCATATAATAAAATTCTAAGCATGGTACCTCCATGCCTCCCTTCTGCCATGTTCGCTGCAATGTCGTCAGGCGAACACGTTTACATTGTGACCCCCATAAGAATTCTATCCACAAGCCATTCAGTGTTTTAAAAAATGATTGGGAATTTTATAAAGTGATTGTTGTAACACATAGAGGCAGTGAGGCAGGATAATCATTTTTGTGATTGCAATTCAGCCCATAAGGGGCAGTGGCAACACTCTCCAAAAACGCACCAAGCTGTGTATACCCTCAACCACCCTTCCTTTATTGAGATCCAAATACAATGAGGGTGTATGTGCCAATCTAATCCCCAAGTATGTAGGTTCGGTAGCCGCCCATGGAAGCCCCACTTCCGGTAGTGTATTCCTTGTCCCTCTTGCCAATCATCCGAGTGGGACCAGCTTGGACTTTCCGGGGTTTGTTCGCAGACCGAATACCTCTCGAAACCTCTGCAGCATGTCCAGCAGTATGGGGACAGCCTGCGTCGGTTGCCGGGTATACACCAATGTATTGTCGGCATACAGGGAAACCACGTGGTTAGTGTCTCCCAGAGGAATCTCCCACACACCCATCCGCTCCCTCAATGTCACCGCCAGGAGCTCCATCACTGCCGCAAATAGGAGCGACAATAGCCGGCATCCCTGCTGAGTACCCCGGTTCAGTGCAAAGGTCTTTGAGACCATACCCCCAAATCGGACCCGGCATGAGGGGCCATATACAACAATTGTACCCATTTAAGGGACACCAGCCCCACTCCCATTCTTTGTACGACTGCCCAAGTAAATGACCAGTCCACTGAATCAAATGCTTGCTCTATATCGAGCAGCGCTAGGGCATGGTCCTCGTTCTCAAGGGCTGGGGAGTGCCACACTTGTGCTAAGCATCGCAGGTTATGTGTAGTGCTATGGTTGGGTATAAATCCGGCCTGGTCCGGGTATATCAGGCAGGGCATATGTGGGAGGAGCTGAGCTGTCAATATACCGCTTAAGAGTTTCATATCCAGGTTTAGGAGCAAGATCGGTCGGTATGAACTTGGCAGCTGTGGATCCCTGTCAGGTTTTGGTATCATAATTTAATACTGCTTTTTCATAGAGGCCGGTAGAGCTTGAATCCTTAAGGACTCATTGTATACCTCTAAGAGGTGGTCCACCAACAAAGGCGCAAACTGGTGATGGCTTGGCAGTTGGCTTCCGCGCCGGGACACTCTTGAGTATCCGTGCGCGCTATAAGTGCTTATAACATAACATAACATAACATAACTCAGCCGTGAGGCTTCGCTTCTGGGCTTTTGGCCAGTTTTAGGCACCTTATGGCCGCCTTTAATTCCTCTTTAGTGATCGGGCGCCCAGCTACTCACCCGTCTCTTCCTCCAATTGGGGTAGTTTCAGGGTGGCCAGACATTCCCGGATCGCTTCCTGCGGTGGAGAGATTTGCTTCTTATATTCTTTAGCTAGGTATTTGGCAAGAATGTCAAGGATCGCCAGGTGGTTGAATACTGCCTATCCATCTTCATTTGGCATCTGTACAACGGGTGTCACCGGTGTCTTCCCTCTCACCAACTTAGTGAGCAGAGCCCTTTACCTGTCCCCGTCCATATGTAAATGTTGTCGGCACACTGTATGAGTGAATTTTTCCAGTCATCGCATGGGCTCTAAGAGCTCCCTTTTTGGCAGTGCACCACTCCCCCATCACATGGGGAGCAGTAAGGAGATCCGCCTCTAGCCTACCCAACTTTTTCTCCTGAGCTTATAAATCCTGTTCTAGCTGGTGGCGCACACCATATGTTGTCTGTATACAGACCCCTCTAATTACAACTTTCATGGCTTCCCAGTCAATCGCCCTAGTGGATGCCGATCCCCAATTCTCCTCAAAATACAGTGGGTTTCGCATCTGCGATTGATGTGGCAAAAGGTGGATCCAAGATGTCCTCTGCCTGTAGTCTCCATGTTGGTATTGCCGGACAGGGGCGTTTTGTCCCGAGAGTGAGCAGAACTGGCAAATGATCTGTAAGATACCTGGGCAAGTAAGTTATCCCTTCTGCATCAGGGGCTAGTTCCAGCAATAGGAAACAGTAATTAAGTCAGCTGAATGTATTGGTCACCGGGGTATGACAAGAAAAGGACCTCCGCTCCAGGGAACATTACCTCCAAATATCACACAATTGCATATGCCGTATGACATCTCTAAGGGCCCCTGTCATTCCTGGTTTAGTATTTTGTCGGGGGCTCACGGTCCAACGTTCCGTCTCGGACACAATTAACATCCCCATCATGATCACCCCTGCCCCCAAATAAAGGGTCGCAGCAGCCAGAACTGTGGGGAAGAAATTAGGGCAGTCCAAATTGGGAGCATATACATTAATAAAGATATTTCCCGGCCTTCTAGTCTACCGTGTAGGATCACATAGCGCCCCTCAAGGTCCATTATGTGATGCAAGTGCTGGAACAGGACCCCAGGAACCACCCATATAAGAGCTCCCTGTGCGAATCCCAAATAAGAGATTGCATATACCTGCCCTCTCCACCTCCGCCTTATACAGCATGATGAGTCGCCCCAAATGTGAGTTTCTTGCAGGCATGCTATGGACACTCTATATCTTTTCAGATAGGCAAACACACGCCTTCGTTTTTCAAACATTGCTATGCCCCGAACATTCCTGGTGAGTAATTTCATCATGGGGGAAGCCATGAGAGCCGTCCTGTATTAGGATATTCCCTCTCCCACCCATACCCCCCCTCCAAGATATATATTTCGTATCGCTAATCTGACATCCAAACATGGAAACCCAGAGAACATCCCAAACCGTTTCATAACATAATCAACTGCATCAAGTCCCTCTTTCCCCCTCCCCATGGGCAGTAATGTAGGTCCGTCGCACCCCCAGTGCAGAGAGCTAGAATCCGCATTTCTTGCCCCAACTCCCTCCTCCCCTTTACTCTGTGCACAACAAATATCCACTGCACCATTATCCATAGTATATGTCTCAATGTTCTCTCATCGTTTGATGTGCAGTAGCACCTTCCGCGGTAATAGTTGGAAGGCCAGTGGCCAAGCAACTGTCGGGGTGCGAGGCCGGAGCCTCCAGCTCCCCACTTGGGTCTCAACCTCTGAAGGGGCGGGTGGCTAGCAAGATAGCGTCTCTGTCCAGATAGTTGAAAAAATGGGATATGATGGCCCGTAGTGGGGCACCAGGTCTAGGCGGGAGGACCAACGCTCGTCTATAGGCCCTTTCAACATTAAAAAATTTGGAGACTCATTTAGGAGCTAGGTTCTTGATAATCCAATTCTCCAAGAACAGCTCAGCTGGGGGTCCTTCGGCTCATCAGGGAATCCCACAAATCTCAAATTGTTCCTTTGTGACCGTCCCTCGGAGTCCTCTGCGCGGTCGTCGAGTTTTATCAATTTTTTTGTAGGTCAATGACTGTTTCCCGAGAGAGCAGGCCACCGTTTGAAGTGTATCCACATTTTGTTCATTGGTGGTGATAATATCGGAAACCTTACATAGGTCACATCTTAACAGGTTAACGTCGATGGCTAAAGCTTCTATTCTATTGACCATTTCATCCCTGGTGGTTTGGATCGCTGCCAGTATATCTGCGAGTGAGAAGTCCTGATCTGCAGGGCTGGTCAGGTCCCTGGGGGAAGGGCTGCGCATAATTCAGGATATTATTGACTTGCACATTGGCACCCTTGTCTTTTATCATGATAGTTTCCACACCCAACGGGAGACTCTTGGTCAGCTTACAGCAGTATCTCAACGAATGTCCCCCGTTCCTTAGCTACATATCGCTATGTTTGTCCGCTTGTGTTTAGGGTCTCACACGTTGTCCCCCAGTAGTTCTAGTTCCTCGTATCCATTTTCATGGAGACTGCAGTTCTCCTCCCTTGTCTCCCACCTCGGCACCGGGTGTGTTCAGTCTATAAAAGCTGGACATGCATCCTTTCAGGTCTCAGGAATTAGGCAACTCCATCCCCACACTATCCTCCCCTCTTCTCCTTGGCCGACCTCCTCACTCATTACCAGACCATGGCCTAAGTATCTTGACACATCTATTCATTACTTCGAGGGCAGCACCATCCTACTTTCCTTCTGAGTTCTCCTTTTAGTAGTCGGTTGTGAGCTGGAGCATTTCACTGGGCTCTGGGGGAACCGTACACAGGGCCGCCCGCCACTGCACAGCCTTCTCCAGTGCACGTGTCTTGTGTAGCATTCAGCTTTTATGGCCTCACCTCCTATGCGACTTCTTGGTCTCTCCCTGCTAATTCGGGGAGCCGCTGTCTCTGTCCGCCTCGGGTGGGACCGTTGTTGTCTTTCCTCCCATCTATTCTTAAGCAGGCTTGCCTCTATAGTCCTGTCCGGCCTAAACACGCTCTCCCTGTGGGGTGCTGCCGGGGCCCCCCTGGTGGTTCTCGCAGCAGGCTCTGTGTCCTCCCACTGCATTCGCAATAGTAGGTCGCACACACCTCGACTCCGTCTTTCTGGTCCTGGGTGGTGCAGTTTAAATGGGAGCCCGTTCCCCGCTTCCCACAGGCCTTACCCGGCTGGCGTCTGTATCTTTATTGGGCTAGAACGACCTTGCGGCATGAAACCCTGATGTGTGCCACTCCCTCTTCCAGAGCATCCTCTTCCTCTCGGCCCTTGGCCTCAGGGATCTTCTGTTGCTCACCCTCTCTGTATTTCCGCAGCCCGGGAGTCGCAGTCCTCCTTCGCCATGGGCAATCACTGCACAGCGCTCCGGGGACCCCGTGTTTCCAAAGGAGCTCCCCTTCTAGCTATTCGGGATGCTGCCAGCCTACTTCAACACCCAGAGCTCTCGGTTCACTGTCGCTCGATGTCCTCGGGCCGGCTTCCTCCGGCTCAACTCCGGTGTCCCCTAGAAGGACCTCAGGGGCACCGGCAGATCCACCCGGAGAAGTCCCTGGCTGCCGCGATGCTCCGCTGTACCGATCTTCGGAGTGCTTCTCTCAGCCTGCCCAAAATGGCATCGGCGGTTCGCAGGGCCTCCGTTTTAATTTCCCCTCGGAGCTCGTGTGCAAGTCTCAATAGCCTTCAGGTCTGCTTCCGGCCCCTCGAGGAAGATTTACCAGATTCCCGTCATAATTGTGGGGTCGGTGTTCACAGTACACCGCAGGATTCTGTCGGATTTCCCTGCCGCCAGTGGGAGCACTGGGAGACACTTCTATTCAGCCATCTTAGCAGGCCACAGCGATATATATATATATATAAAAAATATATATATATATAGCAAATCCTGGATCGCCACCAACTTCCAACGGCGCACAAACACAGGTACGGACCACTTCAAGGGACGTTTCCAAAATGCAGTGCTTTATTTAAATCGCAGATACACGGCAACCAGTCAGTCCTAGCCAATGTCTCAGCATATATATATATATATATATACACATAATAAATAAAAAACGGTTCCGTCCTGAGCCACGGTGGTCGTGTGCTGAGGACGGAACTGGTCCGTCCTCGGCACACAACCAGGAAATCCCTCTGCTGTTTACAGCAGAGGGATTTCCTTTTTTCTTTTTCAGCCTCGGGAGCTGGGGAAGAGCTTCCCCAGCCGCCCGAGGCATTTATTTTTTCAATGTAATGATGATCGGCGGGCATGGCGAGCTGACTTCATTGCAATGATTGGCTTATTTCACTTTCACTGCCTACTTGCTCGTGGGGTTATCTCAGACCCCCGAGCACCTAGGCAGACGGGAGAGGTATCATTGGAAAGGGGTTCTCCACTTTCCAGTGGTAGCCTTTCCTAGTGGATCCCTGCTTGGGGATCGCTGAAGGAGGGCAACCCCAAGCAGGGATCCACCCACTGGACACCAAGGAGGGAAGAGCGGCCCCTTGGGCAGGGTCTTTTGCTCCCCCCTTACAACTTTGGCCGTATTCAGTCTTTCTGCCCACCCGGGGGCAGATGGGGGCCGACTAGGCACCAGGGATTATTGTTGTTTTTTTTACATAAGAGTGTTGGGGGCTGCCCAGAATGGACATGCGAATGTTCCCACCCCCAACACAAAAGGGACAGTCTTTCTAGGGGGCAGAAGGCCCACTAGGCACCAGGGATTATTGTTTTTTGAATAAAAGATGGGTGGGGGCTGCCACATTGGGAAATGCAATGCCCCTGTCCCCCAACACTAAATGGACAGTCTTTCTGCCCCCCCTGGGGGCAGAAAGCCCACTAGACGCCAGGGATTATTATTTTTTTTTTATAAAAGAGGGATGGGCTGCCCAGAATGGACATGTCAATGCCCCCACCCTAAAAAAAATGGGCACAGCCTTTCTGCCCCCCCCGGGGGTTTATGAGGCAATAGCCCCCATCTGCCTCTTGGGGGGGCAGAAAGCCCACTAGGCACCAGGGATTATTTTTACTTTGTGTAGGGCTGATCAGAGTGGGCATGTTGATGCCCCCACCCCCTCCCTAAAAATTGGGCACAGTCATTCTGCCCCTCATGGGGGTAGATGGTGGTTATTACACCCGATCTGCCCCCCAGGTGGGGGCAGAAAGCCCACTAGGCACCAGGGATTTGTTTTGGGCATGTTAGGGAACTGCCCCATAGTCAAGGGTCGCTGCCCTTTTTTTCGGCACACACTTTAGCTGTTTCTGAGATCAGTGATATTTTTAGGCTCATCTGTCCCCAGGGGGGCAGAAAACCACTAGATACCAGGGAAAGTTTCTGTGTGTGTGTGTGTGTGTGTGTGTGAACTGGCACTCGGCTGACGGTCTGCATGTACTGACATTTTGCTGGCGGTGTTTGTGTACTTGCGCTTGGCTGACGGTGTATGTGGACTAGTGCTTGGTGGCGGTGTGCGTTGGATGGTGCTTGGTTGGCGGTGTGTGTGAATGGCGCTTGGCTGGTGGTGTGCATGGACTGGCACTTGGCTGGCAGTGTGTGTGGACTGTCGCTTAGCTGGTGGTGTGGCTTGCATGGATCCCCAGCATTATATTACCCAGAATCCTCTGCAAACCTTAAATTTAGCTAAAATGTCACATTTTCCTCACATTTTTCATTGGTAAAGTTGAAGGATCACCACACTGGCACAAATTTACTACCACCCGACATTCCCCTAGATCTCTGATAAAAATGATACCTCACTTGTGTGGGTGCCCAAAGCAGAGTCAGACTAAAAATGTATAAAAAAAACCTGCCCTTGTGGACATGCTTTGGTTCCCTCTCAGTTTTTCATTTTATAAATGTTTAGGCTGACTCTGCTTTGGTCACCCACACAGGTGTGTATCAATTTTATCAGGAGAAAAGGGGAATGCTGGTTGGTAGGAAATGTGTGCCGGCACCCACAGATTCTTGATCTTTCCATCACAGAATGTGAGGAAAATGTGTTTTGTTCGACAAAGTTTAAGGTTTGCAAGGGTGTCTGGGTAACATAACCTGTTGAGAGTCACACAAGTCACCCCATCCTGGATTCCCCTGGGTGTCTAGTTTTCAAAAATGTAAAATTTTGCTGGGTTTCCTAGGTGCTGGCTGATCTAGGGTCCAAAATCCACAGCTAGGCACATTGTAAAAAAAAGGGTAAGTTTTCACTGGAGAAATGTGATGTGTCCATGTTGTGTTTTGGGTTCGTTTCCTGTCGCGGCCACTAGGCCTACCCACACAAGTGAGGTGGCATTTTTATTGGGAGACTTCAGAGAATGCTGGGTGGGTGGAAGTTTGTGGCTCCCTGCAGATTCCAGAACTTTCCATCACAGAAATGTGAGGAAAATGTGCTTTGTTTTTTTACAAAGATTGAGGTTTGCAAGGGATTCTGGGTAACAGAACCTGGTGGGAGCCACACAATTCACCCCATCCTGGATTCCCCTGTGTGTCTAGTCTACAGAAATGTACAGGATTGCTAGGTTTCCCTAGGTGCTGGCTGAGCTAAGGTCCGAAATCCACAGCTAGGCACACTGCAAAAAAAGGGTCAGTTTTCACTGGAAAAATGAGATGTGTCCACGTTGCGTTTTGAGATGTTTCCTGTTGTGGGTACTAGGCCTACCCACACATACCATTTTTATCAGGAGATTTAGGAGAATACAGAATAGCAGAGCAAGTGTTATTACCAATTGACTTTCTATGCATTTCTGCCTTCCATATGTAAGACAGTGTGTAAAAAAGAAGTCATTTTGAAAAATGCCCTCTCATTCACAGGCGAGTATGGCTACCCACCAATTCGTAGAGGTGCTAATAACCACTTCTTATAAACTCCATATGTTATTCCCATTTCAGAAATTCATAGGTTTCCTTGATACCAATTTTTCACTTTTTATATTTTACCAAATGCATTGCTGTATAGCCAGTACACAATGAAAAACCATTGCAAGGCGCAGCTCAGTTATTGCCTCTGGGTACCTCGGGTTCTAGGTGAACCTACAAGTCCTATATATCTCCGCAATCAGAAGTATCCAGAGGATGTAATGGTATATTACTTTTAAAGATCTGCCATACTTAGAAGACGTTACAGGTGAAAATGTAGGTACATGTGGGTGTTTTTTCAACTCAAGTTCAATGTTTTTCTTATTTCAACTGTTACTTTCTATAGGAAAACCTTGAAGGATCTACACAAATGACCTCTTGCTGGATTCAGAATTGTGTCTACTTGTCAGAAAGTTATAGCTTTCTGGGATCCTTTATTGTTTTCACACCTATTTCTACCACAAACTGGAAGGAGGTTGAAAGCACAAAAAATAGGAAAAATAGGCTATGTCCCACTAAAATGGTAAAACTGTGTAGAACATTTTGTTTTTCTGCCAAACGTCTGCCTGTTCCTAAAAGCTGGGAAGATGGCAATTGTAGCACTGCAAACCCTTCATTGATGCTGTTTGCAGGTAAAAGAACAGGCGCTTTTTTCTGCAGCACTTTAGCTGTATTTTGGCTAATTTCTCGGTCCCCTCCAGGGGAATCCACAAACCCTGGGTACCTTTACAATCCCCAAAATGTTGGAAGAAAAGGACAAAAATTTGGCCTGGATACCTTATGTGGACAAAAGGTACGGGGGCCTAAGCGTGAACTATGCCAAATAGCCCAAAAAAGGCTTGGGTTTTCCTGGAGCACTGAGTTAACCGAATATCTTCATGGCAAAATTTGAAGATGAACATATCTTAAAAAAGAGAAATGACAAAACGTTTTTGTGAAGTTTGTGAAGTTCATAGACAATATTTTCATTATCTGCAGCTGGACTTGAATAATTTGAAAGAAAATATCACAGACCTAAATGAAAAAAATGAATATCTGAAATTCAGTCATAACATCAATAGTAGACACATATCTTTTTCGGATACATTGATAACCATTAATGAATTTAGCATCACTACTGAGATGAATAAAAAATCGGACAGATAAAAACAACACTCTGCATTCTTCAAGTTTCATCCAGAAGTCTTGCAAAAACATTTACAATTTTCGCAATTTCTGTGATTGAAAAGGATTACCTCAGATCCTTTAAAATATGAATCCATATGAAAAGAAAAATACAGGGAAGAATTTCATAGGAGGAATTACCAATTAACTGTGATTAGATCAGTAAAAATGAGAGCGGATTTAATACCAAGAGAAACACTATGGAAGAAATCAGTTTGAAAATAAAAACTAGATTCACCTTCGTGTCAAACTTTTCTGCAGACAGCAATGGCATTAAAAAGATTTTAAACAAAATATTGGAACTACTGCAGGCAGAAGAAGATTTTGGTAGCCTGGTTAGTGAAAAACCACTGTTTGCTTACACTAGATCAAGGAATCTATAAGAAATAGTGACTTCTCAACAGATGACATTAAAATTAAAGGAACCACACCATGTGGTCATTGCATTCACTGCAATAATGTGACTAAAGGGGCTGTGGTTAATCACTCAGACTAAGGGCATTTTATCAAACTGAAGCACAATCGTAATTGTGACACCCAAATTATATTTATGGTGTAAAATTCTCTATTGGTTTACTTTATGTTGGCATAACAGTGAAGAAATTGGAAACACGCATTGCAAAACATAAAAAGAGCATTCGAAGGGAACAGAGAAAACCAACTGTGGCTACCCGTTTCATTGAATAAAGACACGTGTCATAATTGCAGTTCCAAATTTTAGAAACTAACAGAAAAAACTTATACAGATATTACCAAAAAACTGCTACAAAGAGATTTTTTGGCTTAAGACTTTGGTGGCTCAACTGCCAAAAGGGCTAAACAATTGGTTAGAAATATCTTGCTATTTATAATTCAGCGAGTGTCACGACAGATTGTAACATGGTGCATGACTTGTTACAGTATTTTGCTAATATTAGTAGGCATATTTGACACGTTGGATAATTTAAATTGAGCATTGTTGGATTTAATATAGCTGCATCATCACTAAGTTGTTCTTTACACCCATAGAAGTGATAACAATGTTTGAACTGAGCAATGTGGTGCTTATTCTTTGATTTAAGTATATGTATGTACGATATTTAACCATTCAAATATGGCGCCCATCTGGAACTAGTAGATCACATGACAAACGATGATCATGTCAGTTATACTGGGGCGTTTCGACACACCAGTACAAATGTACAATGACCAACATGTCACCAGTCTCGCATTCAGCATGAGTACAGAAGAATCTTTCTAATAGGTAAGTGGTGTCTGCACACTCGGAAAATGGTTGGACATATTTTATGCAAATGCTAAAGTACTAGTATGCCACTGAGATGGTGAGTGTTAACAGCAAGGAAACTGGGGATGGGAAAGAAACTAGTCAGAGCACTGTGATTTAAATAAGGGAGAGTATTTTAGTGCAAATAGTATGTGCAAATGGTTGATGGAGCAGGCATAATGTAAGCACCATATCAATTTAGCGACACTCACGCTAAAATGCAAGATAGCACAATGTTAAATTCAGGACTTGTACAGGTACTTGTTATTGTTCATACATTCAACAGAAAGATTTTAGAAAACCTCCTCCTGAAGAAGGACATAAAGTATCCGAACTACATTGGTGTTTGTGTAAAAGACTGATGGGAGGAGAATTTCATTCACAATAATCTGCTTGGAAAATTTGAAAGGAATAAAATTGTATGATGAAATAAATTCAATTATTGATGACACAGATGAACTGAATTTAAATTAATTTTGGATGCACATCAGTTGAAGAGCATAGAGCTTGGACTCTCTAAAGCAGTGCCTCACTGCAATCCCCTTGACTACTACACAAGAGAATATATATATATAATAGAAGGTATTGTGTCATCGTTGTTGGGTTTGGATTGTTGAGCTATGGTGCATTTGAAACTTGGGTTGGCACTGTAGCCAGAATGCTACAGTCTGCCAACCTACGTGTTTTCAAAGTAGTCCTTGATGAAACTTATTATTGGTCTGGCTTGACAGGGTAGCTGTCGTCATACAACTATGTGAGTATTACCAGTAAGGGGCTTTGACTCCACTCACATGTTGGGAGCAGGAGTCTCCAAATTCTTTGATTTAAATATTAATATAAGCCTTGTATTGATAAGTGTAGGTAGATTTTAAGAATTATTTGTATCATTGCCTGCTCAAAATCTATAATTATTTTTTGATGGTAGGAGTGGTTTGAATTTTAATCTTGTTTAGTAGTTCTTAATACGTTGCATTTTGCTTGTTAGATAGTATTGTGTAAATAAAGGATATGGTACAATTATGATATTGTCTATGTATGGAATATGTCAGTGAGAATGGTGGAGGACACGCTTTGAAGGTGCCATCCATCATCCACGTTTCACTTTAGGTCAGTCTGAGTAAACTGTCATTATTTTTATTGTCATGCGGATTTTCATTATCCACAATTGTAGTGGTTAGGTGTTCTAGAATGTTTATGTCTTGGTATCTTCTGGGAGCAGCAGGGTTTGTGATGTGGCTTTTCTAGTGTGGTATTAATCATTTTTAAATCCACGATTTGTGTCAGTTTCCATGTAATGTGCTCAGGAACTTACGGCAGTATCTTTTAAAGAAATAGTTCCTGTGGATTCTTGAGAGGTAGTGCTTGTTTCTTTGAGATCTTGGAAAACATGCCTTACTTCGATCTCTGTTACATTTGGGGGTGGTAATGTTCTCTAATGTTAATCACAATATCATTTTTAATTATGGCCCTTCCATAACAAGTATTAGCATAATATTTGGTACATTTCCAAGTCACATTTTTTGTGCTTGTGCTTTCCTTGCAGTATACGTATGCCATGTGGTAGAAGAATTGTTTGCCTTTCTGGGAGGTGATATATGTGGCTCTTGCTGCCAATTTATCTGTAAATGGTAGAGTTATATATTTACGACTTTATGTCAAACATTTATAGTACTTATCACTGACATATGAAAATACAGTTTTATTTTTACATTTCATACTTACATATCTCCTGTGCTTTTAATGTGATGTTTCTTCTCTTTGGCTTATGTATAATTCAGTCAATTTGTGGTTCAGGGTCAGTGTCTGTCACTGTTAGGAAGAAAATGTTTGTGTACTAATTACGAGGTGTTGTTGAACACAACTAAAAGGACCCACTGAATATATGGACCTTGATACCTTCTTTTGTGCGGTGCTCTGAACACTATTTAAAAATTTGTGTGTATGGTTTGTCCTACATATGACACTACTTGGATGACATAGTGTCTTCTGTTTCATTAAGCATGCCAAACTCGACATATGAATGGTTTAAATTTCCTGAATTCTTGTATGTGCTAGCAATTTGACCACCATTGTCATCTCCTTTGTTGTTGTTGAATGAAAACATAAGTATTAGCAATTTTTTTAATTTAGTTGAACACGTTTACAAATAACATTTGAAGTGATTTAATTGGTGCACAGACTCTTGTAAATACTGTAATTGTTCCATTATCCCCTTTATCAGAGAGTTTAATCATGATTACATCTCATTCACTAAGTAAATAGTGGCCTCCTATAAGAAATTGGGTTGAGGGGGTAAAACCCTACTCAAGCAGCAGCCACAATGATGTCAGGAAAAAGTCACAAGTAACCCCAAATTAACCTATGCTTAACCCTGTGGTAGCTTGGCGCGAAAACAGTGGGGCTTAACTTAGAGGCAATGCATAAAGTATTTATACAGCCCATCAAACAGTAATAAAGTGAAACACAACAAAAGGAAAAATCCCACACTAATGTAGAAAAATAGATCAAAATTGAATAAATAATTTAAGGCTAAAATGACAACAATACATACAGTATAACTGGAGATATGTAATTTTAAAGGCTTAAGTGAAAATGGTGCCAAAAAGCACAAAGCTCCAACTGTGGATGTCTGGTCGCGCCGGACTGGGGCAAAGTCACAAGTTCAGGCTGACCACGATGGAACTCAGGTCAGCTACAGGGACTCAGTGTGGCCCGCTGAACAAGAGTATCTTAAATCCCTGTTGCAGTGCGACGCAGAGCCCTGTGACAAAGATGCATTGCGCATTGGCGATTCTTTGGAGCTTTGAAGCTGTGAGGTTCTGCATCGAGATGCGTCACGCACCGGCAGGTTCTGAAGAAGTTGCGGGGCTTGCTATGCGGCGTTTGGTGAGGTGATGCATTGTGCAGTGGCTCCTATGCATAGTTACTGGTCGGCGATGTGTTGCGCTGCAGCTCCCATGTGTCAGTTCTGCTGGGACAACAGTTGGAGCTGGTAGAGCACATTCAGACTTACTTCCATGGGTCCAGGACTGGGGTGGCACAACTTGGGAGGGTAGGACTCACAGCTGGCAGAGTCCAGGTGCAGGGTTCAAGATGGAGGACGCCTGTTATGTCCCTGAGGTTTCTGATCAGTAGGCCAGCCAACTAGCCCTTGGAGTCACTCTGGTGTTGCTGGGCTCAAGATGCAGGTCCAGTTCGTTTCACTCAGGCAGGAGGGAAGCAGGGAAGCACAGCAGACCTACTTCTGAGTCTTCCACAGTACCATCTGTGCACTGAAGAGCTTGGGTCTGAGGTCCAAACTTTATACATGGTACCCACTTTGATGTAGGAGATGCTTCTAGCGGTTTTCACTCCCCAGAGAATATCCTGCCTCCCTGCCCAGGCCCTGGATTGTCTGGGGTCACAATAGACTAGTATCAAACCCTTTGTGAGAGTGCCCAGGCAGGGCCTTTGTGATGTGCAAATGTGGTAGGTGACAGCTTTTCCCCCTTGTTAACTCAGAGTGGCCCATCCTGCTAACACTGAGCTTCTCTTTTTCTCACTGTTTGGGAGCAATACACAAAAACCAACTGCCAACTGCACCAAGTCATGTGACCCAGGATACAGGCAGCAGGCACTAAATGGTTGTGAGAAGAAAATGCCAACTTTCTAAAAGTGGCATTTTCAGAATAGTGACTAAAAATCTGACTTTACCATTAAAGTGGGCTTTTAATTACAATTCTTTATACACCAATCTCAACTCGTCTACCTGCTCCCAATTGAAAGTTATCACTTACAAAATGTAATAAGATAACCCAATGTTATCCTATGGGAGAGGTAGGCCTTGCAGGTACTGAAAAAAGAATTTAGGAGTTTTTACTACCAGGACATATAACACTTAAAAGTACATGTCCTACTTTTTTTAATGCACTGCACCCAGCCTAGAGAACATTACCACCCCTGGACTACCTAGGGCTTACCTTAAGGGTAACTTATATCATTAAAAAAAGAAGGATTTGGCCTGGCTAGAGGTTTGTTTTTTTGCCATGTCGAAATGGCCATTTAAAATTGCACACACAGGCTATAATGGAAGGCCTAAGACATGTTCAGAAGGGCTACTAAAGTGCACAATCAGTGCTGCAGAACCAGCAGTAAAAGACACACAGATGATGGACGGAATGCAGAGCAAATCAAACATTCACCCCAAGTCAATAGATCTGGGTTAAATCCATTGGTCTTTTGCTCACCATACCACCCCAGTTTAAACCCAGCCATATGCAAATCAGTCTTGACCCTGTGCCTCATGGGAACAGTCCAGCACAAATTGCCAAGCCAGGCCCTCCCTGGACCTGAAACAAGCATCCTGGGACCGGAATCGGGGCATCACCACTCATCAGCCAGGCTAGCTTGAATCCAGTGACACAGTGAGCCCGAGACCCACGTCTGGGCATATCCAGCACATGTGGGTAGGAAAGCAAAAGACACACAGATGCATTGATTTACAGGCCTTGGTCACATGTAGGGCAACTTTACTAGGGACTTACAAGTAAATTAAATATGCCAATTGTGTGTAGGACAATTCTACCATGCTTAAGGAGAGAACAGAAGCACTTTAACACTGGTTAGCAGTGGTAAAGTGCTATAGTCCTAAGGTCAACACACATGAATTCAGCAAAATAGGAGGGTTGAAGTATAAACATATGGGGGAGGGCCAGGTCCAAAACCTCCATTTCCATCTTATTAATTATCTTACCTCTAGTGGCCTTCTTATTTTTCAGACATCATTAAGGACCGCAGTTTGAAAAGCACCAATGTTGTCATACAGTATGTTACACAAAGTAGATTTGGCATGCAACCCATTATTGTTAGTAGTACAAATGTTGACAGAACTTCACTTTCAGTATAGATTCCAACTTTGCCCAGACATTCTCATTCTTGTTCCAGATTGTATAGCATTGTTATATGCTCAACATCCCAATCTGTAAATGTATTTGTTCAAATTGTATGGAAGATCATGTTACTGTAGATTTGAGTTGATGGAACTTGTGCACCTTTAACGTCCTACAGGGCTGAGCTCAGTTTTAAATTACTTAAACCTTAACTGGATCTAATAAGAATAATGGCATCATTACACATAGTGGACTATCATTGACCCCCAACTAGTAGTCCACTTTCTCAAAACAGGCATTTTTGGTTTGTTAATTTGACTTATGTGTATCCTTTGTTAATGTCTATTTTTCAAAGAAAGTAACCTCAAGATGAGGGTCTCTTCCTACATGAATATATCAATGTGAGTTTCAGCAAAGTCAAATGTTTGCCTTAGAGAATATGACAGGTATAGGAAAATAAGTAATCACACAAGGGGGCTAGAGGAGGTTTAAGGACCAGCGGGAGCCAACTCCCCATTCATCATTGCACGTCACAAAAAGAAGCCCTGGGTCCGTGTTAGTAGGAGGTCTAGCATGTGACTCAATGTGTCTAAGTGTATAACTAGGGATTTCCCTTTTTAAGGACAGTTCCCCTCACACACCAGAGGTGTCATGCTTCATCATGGGATACCTCCTCACGTGAGAGACCTAGTTCTCACTCGGCTACAACCCCCTCGCTGCGAGGGAGATGCTCAGGGATGTTTTAATAGGGAGGGTGGGTGTACTAAAACCCCATGAAGGCTCGGTGTTTTCGAAAAAGGTGCAGTGCTATGTTATAAGTGATTAAAAGTGATTAAAACTGGCTATGAGGTCAGCTATGATGCTACTTTTATTCAGCTGCCCAGTGTCAGGATTAAAAACAAAGTATTGCTTGAAGTGCAGGTGCCAGGATTCGAGGCCTCTGCGCTCTTACAAGACCAACATGTTTCAGCCTGATAGACCTTGATTAGTGTCACAGCTTTCTTCAGGGTCGGTAATGTAGCTACAGCAATAAATAAGTGAATGGTGTGTGTAAAAACACAGGAAAAAACGTGATAAAGTAAATGAGACAATACTGAACCAGGACAATTTTCACTGTTCAGTATGTTCGATGTATACCTTAAGAAGGAGACAAATGGCAACATGTCACATAGGTATGCAAAATTATATCACGAGTACACAATTAGATCCTCCATTCATTTAAACAATTTCATCACATTCCCATATTAGAACAATGTGTAGCACACTAGGATGCGTGACTCACCCTTCGAGGCGTAAGGAGTTCACCACATCTGTCACGGCTTCTTAGCCTTATGGTACGGGCTCTACAACCTGTAGAGGAAGGTTCGTAGCGTTTTAAAACCAGAAAGTCCCAGAGGGGAAAAAAGGAAGAGGGCGAAAGTGCGAGAGTCGCTTGCAACAGAGACGTACGCAAATTAGAACTATCCATAAGTTGGTCATATAAGGCAACACATTTAAACTTAGGAGAAGAGGCAAAGGTGCGCGCAGTGCTGTGGTCGCGAAACACGGTCTCCAAAGAGTCTGCCCATGGCTAAGGTCAGCATGCTGGCAAAGGGTGAGTCCCAGTCTCGAAATTTCGAGCGGCGGGCCCCGGGAGCGTGTGAGTGGGTCAAAGGAGACTTACTGTGGCCTGGCCAGAGTAACTTTGTGGGGAAAACAGGGAGGAAAAGGTCCCAAAAGTGGCAGGGGTAGGCGCGCTGGGACCAGGCTAGGGTGCTGCCTGTGGCCCTTCCCGTGGGCAGGGTGCGCTAATGTGCTGTGTGAGGGGGGAATATGGAGTGAATGGCCCACGCCAGGGAGCAGAACGGTCCCGAGGGAGCAGGCGCGCCTCTCAATGGAGAGGGCGGCCGGCGGTCATGGCCCAGTGATGCCAAGGAAGGCAGCGACCACGGAGGTGGTAACTGGAGACTTACCTCCGTGCGTGCAGTTCTTCACAGGTCAGCAGCGCTCGTCCGGAGACAGGAAAAAGAGAGTCTGCCGGTCGAGCGGTTTAAAAGGACCGGGTGATTGGATGATTGGCAGAACCTGCAAACTGCGTTCCTGGCCGGAAATCCGCCGGAAGCAGTAGAATGCTGGGAAACGTGGTTCCAGGGGCGGTTGTCAAGGCAACCAGTGTGCGTAGAGTGCAGCCTGAGCGTGGGTGTGCTACGAGTTCAGTGAGTCTCTTAATGCTCATAGGAAATAGGTATAGGAAAATGTCTCTTTTTGTATTGTCACCCCCATTTTTTCTGGACTTATGCTGCTGAGCTTTTGACTCTTCACACTAGGGTACTGCTAAACAGGCCCCAGTGCTAGTGCTCAGAGATATGTCAAAGTTAACTATACTCCTGATTGGCATATTTAACTTACCTATAAGTTCCTATTATATGTGTATTTATGTTTTATATGTCCTGGCAGTGAAAAAGCTCCAAAGTCGTTTCTAAAGTCAGGATGACTCCCCCATAGGAAAGCATTGGGATACATTATAACACCTTATACATGCCTGCCAAGTATCACGCATCAGGTGTGACACTAACGCATTTCAGTGTGGGGTTCCGCATCACCGCACTGAAATGCATTGTCACGCATTTTTAATCATGCCAGTCTGAAACTCGCTACGCGGCGGTGCCAGCGCGCGCCGCCGGTGCCTGTAGCATCTGTGCGCCGGCTCTGCTGCTTCCCACAGACTTGCGTTGCCAGCAGCGCTCTGGCTCAGTAAGTTAATAGTTAAAGATCTGACTGCTCAGCTCTGGAGTCAGAGTGCTACAATGTTACAATCTGCCTCCCCTGCTGCCTGGCTGCATTTAATTTCCTGCCGCGGCGCGGCTTTCAGACGCCACTAACTCACACTCTCATCAGACCCGGGGGGCGACCGGGTCCTGCCCTCAGCAGTGGTTGCTACTGCCTGGCAGCTGTGGCAACGTGGGGGGCCCCGGGATTGGATGTTACCTCGTGCCTCGTCACATCCTGGAGGAAGAGGAAGTGAGGTAAGGTGGTAGGCAGGTCAGAGAAGCGGCGGGGGATTCAAGAGTCGAGGAGTCCTGGTAGTGGTGCGCTGCTGTCTGCCCAATAAAACCTGCGTTGGACCGGCGGGAGGCGGCCAGCATCGAGTGACTTGACTAGTCACTCACTTGATTTGACTCTTTCAAGGCCGGCGCGGCGCATCATCAGAGGCGCCATCAACATCGTGGTGATGATCGCCGCAGGCGCAGACTAAGAAGTGCGGCCCGCCGGGCGGGGGACGAGTCAGTCAGCTGCTGCTGGGAGAAGAGTGCATCATGCAGTGTGCTGTGCTGTGCGGCCGCGCGGGGTCCCAGTGGTGCTTACGCCGCGGCCGCCGGACCGACCGGGACGCAGAGACCCACAGCAGTCTCTGTGAAGTTTTTTTTTTTAACACTTTATTTTCCATTTTACAAAATACGAAAATATTATACATATGAAGTCGTTCATCAACATTTCAGAATACATTGTCAACCACATTTCTGTCAATGAATATCCTAATTGGCAATCCGTGAGATAATTACCAGGCAATATTAAACCACAACATTTACAGTTTGACATGCAAAGAGAAAGAGAACAATAGTCGGATCCCAATGGAAAAACCCACTCCCAATCCGGAACAGCCGTACTCGTGGTCTGCACCTGCTAGACATCTGTACATAGCAATGACACACAGCAGCAATAAGGCCCTGAACAGAGCCAGTTGCGGAACATCTCATCCCACTCCCTCTGGGACAAAGCCCTCCTCCACTTGTGAATTCGCGTCTTGGCGCTGTTTCTCAATGTAGAATCGATACGGGCCCCATATATCTTTGGGGCGGGAAGTGCTAGGCATAACACTTATGTATACTTCACTATTGACGTTACAGTACGCCAGACTGTGTAGCCAGGTCTGGAGAGTTGGGGCTGACTTGCGCCCCCAATGGATGGCCACCTCTCGCTTTGCCAACAGAAGGCACAGTGATGCAAATCGCCGAATCTTTTAGGGAAGTTTACTGTATAACCCAGCAAGGCTACCTCGGGGTAGGGATCAAAGAAAGATCAGTCATTTCCCCTAGCATGTGGTGTATGCCTTCCCAATATTGTTACAGTTTCGGACACGTCCAAGTGAGATGTGCAAAATCGGCATGAGGGGCTGAGCATTTGCGACAGTTGTGTGATTTGGAGGGGTCTATCCTATGTGCTAATGTCGGGGTGAAATACGTACGGCGTAAGAATTTAAAATGTATGAGTTTGTGTCTGCTATTGAGTGAGATGTCACGTGTAACCGAACAACAGGCGGCCCATTGCTCATCTGTTATTGTCGTGCCCAGATCCATTTCCCATGCCTTACGGACCTTGCTGTCATCAACCGGCCTCAGTGTTGCACATGCTTTGTATAGTTTGGAAGTGAGATGTATGGTGTCTGCGTTTTCTATCACCATAGTAAGGGGGTGAAAGGAGGTGGGTTCAATTGGAAAAGTGGAGAAGGTAGAGCGTAGGGTGGAGCGGATGCGGCCCATGATGAACCTATCCATTATGGTGCTTGTGTGGAAACGTGCGTCTTCCATTAAGGAAAATATGTGGCCATCTGGGTAGAGGTCCCCTATCCGTGAAATTTCAAATTTGGCAAGTGTGCGCTGGACCAATCGTTCCTCTGTGATTGGAATCAAGCGAGGGTTCACGATGGGCAGGGCCGACGAATAAATTACGTCAGTGCCCATGGCCCGGCAAAGCTTCTTCCACGCCCAGCTTGTGGAGGAGACAGTTTGGATATCCCTTGGGTCTCGAGGGAACCCTACCGGTAGAATGGCCGAAAGCTGGCCAGGCAAGACGAGATCAGACTCCGGCCGTAGATATGGGATTCGAGCGTCAGGGTGGTACCATGAATGAGCATAGCTACATTGGGCAACTAAGTAGTACAATTTTAAATCTGGAACACCGTATCCCCTCTTTCATAAGGTAGCGTGAGGACATCCCAGCGGACTCGTGCGGGTTTCCCACCCCAGATCAATCTAGACAATAGAGTACGCATTGTTTGAAAAAAGCCATTGGTAAGAGGAATGGGTACATTATTAAAAAGGTACAAAAATCTGGGGAGTACTACCATTTTTAGAATTGACACTCGACCCGCAAGTGACAAAGGAGTCTCAGCCATCTCTCAATCTGAATCGTAAGCGCGTGGACTGCTTGTCCATAATTCAGACTTAGGATTTGGGCGGTATCTAAGTGAATATGTATTCCTAAATATTTAACTGAGTCTGCGCACCATTCTAAGGGAAATTCGCAATCCCATTGTTGAGTTGAGGCTGTCAGCGGAAATATGATGGATTTGTGCCAATTTATGCCCAGTCCCGAGAAACGACCAAAGCGGAGGATTTCTCTGATTAGTGCATGCAAGTTAGTGTGAGGGTGTCTAACATAAAGGATCGTGTCGTCAGCATACAAGGAGACCAGGAGGGGCCAGTGTTGAATTGTAGGCCCCTGTGTAGGTGACGCTCCTGAAAGTGACGAATCAAGGGGTCCATAGCCAGAATGAATAGTAAAGGAGACAGTGGGCAACCCTGCCTGGTTCCTCGGGATAAAGAGAAAGGATCCGAGAGTGTACCGTTGAGGCGCAGTCGAGCGGTCGGTTTATTATATAATAGTGTGGTCGCAGCAATGAAACCCAAAGGCATACCCATGCGCCGCATCACAGACAAAAAGAAAGGCCACTCTAAGGAATCGAAGGCCTTCTCCGTGTCGAGAAGAATGGCGGCTGCTGGGGTGTCTGGGCCTATCCGATGAATGACCGAAAAAAGTGTTCTGAGGTTCAGCGAGGTGGAACGATGTGGTACAAAACCGGATTGAGCCGGTGAGATGACGAATTCCATCAGTTGGGACAATCGATTTGAGAGAATTTTAGCTAGGATTTTGTAATCTAAGTTGAGGAGGGACAGCGGTCGGTATGAGCCGCAGTGTGTGGGATCCTTACCGGGTTTGGGCAGGAGAATTATGACTGCCTCCCTGAAGGTGGGGGTAGAATTTGTGACTCCAATGCCTCTGCATATACCTCTATGAGTCGCGGAGCTAATAGTTCTTTGTATTCCTTATAGAAATCGCCGGAAAATCCGTCGAGCCCAGGTGCCGATGAGCCACGAATGGTCTCAATGGCCAACAAAACATCTGCAACCGAGATGGGCTCCGCCAAGAAATCTTGCATGTGCTTCTCAAGGTACACTAAGGCTATCTCGTCTAGATATCTTTCTTGGGCTGTACAGTCGCTCCCTATAGTGGTGGAGTATAGATTAGTGAAATATTCCAAAAATGTGTTTCGAATGTCCACAGTGGAGGTGTATGTGTGCGCGTCCGGAGAATGTATTTCAGTGATGTAGGTTTTGTGATATGGGGGCCGGAGTAGCTGGGCCAGAACCCTGCCTGGTCGTTCACCCTCACCATAACGTCGGGCCGTCTGGTATTTTCCTAGGTATAGAATTTCCCGGTCCGCTGTTTCCCTGTAGTCCTCCAGGAGCACCAGTCTCCTCCCCTCATAGGTGGATTGGGTGAGCTCTGCGGAGGCTTCGTCCAAAGTCTTAAGGTCACGTTCTAGGCGTGAAAGTGTGTTGCGCAGATCCCTAAGGACACCTGCGTGTTTAGCTATGCATGTGCCCCTGATGAATGCCTTAAAGCCCTCCCACAATACCGCCCAAGTGTCCACCGAACCAGTATTGACAGCAAAATATTCCTCTATGGCGTCTCGTATTTCCTCTTTGAACACCTCATCATGTAAGGCACGACTAGGGAAACGCCACTGACGTTCAAAGCCCTCTGGGCGTGGTACCCTAAGATGTAGCGTCACTGGGGAGTGGTCTGAATAAGTCCTAGGGAGGGTCCCTACTGATGTGCACCAACCATAAATGTCGGGGAAAGTAGCCAGTAGTCTATCCTCGTCCGAGTGTTGTGCTGGCCTGAATAATGGGTATATTCTGTGGTGCTCGGGTTACGCTTGCGCCAAACATCCAACAACGCGAATCGTTCGCACAGCTCCTGGAGTGCTCTGCGGGCGCGCGGCTTGGTGTCAGCTGCCCTGGAGGTACAATCCATGTCAGGGTTAAGTAATAGGTTAAAATCTCCACCTACAATCAACGTCTGTGGCTGCAACTGAATGAGGCGTGTGTGGAGGGAATGAAAAAGTCAGGGGCATCTGTGTTGGGGGCATAGACACAAAGCAATGTAACGTTCCGGCCCAGTATAGTCCCGGTGACCGCTAGGTATCGTCCCTCTTCATCACTAAGCATGGAGCCAAATCGGAAGGGGACTCTTTTGTGTATTAAAATGGCAGTTCCCCTTGCGTAGTTACTGTAATTAGCAAAGTATCTATGTGTTCCCCAGCTGGAGCCGAAGTGTGCCTTGTCTGTTTTGGGAAGGTGAGTCTCTTGTAAATAAGCGATATCTACTTTGTGTCGTAGCAAATAATGAAGCACTTGTCTACGCTTTCTATTATCATTAAGGCCCCGTACATTCCATGAGATTAGGGAAAGGTCCAAGGGACCCTCTACGTTACCAACTCTTGCCATCTATCCAGGAGATCAATGCCAACTGCGCGATGTGGTGACTGTTAACTAATAACTTTAGCTGTGAACGACCAACCATGTCCTTGGAGACAAAATGCTTGAAGTTAAGCCCCCCTCCCAGCCGCACCCCGTCCGAGACGCGGCTAATCCCAACAAAAAGAATAACGTGAGGTACCATATCATTGCACAGCAAAATGTAAAATTCAAACAACAGTACCCCAGAGTTAACCAAACCATTCTCAAAGGATACACCATGAGGGGCGGCAACGCCCGGTGAGCAACCAGCTAAATGCAATGCCAATGTAAGGAGATCTAAGAACATATTCCTAGAGTCACAGTGAAATTAGTCCCATGAAAGTGGATGCAGAGTCAACCTGTGCCTGCACTCGAAAACAGTTCGGCGCTCGCTTCAGATCCGCTGTGTGGGGGAAGGGCCCGATCTCGCCCCGCCAGAGGGGCGATTGTTCTGTTTATAAACACGGCAAAATTCCTGTGCCTCCGTCGGGTTTTCGAAGATCCGAGCTCTGCCATCCACGTCGACCTTTAATCTTGCAGGGTACAACATGCCATACCTTAGTCCCAAGTTACGTATAGCAGCCTTGACTCCATTAAATTTACGCCGTGCGTCTTGCACCATGGCCGTGAAATCTGGGTAGAAGGACAGCTTTGCGCCCTGCCAGGAGATGTCCCCTTTGTCTCTAGCCAGGCGGAGCGCCGTGTCCCGGTCCCGAAAGTTCATGACTCTTGCCACAATAGGCCTGGGAGGAAGGCCTGGGTTGGGGCGAGGGCCCAAAGACCTGTGCGCTCTTTCTATGACGAAACCAGCGGTGAAGGAGTCTTTGCCAAATAGCTCGATTAACAAGGTTTCCACGAAGAGCTCCATCCGGCCAGCGGAGGCCGTCTCCGGAACGCCAAGAATGCGTATATTGTTGCGGCGGCTGCGGGCTTCGAGATCCTCATTTTTGATGGCCACGTCCTTCAAAATCCGCTCGACTCTTTCTAGACGCTTGGCGGATTGCGCAGTCCCATCCTCAATGTCTGAGATGCATGCCTCAGCCACATCAAGCCGTCTGTCGTGTACTTGGATCTTGGCACCCAGATTCGAAATGTTTTTGTCCAAGGAATCAAAGCGAGTGTCTAATGCCTTAAAGCCCGCCCGCATCTCTCGGAGCAGGGAAGCCGCCGTGTCCGATAAGGTATCGTCTTGCCCCGCTGTTGGTACCGATTCAGCCATAGTAGGGTCTTGTTGCGGAGCGGTGGCACCCAGTTTCTCGAATGGCAAAGTCCTTTGCTTCGGGTCTTTACGGCCCATGCCGTGCCAGAGAGTCTTTATCTCGGCTTCCCAAGCCTTAGAGGGTGTAGCACGTATCGGTCACCCTCTCCCTTGGTGCTATATGATGAGGCACTCAAGAAGAAGATGTAGGTTAAAGAGGGACCCCAGTGTCGCTGAGCGGGATGTGGCGCAGGTAGTAGAATTGTCTAGCTGTATGGGGGTCATCAGGCATTGCGGGCAATAGCTGCGATGGCAATAATTCTGTGGAGACGGCGCGGGGCCCCACGCATGAAGCCAACCGCCATCAGTGCAGATCAAGGATTGTGCTGTAATGTAGAGGGGACCGCCCTCGCGGAGGCGGCAGACCCCCAACACTGTCATAGAGCATTGCCTCCATACCCGAGGATATTGTAGTTTCCAGGCCCCTCTAGCAGCGCCCCCAGGCCGATGCGATCCAGAAGGCGGGCCGCGGGAGTCCCGCCGCAGCAGGAAGAGTGCTGCGAGGCCCAGCGCGCCTCGGCCCGGACCTCCGACACGCGTTACAGCGCGTCGCGGCCGGCCCTCCAGGCACGAGCCATTCCACGGCTGATGGCGCGCCGCAGAGGGAGGCTGTCGTCAATCAGGGCTGAGCACAGGTCCCGGGAGGGGTGCAGCGCCGCTCACCTCATTTGCGGCCGACGTGAGTCGTAGGCCCCAACAGCATCCCCGGCCTCAGGTGGTTTTTTGGGTCCCGCCCGTCCGGAGGGGGGCCGGTCCAGCCGTTGCCCCACGGCGCCACTCCCGAACGCGGGCACCCAGCTGGGTCGGAGTCAGCCCCGGGGACTCAGCATGTTCTCCGCCGCAGCGTGCAGTAAAGTTCTGGGCTCATTGATGGTGTTTAGTGCAGGAATATGCCAGTGGGCCGGAAAGCTCAACGGAGCTTCAGAGCCAGGCGGCCATGTTCGTCGCCGGCTTGGCCACGTCCCCCGTCTCTGTGAAGTTCATTAATAAAGTAAGTGTACTTTGGCCGAACGCTGCGCGCCAGGCAGAGCCGTGATACAGGTGTAGTAGTTTATGTTGTCGTCACACACAGCGCCGCGGTCAGCGCAAGCATCCATTTCACACACAATAATTTATAGTTAAAATCTACAGGCAGGGCTGCTCTGTCTCGTCATCCTTCTGAGCCTGGTAATCTGCAGATCTGATTTCAATTAATTTTATTCACAGTAAATCTGCAGGCCGCAGGGCTGCTCTGTCTCGTCATCCTTATCATGAGTGGGCACCACAGTACTAACTGGGTTTATCTCCACAGACTACGGTGGACGGTGGGTATTAGTGCTCTCTGCTCTCTCTCATCATCCGATCGTGTGGCAGTGGGGCCGGGGGGAGGGGGGTTCTGTTACTCGCGTTCCTCAGATGCCCCTCTCAGTCCGCTCTCATCAGTTGTAACTTGTCACAGCGGAGCGCAACGCACGCACTGCAGAGATGATCATGATCTGATAATTTGAGACAAGGTAAATCTGCAGGTGCAGGGCAGCTCAGTGTTTCAATGTTACAAGTGAAATGACTAGCACGAAAATGTAATATGCATTTGGATAAAACGCTATTCTGGCTGGAAAAGTAAAACATGACAGATAAAACTTGGCAAAATACTGTGGTCTAAACTGCAGAGGTGGGTGAAAGTAAAGGCCTGTGCCAGAACCTTTTTTTGGAATATTAGTAAATGTGCAAACCCTAATCCAAAAATGCATCACAGCGTGTGTGCCATCAGGACTGAGCATAATCTTTACCGCAGAGATGGCTCGTCGCCTTCCTCAAAAGAAAGTGTCCTGAAAGTCAGGTCAGTGAGACTATGCTATCAGCCTAGCTGTGACCTAAAGAGTGCCTCCCACGCTCCGCTTTCTAATGCAGCCCTGCTTACAGCTCATGTGGTCAGCATCAATCGAGTGAGTCTGCGAGTCACTCAACTGATTATAATAAATTATGAACGTCTTCCAGACTGCTTGATCTATTTTCCGCAATTTTGGCTACAGTCTGATAAATGAGTTGTTTAACAATTATTTCTTATGCTTTGAAGCAGTTAACTTAGCCTTTCTTGTTGCTCAAATTGGTGTATTTTCTGATATTTATGTTTCCATCCTCTTCATTGCTTTATATTGCTCGTGAGCAAGTGTTACTCATAGTCGCTGAAATGTCACTCATAATTACACTGTATTTATGACAATGTCACACATAGCAATCTGAAACCTTGGCAGCTATGCCTTATAATGCTTAACTTCAGTTTGGGAATTGCTAGAAAAATTATTCAAGGACTACTTTTAATGGTAATCCAACTTAATGGCCAAGATATTTTTTAGATTACTACTTTCGAAATTGCACTTTTCTCCTCCCTGAACCAAATGTGTCTTTTTTAGCAGTTTTCAGTGTAACGTGACTGTGGATGTTTCCCCTGTCATGAAATTTATATTGCTGCCAGACTGTGGAGATAGGGCTTGGGTGTATTAGAGATGTTCTGCCTATCAGGAAAGATGTCTGTGCTGTGCCCAGAAACTTAATTAACTCACAGGGTGCCTACCCCTTCCCAGGCAGATGTAGCTCACAATTGAGCATGTTCCCTCTATTGTCCTGCTAGACAGCCAAGCACTAATCCCAGTCGGAGAGCAATGGCCCAGAACAGACCCATTTTCAGTGACCACAAGAAAGGGTTTGCTCTTTTTCATAGCCACACCTCTGCGTGGCTCAGGTAGCTCTGCACAGGGGAAGAAAGGTTCTGTCATGTTGGTTTTAGGTAGAGAGGAGCACAGTGGGCCAGTATACAGAAAAACACAAAGGAAGTGTTGCAATAATAGGTAGGGTCACCCCTGAGAACTTTTACCCAAGTGGTTAAGGAGCGGCCAGCGCAAAATGCAGCACCCCCAGTACCCTCTTCATAACACCTCTGGACCTGTGGTAAACAGAAGAAGGACTTGACCTGCTCCCACTTGTACCCAGGACTGAAAAGTGGACTCCAAGATTCAGTTGGCTGATCTCCTGATAAGCTACAGGTACACAAAAGCTGCAAAAAGAACCACTTTCTTGAAGTGCCAAGCTGACCAATTCCAATGGGAGCTGCCCTGGAACCTGTCGGTGGATTCTCCTGTTGTGAATCCTGACCTCTAAGTAGTGTTCCTAACATCCTGGGTACCTTAGATAAGTATCAGTGGGTACTCCTCCTGCCTAAGCCTAAAGGCTTGGATTTAGAAATGTTTGCAAAGATTTCTGCCTAGAGAATCGAAGGAAGACCGGTACCTACGTGCAACTGATTTGCCGCGGGTGTATCGCAGATGGGCCTGACTTTGCTGAAACTCCCTCTACAACCTTCTCCACAGCTGCACATCCAATTTAGTGGGTCCAACGCCGAGCAGCATCCAGTGATATTAAACCCTCTTTGGCTACAGCCTGCAGCCACAATGAAGGAATCCAACTTCCCGATAAGAAAAAGGAGCCAGATATACAATGGTTTTTTGAGGTCACAAAAAAGCTTATTTTAATGCACAAAAGGCAAATTGCGATTCAGTAACATGTTACCGAACTGCAATTTGCCTTTGCGATCTGCTATTTGGCAGGGGCGTGGTTAGGGTTTCCCTTCCAAATACCGGCTTGCAGTTGTATATAATTAACACTTTACTCTTAACCACCAATTCAAAAGTGGTGGCAACCACTTGGAAATAGGAAGGGGTTCCCGTGGAACACCTGCCCCTTAAGGATGTAAAAAATAATAATAATAATAATAGCAGGCAGTGATCCCATGGACAACTGCCTACTCTTAAAAAAAATGAAACTTAAACAGTTCGCTTTCTTTTTTTAAATGCATCCCGTTTTTTTTTTAAGGGAAACGGTCTCCATTAATCAAAAAAATGATGTATTTAAAAGCAATCACAGACATGGTGGTCCACCATCCCTGTGATTGATGGCTGTCAGTCCTAATTGGTCGCAAATTGCAACCTACCTCATTAAAATTCATGAGGTAGGCCTATTTGCAACCCACTAGGAATCACAAATTTAAAAAAAAAGTTACTTACATTAGGAATTGCGATTTTCTAATTGCATTTTGGAGATCATCACAATTAGGAAATCGCTGGTTATAATGTTAGTACATCTGGCACTAAGTCTAAAGATAGAAATCCTCACCGAAACTGATGCCAAGCACCATCCGATCGACGTCGACGGCTTCCTGGGCATGAACTTCAGACTTTTCCCACATTGAGCTTTTTCAGTCTTCAGCGATGGCTTCACCGAGACCTCGTTGTTCATCAACCTGTCGCCTACTATCTCTTCTTCATAACAAGGCAGCTGTCTTGCCCTGCTGAAGACTCTAGCTTGCAAGAAAAATAACGCTTTCACCAGGACCTGCCTGGGTCTTGTATCAGACCTGCTTATATCAGCTTCATTGTGGTTGGCCTTATTCCTTTCCTTTGTCCCAGTCTTGCACATCAGTTGCTAGCAGTAGTTCTTTTTAGGGCAAAAAAGTAGGTCAAACTTTAAAAAATTGTATCTCTGATTCCTTTTTTGGATTGTTATCATTTTTGTGCCATTTTATTCATTAAAATATTCTCTATTTTCATAAATTGGAGTGAGAATTTTATTGTGTTGTGTTTTTCACTTTTTAACAGTTTTGGCACGTCTAAATACTTTAAAAATTGTCTCAAGTTATGCCTGTCTGCTTTGTGCTATGGCTTCCACGGCTTGTGTTCAGGTTTAAATTACATTATTTTGTAAACCTTTACTGGACCTAATATATGTGTATACACAATGCCTGGCATACCAGCACACAATTAGACCAGATGCAGTGTGGCAAATGCTGTGCATGATAACACTCACTTCAGTTGAAAGTCTTTAGTATTCACCATTGTTGGTGCCGCCAGAGCTGTGGATCTATAAACACATATTTCAGGACTGTTGTTGTTAGACCTGTCAGCCTTAGGGTGGTCTTCCTCCAAACATTTTGACTTCACTTCTCCTATTTTTGCTGAATTTGTTTTGTTGGCCTTAGGATTCTGTGCACTTTACCACTGCTGACCAGTGCTAAAGTGCTTGAGCTCTCTCCTCTAATCATGGGAACATTGACTTATACCTGATTGGTACATTTAATTTACTTAGAAGTCCCTTGTAGAGTGGTATACTGTCTACCAGGGACTGTAAATTAAATGCTACTAGTGGGCCTGCCACCCGCTTAAGTAACCTCTTATAACATGCCCTAGGCCTGCCATTGCAGCCTGAATGCAGTTTTAAACTGCCAATTTGACTTGGCATTAATACCCCTCTGCCAAGCCTTACACCCCCCCTTATATTGAATTTAAGTCATCTGAAGGTATGCCCTAGGTAACCTATAGGGCAGAGTGCACTGCAGTTAAAAGGTTGGACATGTATTTTAAGTTTTACATGTCCTGGTAGTGAAAAACTCTTACAGGCCGTGTGCAGCATACAGTTGGCTGCATGTGGGGGATTGGCTGCAGGGCCAGGCTACAGGCCAGGCCTTGCAGCCACCGCCATATGCAGAGGGGGGTTGGATTTACGTGTGGAAATAAATGTGGAGAGCTGGCTAGGGCCATGGGGGCCCTGGGGCTTCCCCTGAGGCGCCCACATTTCTGCATTGAGGGTGCCCTTGGTGGGCACCGGGACACCCACTTTTAAATAAAGTGGGCCTGTCATATGGCCCATGGGGACATTGTCGTTTTCTCTAAGTTAGCATGAGCCTGCTGCAGATTGTCCGCTGCTTTACACACGTTACTACATGACTTTATTTTTGCAAAGACTTTGTTCGTACTTTTCAAATGTGAACAGACTGCTGTGTTCACTCTCTGCCAGTTCCTGGGATTTAGTCTGAACATTGTGAGCAAGGTCGATAAACAATGCCCCTGGTTATTCTGTTCTGGTCAGGCCCTAGCACCTAGACAAAACATACCAATTCAGCTGTTGTTTGGGAAATCGTACTTTGGTCTTATTGAGATACATGAATAGGGGGCACACACTTGGAGAGGGACATTTCCAGGGAGAAGAGTAAGACAGCACCTATGATCTAGATCTACCATCTATAGGCTGAGGTATGGGGTCGGCAGACAAAACCCAGAGATCTTCTACTATAGCCTTATAGCCCACCGTAGCGGGCTATACCGGCTATTAAAGGCCCGCTCCAGCGTTAAAGTCCCGAGCAGAAGGCGAGGGCCTTTAGCAAGGGAGCAGGACTTTAATAGCCGGTATAGCCCAGCTACGAAGGGCTATAAGGCTATTAGAACATTCTGCCACTAGAGGGCAGAATGTTCTAACAAATAAAACAAAGGCTTCAGGGAGCGCGAGGGGATTGAAATGTTGGGGCTCCGGGCTTATACCAGCCATTATAAGCCCGGAGCTACTCCATTGTTTTCAATGGAGCTCCCAACATTCCAATGTTCTAATATAGCCTTATAGCCCGCTGCCAAGGGCTATACCGGCAGTTAAAGGCCCTGATCCCGAGTTATAGCGGGGGAGAGGGCCTTTAACAACCGGTATAGCCTGAGGCAGAAGGGCTATAAGGCTATTAGAACATTCCACCCACTAAGGGTAGAATGTTCTAAATTAGAAAATGAAGAAACAAAAAGACAAACATTGGATTGTTGAAGCGCTGGGCTTATACAAGCCATTATAAGCCCAGAGCTACTCCATTGTCTTCAATGGAGCTCTCAACATTCCAATGTTCTAATATAGCCTTATAGCCCGCCGTAGCGGGCCCGCTACCGCGTTAAAGGCCCGAGACGAAGGCGAGGGCCTTTAACAAGGTAGCGGGACTTTAATAGCCTGTATAGCCCTGCTAGGAAGGGCTATAAGGCTATTAGAACATTCTGCCACTAGAGGGCAGAATGTTCTAACAAATAAAACAAAGGCGTCTCGAAGCTCGAGGGGATTTAAATCCCCTCGAGCTCCGAGAGGCCTTTGAAAGACATTGGAATGTTGCTCTGCGGGCCTTTACCGGCCCGTAGAAGCAGGGAGCACTCCATTGTCTACAATGGAGCTCCCAACATTCCAATGTTCTAATATATAATAATACTGCTTCCTAGCAAGGGGAGGGAGGTTAGGCTCTATTGTCTTTTTATGATGACATCTCCCCTCATGATTTATAAACTAGCTGCTATGCTGACTGTATTTGTATTATGCATTTTCCTGCTTGTTGTGGCGTATACTGCATGTTAGAGCACGTTAGTTGAAATAAATATTTTAAACTGTTTCATGTCTCAGTCAGATCTTATTGTGGACAAGTACAAGAGTGCAAGTGAAAGGGTGTGTCTTGCAACCGCGATTCCTGAGAGATTCTGGAGTGTTGTGTTCTGGGGTGTCTAATCACTTGTTTCTCTGTGAGTGAGTAGGAGGGCAAGTGAGACACTATAGCTAGTCGGTCCTAGGCTCATGGGCACTAAGGTGGTAGGATGACTCCCTATGCACTAAGGTCCCATAATCCTACGCATAGTTCTGTTTTTGGGCAGAATCCCTGCAACAGGCCCCCAGAGATAGGGTCCTCAGGGCCATACTAGGCTCGGAGAGGGTGGCTTCCCACCCCTTTAAAATAGACACGGCCCCTGTGCATGGGGTTCCCAGGGCCTGATGAGGCTCGGGAAGGGGGGCCACGCAGCCCCCCTCCCCTTTAAAAAATACGGCCCTTAGGATGAGCCTAATGAAGCTTGTGGAGGGGGGTGCACGCCCCCACCGCCGTTTAATTGCATTATATTAAGGCTTGGCGAGGAGGGCTGCTCACCCCCTCCCCTAAAATGTATGTTTGGCCCTGGGGGGACAAGGTCTTTGAGGCCCAAAGGCCAACCCTATGCTGCATGGCAAAGGCTCAATCCCCTGCCACAGACAGCCAAAAGGTTGTGTGCGACTTGGGGTTGGCTGAATGCGGGGGGGTTGGCCACAGGCCAGACCCTGCTGCCACTGCCGTGCACCACAGTGGGAGGGGGGGTGGTGCTGGATTCACGTATTGTAATGAAGTATTGATTTACGTTAAAAAAAAACCTGCAGTCCGTTCATTTCACCTGCTGTCTGATTTCCAGTACATGCAGCTACTGCCCTTCTATGTACAATCTGCAACCTGCGCCTCAGTCTGCCAAAAACTGATTTGCAGATTTCCTATGAGGACAGCTGTGTCCACTTTTTCAATATTACCATTTTACTTCTGATGTTTTTGATTTTCTTCTGCATTGTTGGTCGGAACTTACAGTTAACTGGGAGTGCCGCAGGACTCCCACCCTATCGCCCGCTCCCCTAATTCCAGCACCTATATGCGGGAACACCATTAAGTGCATTGCACAGTCTGCATCTAAGCATAATGCTGCCCACTGCCTACTCTTTGTTTATTTTCCGTCGCTCTTATCCAATACTGTGCCCTGTTCTGTTGCACAGTAACCATGTTTTTTTACATGGAAATGGTGGCTTAACTTTTCTGCTATTTTTCCCGACATTTCAGCCAATACAGAACGTATGACCACTAAGAAAAACTAACTTCCAAACAGCATGGTACGTTTTCGGCCTTAATTTGCCAAGCGAGGCCAAATGCTGTTTGGAAGAGGGGGTCGCTGGGCTGCTGGTTTCTGCTTGACTGCACTTCCCGGCGGAATAATTCCCGCCGTTATATAATGTGCCTGTGATGTCATAATGGTCGTCTGTCATTTTGCGTTCTGCCTCGTTCCCTTCACTCCATCGGACCCTGTGATTCAGTGAGAGGACGTCAATGTTTGCGCCCATCTTAGCTATTTCAATTAACAAACATCATAAAGAGGGTATGAATACGATGCTGTGAGAAGCAATTATTTCTGGGTAATGAATTTGCGTTGTAACCTCATTTTATTTCGCACAGAGACATGGAAATGGTGGCATGTAGAAAAACACTGAACACTAGTTGAATACCAGTTGGATTGCGCATCATAAGTTCTGAGTGGCGCTGTGTATTCAGACACATTCTTTCCGCACAATAGTTGCTTCACAAGCATGTTTGTTCATAGGTAATGATACTTAGTTTTTCTTAGTGGTCATACGTTCTGTATTGGCTGAAATGTCGGGAAAAATAGCAGAAAAGTCACTAAAACAAATGAAAGCTTCACTCGGGAGTGAAAGTGCTTAGCCGCCCTCGCGAGGAGGACAGGCAGAGCCATGAGCAAGACCGCATCTGCCCCGTGATTCGCACGAAAGTGAAAGTGTCTGCACGACAGCCCAGGAGTGACGTGCCACTATCGCCAGCGCTATAGATACTGCTAACATGGCTGGCGCAACTCCCTCGACCCATCCTCCCTCTTCGCCATAATGGCGTTGTGCGATATAATGTCGCCTCCCGTGAAAGTCGTCTCTAACCTGGTGCGGGCAGGGCGCGACTGAAGAACTGCTGCAGAATAACTCTCACTCTGATATAATAGACCCGCCCGCAGCACCGCTGCGGCGACAGAGCTTCCCCACGCATGCGTAAGAGAGACGTTTGTATTGCGCATGTTATTAGGACAGGTCAGGCAAAATATAGTGCACATTTATCCACCAATCACAGGACAAACAAGCATTGAAAATGCATTAGGACTCGTATTTACGGGAGACCTATTGCATTTTCAACGGAAGTGCGGGCATCAAAGAAGGCACGAGCGGGAGGGGGTGGGGGGCTGGTTGTGGTCCAAGAAGTTAGGGACGGCAGGAGGGAACAGGGAGAGGCAGGGGAACAAAACGGTTTTTTAAGTAAAGGGGCTGATAGCCTCGGAAGAATAAAAATGACTACATGGCCGTCAGGAGGCGGGACTAACAAACCAAAAACCAATCATAATGCAGAATTTATGATTGCAGCCAATCAAACATATGGCCGGAAAGTGGGCGGAGCTTCCCCCACTATAGTCTATACAGCATCTCTTGACGAGACAGCGCATGCGCTGCCTAGGCGAGACCTAATGAAAGCGCTTTTTAACTTGGTAGCTACTAAATCATGAGAGTATTATTCTGAGCACACTGCCAACCCCTTTTTTAAGAAATGTTCTGCTACACTTCCTTTACTTGCTCTAAAAATCAACTATTAAATGATGGCTAATTTCCAAACTCTTTAGAAAGTACGTTAAAATTAATTGGCATAATCAATGGACTAAATATCATCACGCCTCACTTAGCGGGCACATTTGCAATTGAAATGCGGCTTAAAAATGCAGGTTCCCCTGCTAGGCCTCATACTGACGTTTATTACTTATTTTTTAGATACAGTTCTTCATAAACTGTTTCGTTTGTATAGTTGGCTGCGAGCACATGCGATCCTATTCTGTGTTGTTTCTTTACAATTACTCCATCATGTTTCAAAATAGAACCAACAAGGAAGAAAGAGGGATGAAAGTGTAGTCAGAGCACAAGTGTTATCAGGGCACATTTATTGATCACCAGGTAAGTTCTTGCTGTTCATACTGAAGGAATGCATTTATATTTTTCCACAATGCAAGTTTTAAAACGCTTTTAACAGGTCACATGGCCAGAAGCCATGAAAAACCGCGGGGCATATCTACAAGGCCATGCGATAATTATCGCTCAGCGCTCTTAGCGCGAGGATAATTATCGCCGGCCGAAACTGAATTTTATCGCGGAGATAGCGTGCTATCAGCAACGCTTATCTCCAAAGCGAAAAATTCAGAGCGCAGCAGCTGCCAATTGTGCGATTATCGCTGGAAATACAGCGATAATCGCACAAGGTTTGGCGATAGCTTGCTGATAGGGCAAGACATACTTAGCCATGATATCCACCTTCCATAGGATATCATAGCTAAGTCAGTCTCAAAGCAGGCGTTAGGAAAGTAGCGATAACAGAGGTTATCGGTACTTTTCCTGTCGCTATGCTTCTTTGCCTGAGGCTTGATAATAGGAGAAATGTCGCTTAGCGACATTTCTCCCGTTATCCTGGGGAGGAACGCCCACTTTGCATCTCATTAGAGATGCAGAGCTGGGCGATAGGGAAAGGGCGATGTAGCATGGATTCACGCGTTAGCGTGTCCTTGCTAATAGGGCGTTAAAATTATCGCCGCTTTTCGTCCGAAAACGGACGCTAAAGCGGCGATAATTTTATCGCCAGCCCTTGTAGATATGCCCCCGCGTTCTTTCCTGCTTTTCAGGATCCAGGTAGACCACACTTAACACCATTCTCATATTAAGAGACGTCACTTCATAACCAGATGTTACTTTATAAACTTTTGTTAATCTATCCGCAGCTGACAGTGGCCTTATGAATAACGGAAATGAGAATTGCAACCTTCACCTGCCTTACATATGAGCCTGCGTCTACCTTAGCGCCCTTAAATCAACCAGAGCAGCGAGAGGCGCAGCTGGAACAGGTGATTGGACATTCTGGATGTTAGGACTTTCTCAAAACAGTGGAGTCTTGTCTTGAAGGAGCCTGTTCTTTATGTACCTGCATAGGTGCTGGAAGTAGGGGCGGGGAGGGGAATCTGCCACACCCCAGAAATAATCATGATGGAGTTTAGAAGGTGACCATTTTTATTTAATATGCCTTTAAATTGTGTGTTTATCTCGTTACATTTGCTGCTCCTACAAAGACAAAGGTCAAATGTCAGGTTATGCCATCTGACAAATTGCTGCTTATTTGGATGCTGGTGTGTACTTTTGATTCTGTGGCTGCAAAGTGAGAGGATTTATAAAAAGTGATCTCAGTGACAATTCTGCTGTGGGACAGAAAATGAAAGGAAAAGCTGTAAGATTTCATGTTTTTTTCCTAACACACAACATTTAAATTCCAAATGAACTATACGCATATTTTAAATTATATCAGCAATTAGGAAAGCACAATGAAGCTCATTTTTGTAATTCCGAAGAGTGATGGAAACAAAGGTTTTAATAGCATCAACACTCTTTACTTGGTGATGCGCAAATGATACATATTCGCTGAAACCCAATTTCCATGCATTATCTTTTTATGCTATGGCGTTTTACCAGTGCTCTGCCTCACCAGTGCACAAAAATGAACCACAAGCTGCATATCACACCCTTGCCACTCCTCTGCTGAATTGGCTTGGCATATTTGCCACACTTGTATTTTTTCTGTGCTGCTTGGATTTTTCACAGTCCCTATGACTACAGTGATATAACATTATTGGCAGCACCCCCACTCTGAAAATTGCTCCAGCATCAGTGCATACCTGTGTTTATATTTGGTGAAGCCTGGTCCCAGGATATGCGGAACCGTTGGCCGTAAAAAGCCTAAGACTTCACTCATAGTGATTTTGCACACTCAAGCCCCAAAGGTATTGTAGGAAATAAAATAGAAAAAAATACATTTCTGAGAGGGACAAATTCAAATGCCTTTTGCCATTTTTGAAATGACAACACTCACCAGTGGAATAATTAGAAATCATTTTCGGAAACGTATAAGGAGTCATAGATTATTCTGACAGGACCACCTATAATGGACAATAATGTAGAGCAGTGGTTCTTAACCTGTGGTCTGGGGACCCCTGGGGGTCCCCAGAGCCTACTTAAGGGGTCAGTGACGGCTTAGAAAATTTTAAATAATATTACAAGATGAATAAAGTGTACATAATAGGACTATCAAATTGGAGGCTAAAAATTAAGTTAGTATCCTCAGCTTGATTTGTGGGAGCAGTGCAAGTCCGTCAAACAGATATAGTACAGATGATGAGTGGCCTCAATTGAATTTAGAAAAGCTCCAACCTTCCCATCAAAGTTACATTTTTTATTTTTTTATATTTCTTTCTGAATAAGTCATAAGTGTATTTGTTTGATGAATGTTTTTTCCTGCATTTTTAGTGTATTTTGTGATGTTCAAATCATCAAAAATGATTATGCTGGGATCCCCGGCTTCCAGTAATGACTTATTGGGGTCCCCAGATTCTAATAATAATTCAGTGGAGATCCCCGGGCTCCAGTGAAGATTAAGTGGGTGTCCACATAAGTCAAACAATTTAGAAACACTGGTGTAGAGGGAGCATATGCAACACTCAGATATATGCTCACATATCAAAATGAGAATAGACAAGAATATCTGTAGCCATTTTTGAATTATTCAAACTGGCATTCAATTTTTATCCAGTTAATTCATCTGTCCAGGTTTACAAGTTAGATTTCTTAATTAAAGTGCTATTATTATGCCTTTGTGAAATTAAATGTCACTTTAACCACATAATCACATAGTCTCCAAATTATGCTCACAATAATTTCAATGACCATGACATTGCTTTGCCCTTATATTTATAGTTTGTCACCTCAATGCATTTCGGCAAGAACATCCTTCATCGAGAGTAAAACTAGAATATGTGATGTGAACACGAAGGTGACACGTCACAAAGGAATGCATGTGCAAAGTTATTGTGATTCACATCTTAAATGAAGGCTCATGAAAAGGGAAGACATACTTCATTGGTTAAGGTTTAAGTAAACGTTTGAAAATAAGGCCCTATGCACATATTGGTGCTTCCAAGAAGAGAGACAAACACTGTTAAATCACGAGGCACCATCAGAGGAAAAGAGTTCTGTTTGGCATACTGTGTGGCACCAGTGGCAGCTCGCATAGGCCGTGCTGCGGAGCGGTAGGGCGGAGAGGGGCAGGGTGGGGGGGTAGTAAACTCGGACATACGACGGAACGGAGGAACGTATTATTACTTTCCTCCGTTCCGTCGTATGTCCGAGTTTACTACCCCCCCAACCTGCCCCTCCCCCGCCCCACCCTGCCGCCCCGCAGCACGCCCTATGCGAGCCGCCACTGTGTGGCACGAGGAGTAGTAGTCACCTCTGCAGTTTACAGAGCTCACATCACAGCATGGGCAGTGGGGATATCGATACTCCTAATTGACAGCTGAGTTGTCAGCACATCCTTCAAAGGGATCTTCCCACAGCACATCGGGGGAGTGTTCCTATTAATGTGTGTAAATGTGTAATGGGTAGCGAGAATAAAAGCATGGTAGAAAGAACCTGGGGATATGTTATTAGACCAAACAGTAATAATCAATCCTGTCATTCATCTCATCTGGTTCTTGCGCTGGTATTTGTATAATCAAAAAGGTTCTCTTTGGAGTTTAAATCTAGTTTTATCAACTGGGCATTATCTTTAATATATGTAATATTAATCAGTTGAATGCATTTTTGAACATCTTAGAGTGTTGACTTACTGATGATCTGGGATTTTAGCTTTTTATATTGTCATTAGGTCGCGTTAGATTTTGCGCTCTGTTGTACCAGCAAATAATTTTGCGCATGGATACGTATCTGATTTAGAATCTTTTGCCACTCACAGAGTAGTTTATTTAATCTTCTTTGATAACAGTTTTACAATGATTACAATTTAATCACAGCAATGTTTTATTTTTAGGTTTGACCAAAGTAGGTTGAGATTGTTTACTGTATTTCTTTTTGTTTGACACTGTGGGGCCTAGTTTGTTGTACATCTGGTTGCACTTCAATAGCACTACTCACATACTATAAAATACCATTCACAAACCTGCTTGTGGAGGTCTCCGCCTCTTCTGTCTTTTCTATGCGTAGATGATCGCCTGAACTTTAGAGATCTACGCACATGTACTCCTATGGTTTTGTAGTAAATGTGTGAGGGACAGGGAGTGGCTGGAAAATGGGGAATACTTACAACTAAGGGGTCAATTCCGATCTCGGCCGGTAGGGCACCGAATCGGATTCGGCTTAACCGGATCCGATTTGGAGTCCTATTTCCCGACCGATTCGTACGTGCGTCCGGGTACGATGCGTGCGCTCGCGAAATCTCCGACCGACTCGTTCGCAGGACCTGACCGCTCCGACCGACTTGCACGGGGACGACTCGCACCGCGCAATGGAGACGTTCCCCGGCCGGGTAAGTACGATGCGCACCTCGACCGCTCCGACCGACTCGCGCAGTCCGGCTCCAAGGAGCTGTCGGAGCCGCACTTTGGGGGTCCGTGTCGGACCCCCCTGGAAGCATAGGCGTGCGAGTCGCACACAGGGGGGACCCATGGGTCCCCCTACACGTGCATGTACGGCGCGACCCACATCGACGCGAACACGCTGTAGGGGCGCCCTTGTTCAGCGTCGTGCCCACTGAGTCAATGGGAGCCCGTGTACGCGTCGTGACGACTGGCTCCCATTGACTTCAATGGGAGTCCGACCGAATCGAGTCCGATAGCATACTTGCGCATCGTACTCGTTCGGTTGGGCTGCTAGGGTCCGATTCGGTCAGAAATCTCTTCGGGTCCGGCTCGGTCAGGGAGATTTCCGGCCCGAATCGGAATCGGCCCCTAAATGTGAGGGATTTTGGCAGGCGTAAGGAAAGGTTAGGGTAAGGATGGGGAGGGGTTTAAAGAGGGACATGCACCCACTCACAAACGAGTAAGCCAGGTGCTATTCACACACTGCAGTTCTAAAGTTACTACAGCTAAAAAGAACCAAACACAGAAGCAAATGTACTCCAGCTCCAGCACCACACATGGTCAACCGCTGGAAATGTAACATCCTCCCAAAGAAAATAATTGAGGCAGGAAATGAAATAACACTCCATATGATATAATGTTGAAATAAATACATTTATTTTTACTTATTAAACAATATTTATTTGATAGATTTATGTATATACATACATGAAAAATAGTTTAAATTAATTCTATGCATAACTTTTAATAATTTGTATTACATAATAAATAAATGCAAACATTTTACGTTCAGTATTCTTAAATAATTCTTTAATACAGCAATTTTAATGACAATTAATATATTTGAAATAATTATTGAAAACTTAAGTCAATAGTGCTGTAGTATTCATTTTATTTTGTTCTACATTTATGATCAATTAAATAATGTAATTTACATTAACATTTAACATAACAATATCTTTAGCGCTTTTTAAGTTTAGCAAACTTTTAACTTTTCCCTATACTTTAATAACATGGGAAGATCTCCACTCCAGTGGCAGAGATCTCCGTCTATGTGTGAAAAGTTACAAGTAGTAAATTTAAACTTGGTTTTAGGGAGTGGAGACATGTAGGCCTACACTCTGAAGTAAACTTGCACTTGTAAATGGTGAATAGCGAAAAGTAGTACATTTACTTCAAAGTGTAAGGGTAAACTTACACATGCTTATTTACTGATGACGTATGTTTACCTTTGTGTGTAGGCCCCAATATGTTACATAACCTTCTTCTTTTTGGTTTTAAGTAACAGGGTTGGACTGACCTATAGCGCAATCTGGTAAAGCCAGATTAGCCAGCTTTACAGGTCAGTATGTTAACCAATTTTTTGCCTGTCAATGTTATTATTTTTTTTGGTAGGGAAGGAATATCGCAAGTGCCACTAAGGGGCCGATTACGATGCCGTAGGAAACGGCTCTGACCCTGGGTCGGAGCCGTTCCTACGGCATTGTAATGAGAACCCGTCTGTCATTCGGAAAGCCTACTGTAATCCCAAGGGCGGCTCTTTTCGCCCGAGGGATTACAATGTTGGATTCTGACAGCCTTTTTGTGCCGGCCTTTCCGACACAGAAAGGCTGTTGGAAGTTGACTTTATGGGCCCCCAGCAGGGCCCCCATGGGTGCAAGGCCTCCGGATGGCGGCCGAGGGGGCACTGTTGTTCTCTGCACCCCGTGGCAGGCACCTTGAGGTGCCTGCCACGGGGTGCAGGGATGAACTACACCTCTTCTCTAAAATGAGAGCATGCATTCCGGTCGGAATGCATGCTTCCATTGTAAAGAATAGGACTGCGATCCTAATTGCTGGGTTGGGACCGCCGACAGAAGGTTGGTCAGTCCCAGTACCCAATCAATGTCGGACAGACTCAGGTCCGTCCGACATCGAAATTGGCCCCTAAAACATTTTTCTAATATTACCACTCACATTGCCTGCAGCAAGCACAAATACCTGCGGTAACTCGCCCCGTAACCCCTACCCCCAGACTACTCAGACAGCATGTCTTAAAAAGACCAGAGTTGCTCTATTTACAAATATGGGTATTTTTTAGTACCCAACTTATAAATGTGGCCCACTTTTATTTGGGTTCTCTGGCCTATTTTCTGCTTCAGTCCAACCCTGTGAATTATTTCTGATTTTGGTCTTGTAAAAGCTCTTATTTTTGCTTTAATTAATATTTCTTCAGGATATTATCTGTCCTGGAACTTAACACTCTCCAGTCCAGGACATACCGAGGGGGATATTCACAAGGACTGGCGATACCTATCGCAAACGCCAGTTAGCGGCAGTTTATTTATCGCCGCCTAACCCTGAAAACTATCGCCATGTTAGCGCCGTATTAACAAGACGTCGCTACATGGCGATAGTATCAGGGAACGGCAGGGAAAACTGCCACTAACATCAGGGCGAATTCGTTAGGAAATCCGGCGTTAGCGGACGAAAACTACCGATAGGCCCATTAGCGGCAAAAAACTCATGTTAGTCAGCCCAACGTGAGTTTTTTTTGCCTCTAATGCAAAAAATAGCCTATCAGTCAACATCCAATAGAAAATAGGCATAAAAACCAAAAAAATGCAGAATGGAGCAGCCTGGGCCAAGTGCAGCACACATCAACAACCCCTGCAAGCCACCCAACATCCAGGATGACCAGGATGAGAGCCAGGATGCCTCGCTGGACCTGCGTCTGGAGCCTGGATGCGTCGCTGGACCTGCGTCTGGAGCCTGGATGCCTCGCTGGATCTGCGTCTGGAGCCTTGATGCCTCTCTGGACCTGCGTCTGGAGCCTTGATGCCTCGCTGGACCTGTGTCTGAAGCCTGGAGTGGGATGCGGAGGAGCTGTGGAGTCGATGAGCCGTGTCAGTAGACATTGAGGCGCGACGATCGCCCGTACCTGGTGGTGAAGTCTAGCAGGTCGCATGGAGACACGTTGCTGACCTGTGTGAGAAGACCGCCTTGCACACCTTGGAGCTGTTAATAGTAGAGGCGCTCCTGCGCCCCAATGTAGGGAGGTCTTCATCGCATCCTACGATCCACCACTACCCCGGTGTGCATGGAGGGGATTACCAACAGTCGGTGCCGCCTCTCTGCATCACAGGCCGGATGATGTTGGGCTGGCCGGACGCTGTGGAGGGTGAGGCCACTGAGCTGCAACTTCACGCCTAAGGAGGCCCTGCTGCATCAACTGCATCTGGAGGTTCACCAGCGGACTTGGTGGCAACTGCTGTACCCAGGCTTGTGAAATCCCACCTGGCTGAGGCTCCTGCAGGCTGAGTCACAGATTTGGAGAGAGTGCAGTGGATTGCGCCACAGTGTCAATGTCCAGGTAAGGAGAAGGTGGGATGCGTAGAGCAGGACGCCCGGGGGTCGAGTCGCTCAAGCCTAGCACACGTAGATGACGCACCCCCAGTGGCGACTCATCCGCTATGGCGGAAGAGCGTCGCCCCACTGCTTTCAAGCAGTGCAGAAGAGGAACAATCATCACATGATGATAACTTACTGATGTAACTGTGCTATGTTTCCTTTGCGGGTGGGAGGGTGGGTAGGACTGCTCAAAGCACGGGGCAAGGCACGGGCGGATTGGCATGCCCACTCAAGTGCACAGTGACTGTTTGGTCAGCCCACTCACGCCGCCCAAAGCAGTCATGCGCACTTCCCTGTTCGTAATGCAGGCTGCATTACAGCCTGCATGGAGAACATGCCCACCCCTCCAGCCCCTGGCTGCATGCCTTGTCCCGTTGCCAATTACCAATCCCACCGCCGCATCACAGCGTTGTGATTGGCTCAGAGGAGGGAGCCTGGCTGCCTACTTCCTTTTCCTGGAAGCAGACGCAGAAGAGCAGGAGCAACGAAGACACGGGACCCGGCTTCGAGGTAATACTTTCCTTATTAAAATATTTACAACACACATCCCCACGTCCACGCCCCATCCAGTGTTCTTTCCAGCGTTTACCACCTCACAGCTGTCCAGCCCACCCCAGCACTTCTCAATGGTGGCTGTTGTGCGCCCATGCACAGCCGCCGTACCACTCGTGTGCCAAAGGCACATACGTGGTTGCGACGCATGCCATAACATCGCATTCCATTCCAATGCATACTAATACTAGGCACATTGCAACAGTAGAGTAGGTGTTGCATAGCAGAGACATTAATATCACTATTCCCACTTCAGTGAGTGCAACCCAAAACTAACCTTTGCACCCCAAACCCAACCGTGAACCCTGGAATTCCTTATTGAGCCACCATAACACACCCAAAAATCAAATTTGACCCAAATGCACACCCCAATTTCCATATTTTACCCCAAAACACACCCCAATTTTCATATTTTACATCCGAAACCCATACCCACCGAAAAACTTTAAATTACCCCATTACTGACCTCACAATGCGTTGTAATCAAATGCGATGTAAAGGCACCTACATTGTTGAGTTGCGTTGTTAACGATGTACTGCCTGCGTTGTAATGGTCGTCTCCTGTGCCAAAGGCAACCCATAGGCTATGCCTTTTGGTCTGTCTGCCCCTGGACCGCGCTCAGCACCAAGGAGCCTTCCTCTTGGACACTCCCCCGCTACGACTCCAGCACCCTCCTCGCCATCAACCCTGGATGCCATCTCGCCTGCCAGGACCAACCTCTGCTCCGGACCGGACATCGCCATTGCCATCACTGACGGCTGCAGTATCACCCGCAAGGAGCACCCCGACCATCAAGGAGGAGGCACTGCCATCACCTACAGAAGCACACTCCGACTGACCACGCATTGTAATGACCCAAGGGTGACCATGGGCCACCTCAACTCCCAGATCCGGACCAAGCCCAAGCACATCCTCTGCGGCACCCTCATGTGCAGGCCCCCCGGGCCGTGGCCCCCCATTCTCCAATACCATTGTAGACCTCATTGCACCCCAGGGTCTCCCATCCGCCAACGACATCCTACTCAGTGAACTCAAGTTCCACCTGGACAACACCAGTGACCAGGACACCACCCCCTCCTGGGGAAGGTCCCCTACATCAGACGCAAGCAGCAAGTCACCTCAGCAAGCCACATAGCAGGACACACGGTCGAGCACGTCACCTCCGCCAGCGGGAACTTCAACTACAGCCACAACACCGGACTCTCCTGGACCGACCATCATTGGTAAAATCACGTCTTCACCTTGCCCACCGGACGCCACCACCATCATCGCACCCCCTCGCAGCTGGATCAAGGACACAGAAGAACGTCTCGTCAACTCCCCCCGCACCAACACTCCACCAATGCTTCCAAACGATGACACCGCAGCGCGCAACCACCACCGATGGATCTCCAACAACGCCGACATTTGGGCACCCCTCATGAATGGCACTGCATCAGTACTGTCCGTCTGCCTGATGGCAGGGGTGAGGGTGACGCAGTGCCTTAGGGATAGGCTGGCCCCATGCATTGATGGAGTTGCGTCATGGTTGTGACACGAATGCATCAATGCGTGACTTTAGCGCAGACAGATACGTCAGGATTCCTGACGTATCAGTCATTACTTGCGTCATGGAGCGCTGTCCAGTGAATACAGCGCATCCCTGCTGTCGCAAGAAGGGCATAGTGAGTAGTGTTGCAATGCTGTCTTGTCGCAGCCCTGCAACACTTTTCATGACTGGGGCCCAGGAATGCGCACTATCTTATTGATGGTGCGCATTCCTGCACAGTAGTTTTGTCACAGGGCAGCGCTGCAACATGGCTTGCAGCGCTGTCCAGCACCAGAACCTGCTGAGATGGGGCCCCAAGTGTTATCCCCATTTTTAAGACCAGCTATTTTCTGGTCTTAAGTAACTGGCCCTAACTGCAGTTAGAGACAGTTTTTTTGGTCTTCAGAACTTCAAGGATCCCCTTGTGAATATGGAGTAGTGGGGTTTGCAGCCGTTTTTGCACGGGAACGCCTCTCCTGCATATAATTATCGCTAACAGAAGTAGCGATCTTTACAACGGACGTTTTCGCCTAAAAATTGTCGCTAACGGTTGTTAGCGACAGCTTGGTAATAGGGCGATAAAATTATCGCCGCATTAGCGGCAGAAAAGTGCCGCTAATGCGGCGATAACTCCTTGTGAATATGCCCCAGAGTTTTTCTGAAAGGCGTGTTCTGACTATGCAAAATAATTTATATTCTTGACTAATAAAGGATGGTCATCAAAGGATGCATTTCATATCGTTTTTGTCTGTGAACTTCACAGTGGTTAGCTCAGTTATGCATTTCCCACTGTTGATGTTTCACCCCATTATTTTCGCTCTACCACCTGAAATGGAAATCGCTTTCTATCTTGGTATATTGAGACACATTCTAGAGGGTTATTGGCATTTAGGGCTTTGATTGTTGGCAGGCCAATATAGTAACATAGAATGCACCAAGCCCCCACAATTGATTCAGGGATATTTTAGGTCAGAGAACAATCTGGAGGGATCATTTGCATAACCGTGCCAGCATATACACTGAAAGACTGTGTGTTACTAGTTGAGCTTTCACTTAGTTAGAATAGTGTAAAACAGTGTGAAGTAACAGGGACCTCTCAAAGGAGGAAAATAAGCATCTCACAAAGTCCATTCATTCCATTCTAGAAATCCAAAACAGCTTAAACCTTTTTTGAACTATAGCTGACGGCTGAATAAATGTCTAATTTATATGTTTCTTCATGTACATTTCATGTTTCATGAAGTTATCCACTACCACCAAGAACATATGAACATATAATGCAATTAATAAGAGAGGGAAACTTATACACTATTTTCTAAGCATATTGTGTGTCCTTGCACCTAATAGGAACCAACACAGACGCAGACACAGGGAAGGTGGAGAGAGCTGAATATTTCTCAAAGTGTATGCAAAATGTGCAGACGCTGTCAGGTAACATGCATCATTCATATTCAATAGTTGTACGTGTAAGAAAAGCCTATTCCTTATGTCTACGGCAGAAGATTGATTAGGTCTATGATGTGCCTAGTCTAGCCTGATTCTTAATCATCAAAATAATAAATGAAGGCACTGAAAGAGTAAGCGTGCATTTCATTTACAGGCAGAATAGTGCCAGGTAATGTACACTGTGGTACTGGGATTTTAAGAACAAGACAGCAGAAGAATGCGAGCGCCACCCTAGAGACGATTTAGAGAGCTACACAGTATATTGAGGAACCACCATTAATAGTCAAATGGCAAATCCTTGAAGTGAGTTGTACTGGGCATGTTTGTAAGAACAAGGACTGGCTGAGTTGCAATCTGGGCATTTCGTATACATACCAGCCTCCACAGGAAGGCTTGAATTCATACGGTTTCACTTACACAATACAATGTGTGGACTATTTCAATGTGCAGTAATTGGCAACTGTGGCGACCATCTTCTGTTGACTCCTAACAGATAAGCCACGATGGCACAGATAGTGCAAAGATATTAGAGTGCCAATCCACAGCTTTAACAGTATGAAAACAGAGCCAGGTCTGGTTGCTCAGTAGACTAATAATTTTACTCTGGAGATCTCTGTTTGATCTCATGGTCACTGGTCCCATTCCAGCAAGTCCATTTAGCTTTTTATCCTTTCAGGATTGATAAATAGTACCAATGTGTTGGCCAATAACAAACGACTATTATTCAGCCCCAAGATCCCCCAAGGAGGGAACATGTGCTTTAGAAATACACGTTAGGTTAAAAAACACAGAACTACACTAAATTGCAGCCGTACTGTGTTTCAAGACCCAGGGTTTGGATGTCCGAATCTATTTATCCTATATATTAGTTAATTTATACTTGCACTCATCTACCCAAGCCACGGAGGAAACAAATGCAGAAATGTAATATGCAACGGAGTGAAGTCAATGCTCCTACACATGCTAGGATCTTGTGCAATGCGAGTCTGGTGGTTGTCAAGCGAGGCATTGCCTACCTATGGTTTAGCCCGATTATTCTGACCTAAGATATCTAGTGTCAGGTGATTGATTGGTATACGATGGCCGACAGGGTAGTATGCAATAGCTGAGGATGCCTCAAAACATTTGAGAGAATTTGAGGACCATGGAGAGAGCATCATAGGCTTCTTTAGAAACGACAGGCAAAACTAGTAGTTTGGATACATTAAGGCGTGTATGGGCCAAGGCATTTGGGGTTTAGGTAATACATACATATTAATTTCCATTCCTGTTGTGTACCCATTAATACTAGACTGCTGTGGTCAATACTGTAATTTTACGTGTCCACCGAGATGAGCAATCCCATATGTTGAAAATTGTAATAATGTGAGATCTAACAGTGTTATATTTGTTTAGTAAAAACAATATAATGCAATATTCATTTCAACAGAAGAAAGTGCAGTGGCCATTTTATTAATTTTACTGTACAAGTCATGCAAGAATTAAAGTCTCACACTGTTGATAGACTCATCTGTCCAATACATTACTGCAATTAACCTAGGGTTGTTTCGCTTGGGCAAGGCCTTTTTGTAGTGCATGTTGTACAGTAACAGATTTAAGCACTTGACCTGCAGAAAGGGACAGCTTTCACTGAAATATTGGCCAGGCCTTCATTCAGCTTTGTAGGACTTCGATCAGGCCAAAGAAAAAAGTATCAACATTGTTGGACCTGGCCCTTTTTGCTGGTTTATCGCCTGACGTTTTGCCTTTTGCATCCTATTTTTTCTGACCTGTTTTTGTTGGTTTTAGGACTTAGTGCACTTTACCACTGCCAATCAGTGCTAAAGTGCATATGCTCTCTGTCTAAATTGCATTGGTGATTGGATTATCCATGATTGGCATATTTGATTTACTGGTATGTCCCTAGTATAGTGCACTTGGTGTGCCCAGGTCCTGTAAATCAAATGCTACTAGTGGGAGTGAGGCACTGGTTGTGCCACCCACATGAGTAGCCCTGTAAACATGTCTCAGGCCTGCCATTGCAAAATGTTGACCTGGCAAGTACATCCACTTGCCAGGCCCTAACCTTCCCTTTTACTACATGTAAAACACCCGTAAGGTAGGCCCAAGGTACCCCCATGGGCAGGGTGCAGTGTATGTGAAAGGTAGGGCATATAATGGTGTGCTTTACATGTCCTGATAGTGAAAGACTCTCAAAATAGTTTTTCACTATTGCAAGGACTAGCTCTCCCATAGGCTATCATTGTGGCTGCCTTGTAACATCTTACAATGTAACTTTCAATTGGGAACAGCTAGAGATTTGGGGTTTGTGCTGTCTGAGCTCAGGATTTTAAAATCCATATTTTAGTAAAGGTGGTTTTTAAACAGTGTGTTTGAAAATGCCACTTTTAGAAAGTGGGCGCTTTCTTGTTTAACCATCCTCTGCCTCTGCCTGCCTGTGGAATCAACATCTGGTTTGGACTGACAGGGGCCTGTTTGCGGATTCACTCTAGACAGGCACACAAGGGGAGATGAGGTGTGCCCTGCATATCCTGATGGCCCATCACCAGTCTGATGGGCCTTCCTGAGCTATAGTGGTGGAAGGAGTTGTCACCTGCAACTGAATAGGGCTGTGCCTGGCCTGTCACAATGCTGTCTGCACCCCCTGGAGTGTGTCTGGAGCCAAGACCAGGCAGAACAAGAACTTGTGCACTACAAAGACAATCCTTTGAAGAATGCCTACTTCAAAGGCCAAAAGTGAAGAATTGGACCTAAAACCCCAGACTTTTAAAACACCTCTGGATCAAGAGGAACCTCTGCCAAGGAGAAGACCTGAAGTGCCGTGAGGATGGGTACTGCCTCTTTGCTGTGTGTTGCTTTGCTGGGTTGGCCTGCAGTTGCTGCTTCTGCTTTCGAGAGGAAAAGGACTGAACTTTGCTTTGTATCCTGCTTGTGAAGTTTTTCCAAGGGCTTGTATGGGCTTGCCTCCTGTTAAGAAGTCTCAGGACCAGCAACCACTTCACCTGCAGGGTTCTTGAACTCCACTGCTGCGAGTTCTGACCTGCCAAGTGGTGCCAATTCCAGTTCGGGGGCCCTTGGAGGTTGTTCCTGCTACAAAGATCTGCTTGAAACCATCAAAATCAACGCGTCGCCCTTTCTGCACCTTTGTTTCCAACGCAGCACACCCGTGCGGGAGAAATTTCCATGCACCACCACTGTGCCGCCAAAGAAATCGACGCATCGCTTGCCCGCAGCTGAAGAAACTGCCGCAGCCGAGTTCAGGGCACTGTGTCTCCGAAGTCTGAGACCACCACACTAACTCCGACGCAAGCCCTGCTGTGCGGCTGACAAGATCGACGCATCGTGGGACTGCAGCTGAAGAAGTCGATGCAGCGCCTGTTTGCCACCACCGCATTGATCTCCAGAGTGTCCAGATTTCCACGCATCGTACCTATGCGACAAGTTTCCCAATGCATCACCCCCAGACCAGAACCGGCTTGAATTTCGATGCCTCACTTCCCCCTACAGTCTGGATTTGATGCAATACTTCTCCTGCATGCAGCAGAACTGTGCATCGCCTCCCCAAGGACTCAGGAAACGATGCATCACTGTGTTTCCCAATGCTTCCCTCCTCTGCGGCTGTTTTGCTTTGTGGATTTTGACGCATTGAGGTACTTTGCATAAAATCACCACACCCATGGATGTTCAGTGGACAGAATTGCTTGGACCCTTTTAAAAGTCATATTTTGAGTTGTGTCTGTTGGATTTCATTGTCGTTTTGGTCTTGTTTTGTTTAGATAAAGATACTATATTTTTCTAAACTGGTGTGGTGTCCATTTGTTGTGTTTACACTGTGTTACTGTGTTGTATGTACAAATACTTTACATATTACCTCTGAGATAAGCCTGATTGCTTGTGCCAAGTTACCAAGGGGATAAGCAGGGGTTGTATGGGTGTGTAACTCCCTTATCCTGACTAGAAGGAAGGGTCTCTACTTGGGCAGGGTGCATACAACTTCCAACTAGCGACCCCCATTTCTAACAAACATTCTTATAGAAAATGGTGAAGAAAAGGTGGAATGAACTCCCAAATTAAGCGGCCTATTTATCAAAAAGTAACGCAGTGCAGCAAGTCACCTTGCTGTGCTACAGTGTGTTAAAGGAAAAGGACAGGAATGCACTGTATTTATTAGAATACAGCATATTCCTATCTTTTCCACAGCGCTGGCGCACAATGGGCTGCCTAGCGCCAACGTAGGCATCCTTGAGTCATAGTGCAAGGGTGCCTGGGTTGCTTGCAGGATTATTTTTGGGCAGGAAGGCACACCATCCATAAAAACAATCCTTAGAGGCATATTCCTCTATTTATGTATGCTGCGGAATGCTGAACACATAGAAAGTGGAAGTAACAAGATGAAATGAAGATATTTCTCCTCGTTAAGCCTCCTCTGGGAAGGCGTATCTTTTTGGCACTTTTCAAGGTCTACCACTGATCGTAAATCTGTTAGTGAGTCAAAATCATTGGGAGTTGCGTGGGAACACCCACGCAACATCCATTGAACACCTTCCCAGGGCAGAGTAACGCAATGCAGCAATTTGCGCTGCGTTGCATTACTCCTGATTTATCAAGCCACACAGGGCCTGCATGGCTTGATAAATCACATTTTAGAGTTTGCATCGTGCATGCACCACATTGAGTGGTGCAAACATGAAACAAACCCTTGATAGATAGGGCCTAAGGGTAGATATGCAACTATATTCTTTCACTTTGGCGTCTTCTCACTATACAAATAAGTTGGTATGATCCACGAGGTGCATTCAATATTCAGACAGTGCAGTTTGGTTTTGAATTTCTTTAACTTGTGAAAGAGGCCTGCAAAAGTAGAGCGCCCATACTGCAATTTGCCTTTCAGATATCAGTTTTTCCCTGTGTCCCCGAGTTATTGCTCACGACACCAACCATGCTCAATGCCTTGTGTTAGCTGTTTTTATTGGGCTAGGATGGGAAACACTGGTTGGCACATGTACTGCACTCTGCTGTCCTGCTTCTGTGGATATGCCTTACTTGTGTTTATTTGTTTAATCCACAACCGTCCTGACACTGTCGATGGTCCAACGCATTGTGTCTGTCATAGGAGCGTCGCACCCCCAGCAGGGCCCTATAGATGAATCAATTCCTTGTTTGAAGCATCACAGCTCAAATCACCTTTACAGAGGTGAGGGTCGTTCTTGGTAGAAGCTACACTGTTCAATGCTCTTCTGGGAGAAGCTGGGGAAGGTTGTGTTTACAGAGGTGAGGGTCGTTCTTGGTAGAAGCTGGGAAGTTGTGTTTACAGAGGTGAGGGTCGTTCTTGGTAGAAGCTGGGAAAGGTTGTGTTTACAGAGGTGAGGGTCGTTCTTGGTAGAAGCTGGGGAAGGCTGTGTTTACAGAGGTGAGGGTCGTTCTTGGTAAAAGCTGGGAAGGTTGTGTTTCCTCAGAGCCAGGTGATGAAGTACCAAGATCCACCACTGCTCTTGTACACCTTTCTAGCAAAGTATCACATCATTGTATGCATTATGTTGCAATTATTGCAAGCCAGCTCACCCAGTAATTAATTTATGTATTTACTTCTGAAGAATTGTTGTCACCCACAGCGATCATGGTGCCAGGAATCAAAAAGAGGGGAGAAGACCAAAACAGTAGAGCACAGGGTTACAAAACATATGTATTTTAAAGCCCTATGGAACTGAAGAGGATTCATAGTGCACCTAAGTTCCGAGGGGGCCATTCAGCAACTATGGACCTTGGGCATTGAATACTGTCACCATCCCATGTCACGCTTAAAGTGAGGTGAAGCGCATCTGATCCGAGTAACCCCAGAGGGACATGTGGATTCAGCAGAGCGGACAAGAATACCGAGAGGTTGTAAAAGGCGCACCGTGCTTCGGAGACATGATAGAATTGGCAAAATCCATCAGCAAGTCTCAATATTATAATCTTTTGTAAATTTAACATTAGGAGGTCTGAAAGCCGGAGATATAAAGCATTGTCAGAGTCATGGCAAGAAAGACTGCATCTAGCGATGACCACACCCAGAGGAAAAGGTAAGATCTTCCACTTTAGGCACAGCTGTAAAAACAGGCTGGTTATACTTTTTGAACTTGGAGTGCGAAGGAAAAATCCTTGTCTAAAATGATGATCAGGTTTCTTGCCTTGGGTATAGGTATCTTTTTTCGGGCCTATTAGAAAAGCAAGATGTGCCACCCCCAATGATTAGATCCTTGGTTTTCTTCCCGTTCATATTAAGAACGTTGCAACAATTCAGATGATTTGAATTAAATAGTCAAGACTTACAATAAGATATGTATATGTGTGTATGTATATATATATATATATATATATATATATATATATATATATATATATATATATATATATATATATATAGCATGATTGTTAGAAATGGGGGTCTCTAGTTGGCAGAGGTAGGTACCTTTGACCAAATAGGGACCCTTGCTTCTAGTCAGGGTAAGGGGGTACACACTGTTGATAACCCCTGCTCACCCCCTTGGTAGCTTGGTACGAGCAGACAGGCTTATCACCAAGGCAATGTGTAAAGTATTTGCACTAACACTCACAGTAACACAGTGAAACACAACAAATGTACACCACACAGGTTTTTATAAAAATATAAATATCTTTATATAGTTTCGGTCAGATCAAAACGACATGAAATGCACATACATAAATTACTCCTTCTTTAGATATGTCTCTTGATAGGTTTCTTTAGCCAAAATAAACTGGGTAGGTTTCTTTATATCAGCCAAGTTCACTTTTGTATTGCTCTGGAGTAAAGTTCTCTTTGTCACCAATAAACTTGTCAATTGCAAAAATGGTGCCCTCGCTGTAGCGGGGGCGTGCGCCTGTACAACTGGCACGGAAATGCGGGGATCAGCAAATTACCCCTGCGTCCCCACAAGGCGTGCAAGCTCGCTACTGCGTGGTGAGGCGGTAACACTGAAGGTTCTTTGAGAAAATCACCCCGTGTTGTCAGGCGCGAGTGCGCGTTGTTATGCCCAGCGCCGGTTACCTTGTGTGTGCAGGGGGATAGGCAGTCTCACTCCGTCTTTGCTTCGGGCGGCGCAGCTTCTTTCCGGGAAGGCGCCCCGGCCCTGGATACAATGTTGCGTGCCAGGCCAATCCCAGCGCGGCTCCCTCAGCCGAGCCTCCGGTTGCTGGGCAACTCTCTCTCCCGCTGGGCCAATCCCAGCACGGCAGGGAGATGACGTCGTGGGGTTCCGGGCCTGCGGCGGTGAATCCAGGCAAAGCTTCCTACATTGCCTAGCAGCTGCTCCCGCTGTGGCCAGTCCCAGCGCGGTAAAGCGATGACGTGGGCGGACTCCGGTTCCGCGGCGGCGAGCTTCAATACCGCGATCTCGGGCCTCCCGGGCTGGCGGAGGTGATCAAAGCCCCCACAACGCGGCAGTGCCAGTGAGCGGGGGCTGCTTCAGAGCTCCCGTGTCTCCCGGGCCGGAGGCGGTGATTGCAACCTTGCCACGACACCACAGGCAAGACGGGGGCTGGCGAGAACGAAGTGCCGGCCCTCTGCCTCTCTCGCTGGGCACAATAATTACCGTGCACGTCAGGCAGGGGGCACGAAGACTCTCAGCGGCGCTCTGGTTGTAGGACAGGCAGGAAAGCCCTCCTCAGTAACCTGGGCTCCTCATAGTACCCCAGCTGGGTATAAGCACACACACACAGCGCTTCTTGGAATCTTGGGAACTTTTGTGACCCTGTGTTTCCTTAACAGGAGGCCAGCTCTTCTCAGGCCCTTGGAGACTTGTTCTTCTTTCAGGACACAGCACACAGCAAAGTCCTTGTTTCAAGAAGGGGGGGACACAGTACACAGCAAAGTCCCTTGTCCTCACCCTCAATAGGATCAGCAAACTTCTGGCCAGCCCCAGAACACACAGCAAGGGCAGTACTTCTCCTCAGTTTCTTCAGGTGATCTTCTTGGGCAGAGGTTCCTCTTGATTGTAGAAGTAGTCTTGGGTAAACTTTTGTGTACCTGAGTTTTAACAGGAGGCCAGCTCTTCTCAGGCCCTTGGAGACTCTTATTCCTGGACACAGCACACAGCAAAGTCCTTCCTTCAAGCAGGTGGGGGGGGAACACAGCACACAGCAAAGTCCCCTGGCCCCTTCCTCAGTAGTAACAGCAAACTGTAGGTCAGCCCCAGAACACACAGCAAGGGCAGTCTTCCTTTTCAGTCTCTTCAGCTGATCTTCTTTGGCAGGGATTCCTCTTGTTGGCAAAAAGTAGTCTAAATTGCAGGGGTTTCAGGTCCTACCTTTATACCCCAAAAGTCTTTGTTCTTCGTGTGTGAGGGGTCCTGGACCCAGTCCAAACCAGTTCTAGGTGCACTCTGCCAGTGCATGTCTTCTTTCTTTGTGAGGGAGGCCAGGGCCATCAGACGCACCGCAGGAGGGTGCAGCCAGCATTGTGGAAGGCAGGCACAGCCCTATTCAGACCCAGGTGCGACTCCTCCCACCACTCAATGTGCAGATAGGTCTATTCAGCCTAGTGCTGACTCACCCTCCCTCCTGGAGCCACCCCCAGCCCCTGCCACTCACAAACCAGACAGTCAATACACAAACAGGCAGAGGCACACAGAAGGGTTGAACAAGAAAATAGCCACTTTCTAAAAGTGCTATTTCCAAACTTAGAATTTAAAAACCATCTTCACTAAAAGATGTGTAATTAAATTCTGAGTTCAGGGGTACCAGATTCCAAATTTCTATCTTGCCGCTATGGGAAGATATGCAGGTAAACATGTTACACAGCATTCCCCATGTTAACCTATGGCCAAGATAGCCTTCCAATAGTGAAAAACGAAATTGGCAGTATTTCACTATCAGGACATGTCACCCACACTAGTACATGTCCTACCTTTCACATACACTGCACCCTGCCCAGGGGGGTACCTTGGGCCTACCACAGGGGTGTCCAATGTGTAAGAAAAGGGAAGGGTTAGGCCTGGCAAGTGTGTACACTGGCCAGGACAACATGGCAGTTCACAGACTGCGCACAGGCACTGCGGTGGCAGGCCTGAGACACCATTTTAGGGCTACTCATGTGGGTGGCACAATCAGTACTGCAAGCCCACTAGTAGCATTTGATTTACCAGCCCTGGCACACTCAGTGCACTTTACTAGGGACCTACTGGTAAAACAAATAAGCCAATCATGGATAACCAATCATAATAACAATTTTCAGGGAGAGCATATGCACTTTAGCACAGATCAGCAGTGGGAAAGTGCCCAGAGTTCTATAGCCAACAACCACAGGTCAGGAAAAACAACGGAGGAAGAAGCAAAAAGTTTTGGGATAACCCTGCAAAGAGGGCCATTTCCAACAATGATACAATACAAGAAGTGCATTACCTTAGATCTAAGTCTGCCAGTATTCAGTGTATGCCATTTACAGATAGTGTTCCAATTCTTATAAAACAAGAATGGAAATATTAGGACTTGACAGTGAAACAAAATACATTGTTCTGACGATTTTTCTGGTGAAATGAAATACTTTCGTTTTAGGTATTTTGATTGTACATGAAAAGAATTACTACAACTAATTTCTCTATGGAATAAAGCAGTGAAGTTGAAAATTGTATTTGACTGTAGAAAATTGATGGCACCTGGGATGCTCTAGCTTTGGAAGTTAGGATATTTCTTCCATTAAGGGAAGAACAGTATTTTGTGCAATAACAAAGAACATATTTGAGATGGCACGATAAAAGTAAAAAGAAAAACTTAAGGAAATAATGCAATTGATAACAGTATGACTTTTTATAATACTTTAGTCTGTTCATTCAGTTGGATGACCAATAGCTTTATAATCTTTTGTAGATTTAACATTAGGAGGTCTGGAAGCCGGAGATATAAAGCATTGTCAGAGTTATGGCAAGAAAAAATGCGTCCAGCGATGACACTTAGAAGAAAAGGTAGGATCTTCCACTTTTGTCACAGCTGTAAAACCAGACTGGTTATACTTTCTGAACTTGGAGTGCAAAGGAAAAATCCTTGTCTAAAACGATGATCATGTTTCTTGCCTTGGGTACAGGTATCTTTTTCGGGCCTGCTAGAAAAGCAAGACGTGCTACCCACAACGATATGATCCTGGTTTTCTTCCCATTCATATTAAGAATATTGCAACAATTCAGATTTAAATTAAATAGTTGAGACTTACAATAAGAGATGTATATGTGTGTATGTGTGTGTAGCATGATACAATACAAAAAGTGCATTACCTCAGTTGTAAGACTGCCAGTATTCAGTGTATGCCATTTACAGATAGTGTTCCAATTCTTATAAAGCAAGAATGGAAATATTAGAACTTGAAACAAAATACATTGTTCTGACGATTTTCCTGGTGAAATTAAATACTTTCGTTTTAGGTATTTTGGTTGTACATGAAAACAATTACTACACCTCATTTCTCAATGGAATAAAGCAGTGAAGTAGAAAATTGTATTTGGCTGTAGAAAATTGATGGCACCTGGGATGCTCTAGCCTTGGAAGTTAGGATATTTCTTTCATTCAGGGCAGCACAGTATATTGTGCAATAACAAAGAACATATATGAGATGGCACAATAAAAGTAAAAAGAAAAAAGCTCAAGGTAATAATGCAATTCATAACATTATAGTTTTTTATAATACTTTAGTCTGTTCATTCAGTTGTGTGACCAATAGCTACCAAATAATTTATTATGAAACAAAAATTCTTAAACTAAAGAAAAATTTCCGAAGGGCTCTTGAAAAGCCCTCAAAATCATAAACACCGTGTGAAAATGTGGCCCACGATTCTTATGTTAAATTGCTAATTAAGCCATTTTCAAGATTTAATGTTGACCTAGCCAAATTGGAAACAAATACATTTATCAGGCAAGCATACTCAAGTTTTCACCTATCTCTCAGGTAGAGATGTAAACGCTGCACATTTTCAGCTGCAAAATAAATCACTTATTCCAGTTGTGATTTGCATGGCTTAAATTCCAGACTTGGCGTGGAATCTCCACGGAAACACGATTTTGACTAGCATTTCAGATACATCACTTACACCTTCATGTTCCCCTAATTTTTCAGTTCCATCCTGTGAAATTCCATTCACTTGATGAGCTTCCTTATTTTCCAAATAATTAAAAGACCTCAGTAGAAGTCTAATAGTTGAGCAGGGTGAATTGTTGCAGTTTGTAGTGTAAAAGAAAAAAAAACAGTGATAGAATCATCTTCATTATAGAAATTAAGATTTTAAAGATGGCTATAACTATACTTATCTTGCCACCTCTCATTCAGCTGTTAAGCTGGAATAAATTAAAACAACGAAAGATCCCTCTTGTGTTACACACTTGTATTCTCACACCTATAAAGCCAATTACTTGCATGAATTGGTCATTCCAAAAGCTATACATTTGGCACCCCTTCACAATGTAACTCATAACTGGAGCCCAGATCATGATCCCAATGACGTGAACAGGAATGATGTCCAGAGAGGCAATTTGAAAGGATGTCAGATGAAGCAAGTCTCATGGCTGATGCTAGAAATCAATTAGGACAGAAGAGGATGAAAGTTGCTGGAAAAATCATGGTAAGAAAGCTGCTTATGAACTCAAGATAAACTTTTTAAAGTGAGAGCAGCAGCAAAGCAAGACTAAATTATCACAGGGGTTATAAATATTGAGAAGATCAGAAACATTGCTCACAAATGATCCCATCTAGGTCAGGGTAACTCAGGGCCTTCATTGTATACTGGCAACATTATGCACATGCAATCTGACTCCAATGCTACCACTTTGTGCAGACAAGGGGTCAACACTTTTGGAAGGGGGTCATATCTTGGAAGTTAAGACCACATGCAGATCCCATAGATCGTGGGAGCAAGATAGTGATGGCAGTATGATACCTGCATTCATACTACAGGAATGTGGGAGAGGTGGGAGCAGTGGCAAAGACACTGGGACTAAGAAAGCAGGGAGGATTAGTAGGACAAAGAGGGTCATGCATGTTATTAGTAAGCAGGGAGCACTGAAAGTGACCAGCTGAGAGGTACACTAGTTCGAGGAATTTGAACATGGGTAGGGATGCCACTGGTCCAAACACAATTGATAGGAAAAAGGAGTGATCGGAGGCTGTTTACTGAGGCCAAGGGAGGCCAGTGCATAAAGCACTAGTCTCAGAGGTTTGGTTCTGTGAGAAGAACAAACAGGCAGTTGCTTAAAGGAGCAGGCCGAAATAAGATGCCCTGGTTCGCACAGCAATATATGGCATTTTTGGGCATGGAACTGGATGCAGGGCATGGCTGAGAATGAAACAAAATGTAGAAATAGAAGGAAAGGTAGACCAAGTTATTTCTCGTCCATTTAGACAGCTCGGAAAATAACTTTATCTTTTGTATTTTATGTTTTTTAATTTTATTGTTTTAAACTTTTTTTAACAAATTAACCTGTGTGGAAAACCCAGCAAAAGGAAACAAACAAACAGCAGTACTTGGGGGAAAAATGAAACGCAACGTTTGGAAAACATAATTGGTTTTGGGAAGTTATAAGATGACCATCCAGGAGTTTTAAACAAATTCTTAGGTTTTGTTCATTAGACCACAAGTGATGCTTGTATATCAATCATTAGAGTACAAAAGGTTGGAAAAAATGAGCATTTTCGTCTTCTGCCTAAAGAAATTCAAGTTGTGCCAAACACTCCTCTATTTCTAAAACTGTTTGTGGTGTAGAAGGCTATTTCACTAGGCTTTTTTGTACTTACTGATTTTCAATATGTTTACACCCAAATATTTTCTCATGCTGGAAGTCCAAGACCAACACAAAGTGAGATTATGTTCTTCTCACTCTAGGTACATTTGAATTGACCACCCCCTCAAGCTGGGTCTAAAAAACGACCAAACTAGGGACTCTAAATGGGTCATTGGTATAGGCTAATGTTTGACCCAATCTTCATTATGGATATTATTAATCTTCCATTTCCTATTTGGGCTGTGGTGGTGCAAAACAGACTTCTTGAGAGTGATGTTCTGCCCTGGTTAACCAGCCATTCTTAAAACCTCAAACATACCCCAGTTTGGCCAAAGCCGCAGAAGAATATCGCCACTGATGAGGAAACAATGGTTAAAACGTGACTTCTGACAGCCATAAAAACTGTACACTATTTTTTTGTAAAAAGTGGCAGCTTTTAAATTAAAAAACTCTGTTTTACATGTTAGACTATCCATGGATGATGTTGGATAGCCATTGCTGCAATGCATTGGCTGGAACAGAGCTTCCTTTTTTGGGATCTGTGGTTTGTAGAAGGTATCCAAGGATGCATGATCATTGAGCTCTTTATGATAGCAGTGGTTCTGCAACAATTTTCAGAGTGGCTGTGCTGGACATCACCTCAATAAAGTCACTAGGGCTTTAGAATATTGAAATGCTACTAAAGAACAAGTGTACCTAAAGAAGCCTAGCCTGTTTAGTGGGTGGGAGGGAGGGAGGTTAGTGGAGCTCCAAGCATGCATTTTGGTGTGCATTTGCATACATATCAGGGTCAAACATTAAGTCATAGGGATTTGCATTAGACTTGTCAGCTTTAGAGTGGTCTTCCTCCAAACCTTTTGCCTTTGTCTTCCACTTTTTGCTGAAATTCGTTTTTGTTGACCATAGGACTCTATGAACCTTACCAGTATTAATTAGTGCTACAGTGCCTTTGCTCTCTCCCCTAACCATGGTAAAATTGTCGTAAACCTGTTTGGCATATTTAATTTACTTATATGTCCCTTATAAAGTCATATACCATATACCCAGGGCTGTAAATTAAACATTACTAGTGGGCCTGCAGCACGTATTGTGCCACCCACTTAAGTAGCCCCTCAAAACATGTCCCAGCTCTGCCATAGCAGCTTGGATGCAGATCTAAACTGCAATTCAACTTGGCAATATAACCCCCTTGCCAAGTCTTAAACTCCCCTTTTACTGCATATACATTACCCCTAAGGTAGGCGTTACATAGCCCATAGGGCCGGGGGCATTGTAATTGAAATGTTAGGCATGTACCTTTAAGTTTTACATGTCCTGGTAGGGAAAAACTCAGAAATTCGTTTTTTACTGCTATGAGGCTTACCTTTCCCATAGCATAACATTGGGTTGCCTTCTTACATTTAATCACTGCTAACGTTTGATAAAACAGGTGAGCATTTCGTGTTTGGTGTCTGAGAAATTGCAATAAAAATCCTCTGTAATGTAAAGTCGGATTTTAAGTTACAATTTTGAAAATGCCACTTTTAGGAAGTTGCCATTTTCCCTCTCTAACTATTAGGTGCCTGTAGCCTGTTATTGGGTCATATGACTGAGTGCAGTTGGCATCTTGACTTTGTTTATTCCTTCCAGACAGCCACACAATAGAAGGATTACGTGTGCCCGAATGGGCCAACAACTGGAAGGATGGGGGGGGGGGCGGAGCTCAGCACAGCCCACTTGCAACTGATTAGGCTGTGTTCTGCCTACACACAAAGGACTTGTCACTACTGCATTGTTCATTCTGTCAGCTGGAGCCAGGGCAGGGGAGTCAGGAAACCTCAGGAACCTCAGAGGGAAGTCTCTAGAAACTTCTACTTCAAAGAAGGCACCAGGTATAAAAATAGACCCTCTGACCCACTCTTCAGATCACTTTCTGGGCTTCTGGAAGGACTCTCAGAGGACTGCCTGCTGCTGTGGCCTGCTGTGTACTCCACAAGACTGCTTTGCTGCGCCTGGAAAGACTGCTTTGCTACCTGGAGCCTGTCTCAAACCTCAGAGAACTGCCCTGCAGTTTGAGCCTTCTTTCTGCTGTTGAACCCAGGACTGCCAGAGAGACTCCAAGTGCTACTTGGCTGGCCTCCTGAGCAAAGCCTCAGAGACTGAAAAGGCTCCGACCATCTTGAACTCGCACGTGGACCCAGCCTAAGTGAGTCCTGACACTTTAAGTAGTGCCCCTCCACTCCTTGACCCTTGGTGGGAGTGCTAAATGTGTCCAAATGGTCAAAATCCAAAACTTGGGATTTAAAAAAGTTTGGGCTAAAAATGGCGCTGAGAACCGAGAGAGACCGTGAACAACAGCTCGTCTATCCATCCAAGGTGCAGCCCCGGACACCACCTGCATCCTTGTCCCACTGAACTTTACCTTCTTAGAACTTTCTTCTTCAAAATTTCTTCTGAGTCCGAAGGCAAGCGTCGACTGGGCCCAATCCAATCTTCATATCTGACCTTCACTCCATCGTGGTTGGCAATATTTTTAAACTTTGACCCAGTCTCGCACGAATAGATGTCAGCGATTGGGGCTTTGAATGATTAGGTGCTAGTTTTCACCTTTAACTTTAAAAATTCATAACACAAGTTATGCTGATTGGTTTAATGTCATTTTGGTGTCAAATAATTTATTAACATTTACTCTATTTTTCTAAATTGGTGTGGGATTTTTCTTATGTTGTGTTTTCACTTTATTATTGCTTGTGTGCTACATAGATACTTTACATATTGCCTCTAAGTTAAGCCTGAATGCTTTTGTGCCAAGCTACCAGAGAGTTAAGCACAGGTTATTTTAGTGACTTTTGTGGGTCATCCTGACTGGGATTGTGGCTGTTGCTTGAACAGGGGTCACCCCAGCCCCCCTTCAACCAACAACCCACATCATCCATATTATCATTTATAGGTAGCACATACACCCTCCGAATTACTTCTTTGTTGAGGTTTTCACTACATTTGTTGGATGTTTCAAACAAAGTGATTAAAAGTGACCTTTAGGTTCATCTACCAGTCTTACTTTCAAATCTTTCCTACATTAAGCATTGAATCCAGTATTTATTCATTTTCAACACTGACTGTGATTCACTGTTCTCACAGAATTATTCTTAAATAAGCAAAACAAATAGTTTATCCCCTTAACAACATCTTCTGACTAGTTTGAGACTTCCAGGAAATTAGGTGATTGTGCCCCAATGGAGAGTGGGAGGTAATAATGTAACTGATAGAGACATTTCATCTCGGTCCCTTTGCCTCTGTGTCACAATGGAATCCAACCATTCTTCAAATTGTCAAAACAAAGAAAAATGCAGCAAACAATAGGGGATTAACTTGCCACGTGCATTGTGGAAAAAGCTGTGTATTTTTTGGTTGAAATCTAATAGTTTTCAGTCCTTACAAGATGCTCCCTCTACAGTTTGTGAACAAAAAAACTCAATATGTGTAAAAGACAGATGTAACATGGGTCTCAATAAATAATTAATCCCTTATAATTTTGAGCAATGTCTAGCTGCACTGTGGTTCCAAAATAGTTTATATCTTCACAGTAGAAATATTTTTCACCCATGTTCTGTAATTTCATAATTATCTCATTCTGAAACATAGAGCTATGTCAGAAGGTACACCTATCTTAAATAATCATCCGGGGCAAGTAATGACCCAGAGGCAAATTTCAAGTAAACCCAGACTTGGGGGCATCCTCTGGTCCCTGACAGTACTTTCTATTTTCCAATCATTGTTTTCATAAGTGTTTTTCCATTAGGCTGCATGTCAAATAAATGAAGTGCACAATTCACAGAGGGCAACAATGTGTTAATGTTGCAGAGGGGATGTGGCCTGGCGGCTAGTGCTGCCAACTTTGAAACTGGGTAATCAGGTTCGAATCCAATGCTTGGCTCAACATCCTGTGATTCTGGGCAAATCACTCAATCTTTGAGTTCTGAAGAGGAAAAGAAATGTGAAACATAATCTGGTTCTTTTGTAAAGTGCTCTTAAGCACTCAGGCCAAGTCACGCTATATAAAACTACAAAAAACTGAAAGCCCAGAACTAGAAACATGATGTCCAACAAACATTAAGCGATCTGTTGTCCCTATGCTTAACACTGTAAAACGTAGGAAGAACTCTTGTAGCATAGATCCCGTGCTAATCAGCACCATCGCCCCCGATCCAGGGAGGTACCTCCAAATGTTGGGTAGGCATATAGGCTAATAGAGATTCCTGCCATAGGAAAATGAGCAACTCCCATCCTGTTACAGTCTACCCTACTGAGTCCTCCCAAACCCAAATGACTTGTGATAAACGTGCATTCATTGGTTCATATAACTATGGAACTTGTGGGCACCTAATGGATGTTGTGTGACTGTTCAATATGTTAAACAAGAATTACTTTAATTTAACATGAACAAATATTTGTTGCTTATGTATTATAACACCAAACAGTTTTCTGTGTTTGTTTCTGACTCCCTTCGTACAGCAAAGAAATCCGCGACTCTAAATAGCTTTGTAAAAGGGATGAATGCTTTACCAGCAATTGAGCACAACTTACTGATGCAATAGAGTAAATAGACAAAAACATATGTTAGAAATATGCGTCGCTATTAAGCCTTTTCTCTGCTAAAATGAGACCTGAGGTGTAGTGATACATTTGCTGCGTCTTTTTGCACATTTGCATCGTTTTGCAACACTTTTGACTACATTTACTAAAACAATTTTGCTGCTTGCAATGGGGCACAGATTCTGCTGCTCTGAAGTGGTATTTACCTTGTGAACATATTTAAAATGAACACATTAAATCAGAGCGATTTCAGCCTTAAATACAATGGCAGTAAAATAAATGTGTCCAAGTTCGGTTTATCTTGACCTTACTAAAGTGTTTGTTCCCAACACACCTCAGGACTAAGAAGTGCTTTGTTGCCCTTAATAGACTGTTGATTTATTTTGAAATACTCGTAAAGTTTAAACTATAACAGCCAAGGTTTTCATATAGGTTTGTGTTACAAAACCTTGGATGTACTTTAGGCTTTTTTCACATTTTTATGTACTAAAGCAAGAGTGTCAAGTAACAGAATGACCTCTATTTGCAGCCAGATAATTCAAAAGCAAACAAATGTTTGTAAAGAATCGGCTGCTGGTCAGAAAAACACTTGCATGATGCTTTACTCACTTGTGCAGAGGACCCACATGGAATGGAATTGAATCCGGATTCTGTGTTCGGTTTTTCTCTCTAACAGTGGAAAAGTAAGGATAAAGAACAAGTTAAGATAACGTGGATGGTGTGCAAACAACTGCTGCGTATGGTTGGTGAACAGCTGGCGGAGGGAAGAAGACCAGTGTTATGGATTGGTAACTATTCTTTTTTAAGAATACACTTTTCTATATCATAGTATAAATAACAGCTCAACTCACCAGGCCGTTGGAATCTTTGGCAGAGCAGTGTTCTGAAGGACACCCAAATGTCACCCTCAGTCTAATTCAAGCATGCATACATTTGTGATGCAGACACCTCATACATGAGGACACATGACTGACTGTACGTGCCTTCTTATTGGATGCCAAAATGTGCATCCAGTGAGGAAGGAAGGAATTAACACCACTTAGGCCCTAATTACAAGTCTGGTGGTCCAAGGACTGCCAGACCCGCGGGCGTGGTGGTCCAGCCACCTCCACACCGGTGGTCTGACCGCCCCATTGCAAGTCGGGCATCCGGACTGCCCTGGAGCCGCCGATGGCGCCAGGGAACTGCTGTCGCCAGGGAACTACTGTTCCCTGGAGGTGGCGTGGCAGTCAGGAGGCCGCAATATGCTTGGCGGGACCTCTGCAGTCCCGCCAAGTATAGTACATGTTTCCTCTCCTTCTGGGTTTACCTGGAGGCTCTTACTCCATATAAACCCTGGAGGAGATTAAACAAAGGGGACCCTAGAGGGACTTTTGAGTCCATGCCGTGCAGGAACCTTGCTGTGCAGTCCCACTTTGGTGCCTTTTTTAAAGGGACCGCTGCCCTTGAAAGAGGCACTGCCACGGGACCACCACACTGCCCGCCCGGCAGACTACCTAAAAGACATACTCTGGCAGGCGGGTGGCGGCGACCTTCAGCGGATCAGTGGCGCAGCGGTTTACACCGGCATGCCACCGCTCCGCCAAAAGTCGAAATCTGGCCCATAATGTGAAGCAGTTAAAAATGTGATGTATACAGGGACACAGAACGGAAGCATGTAACCTTAACAAGAATAATCCTGTGCACAGATTTTCTCTAATTAAAATAAATGAATTGGCGTTTCTAACCATGTGTGTAAATTGTTTGGTTCTCCCATCAAAGATTTAATTGCTTTACATTAGGGGTGGGTGGTAAACTTCATTCCTCTGGCAGAGTTCACGGAGTTTTGCCTGCTACAAGCGGAGTGCAGAGTTTCGGAAATCTGCACCAATAGCTGTGTGGCAGAGTTTTTTCTCCCCTCCGTGGCTCAGCAGCATAAGTTGGCGAGCGAGAAAATCGAGCACTAGAATGCCTCCCAACTAACCCCGGGCGGAGACCTCCGCTCCGCCCGCGGAGTGTGTGGAGATTTGCCTTCTCGGCGTTCCGCATAGAACGCGGAGAAGGCAAATCTCCGCACACTCCGCAGCGGAGCGGAGTTGGCCAGACCCCGCCTCCACCCCCCTATTAAGAAGTAAGTTTACAGGATTTAAAAATAAACTTAAAACCACTTACCTCTTCACTGCGGCGTTCCCGGGCTGCCCTCCTTCTCTTCCTCGCCGTACCGGTAATGTTTAAGAAAACTGCGCATGTGCGCACGCCCGCGCATGCGCATTTCTTGCGAGAAATGCGCATGCGCGGGAGCGCACGCAGGCGCAGTTTACTGGTACGGCGAGGAAGAGGAGGAGGGCAGCCCGGTGACGCCGCAGTAAAGAGGTAAGTGGTTTTAAGTTTATTTTTAATTCCTGTAAACTTACTTCTTAATAGGGGGGTGGAGGTGGGCTGCAACTCCGTGGACCTCCGCGTAGCCCCGCTACACCCACTACACCCAGGGTTACTCCCAACGAGATTTCTCAACGCCGACAATTGCGGTAGGTCACTACCATTTGCGTTGAGAATGCTGCCTTTTGCATTGAGAAAGCTGCTGCTCCAGTAGAAAATCTACTTGAGTGGCAGAAAAAAAGTCCTCTAGCGTGCTGCCGTTTGTGCTTATTTCACAGCGCAGGAAAAGCTTCCAGCACTAAAAGTCAGCATGAGCAGCGCAACATACCAAACTGCGCCACTTGTTTTTATGTAACTCCACGGAATTCTGCGGCTTGAAAGTCTGCAAGTTCCACCCACCCCTACTGTACATGCTAAGAGTAGAAGGGGAACCACTTTCATTACACCCATTGGGTTTTATCAGTTTTTAACACTACTCTTTGCCTCATCATAATCAGCAGCCATATTCCAGTGGCCAATGTTTGAACATTTAAATTCAATTATTGGAATTTCAAGATGACATACTGGTAATGGGGAAACCCAAATTTGAACACGATAAAAAACTGAATTAGGTCCTAGAGATCTTAGAGGAGATAGGAAGAACTGCACATTTGCAAGCATAAGCAGGACATATTTGAGGCATGAAGTTGGCATAGAAGGAATCAAACATAAACAGGAGTTAATAGAGTCATCTTATAACACCCCTCCACCCAAGAAAAAGACAACATTGAAGCCTTCCTGGCATTAGCAAAATTGTATGCAAAATTTATAAATGACTTTGCAGGTAAAACATATGCAACAAAAAGAAACAAAACAAACACCAAGTGAACAAAATCTTTGGGAAAAAAACAATCAGCTTTGTGACGTTGGGAGTTGATCAGGAGTTTTGAATACATTCATGTGTTTTGTTCATTAGACCACATGTGACGCTTGTACATCAAACAGTATAGAGCACAAGGTTGAATACACTGATTATTTTCTTCTTCTCCTGCCTAAAGAACCTCAAGTAGCGCCATAGACTCCTCTTCTTTTGAAATGGTTAGCAATGTAGAAGGCTATTTCACTAGGCTTAGGTGTGTTTGCTGAATTTCAATTTGTTTACACCCAACTATTTCTTCGTGCTGGAAGTCCACAATGAGTTGAAAGTGCGCTTAGTGTCTCCTAGAACAAGGTACATTTGACTTGGCCAGCAATTAGTTTTTTCCCCCACAAGCAGGGTGTAAAAATACTATCACAGTAGGGACTCTAAATGGTTCATTGGTACAGGCTAATGCTTATCCCTATCTCCATTACGGCCATATTTCATCTTCCTCTTCCCCTCTGGAAAGTGTCAGTGCAGAATCGACTTCTTGTGATTGATGATGTTGCCCTGGTTAATCAGCCATTTTTTAAATGGTAAAAATATTTTTGTTTGACAGAGGCCACAGAAGAATCTCACCACTGATCTGATGAAGAAATAAATAAAATATGCCTTCTGACAGCAACAAAAAACTGTGCACTATTTTCTCTAAAAGACATGGCAGTGTTTCAAATGAAAAAACTGTGTTATACATGTTGGATCAGCAGTTCTTAACCTGTGGTCCGGGACCCCTTCGGGTCCATGATGCTTTCTCAGAGGATTCACAGCTGCTTAGAAGATTAAATAATATTATCAGATGAATAAACTGCATATAAATAAAGAAGCAAAATGTAAAACTGAAAATTTTAAAATGTTTTGTTAATGTGAATGAATTTGAAATCGGAGGCTAAAAATGAAGTTGGTATTTTCAGATTAATTCATAGGAGCAAAGCAAGTGCATCAAATCTAATATAGTATGAACAATAGGTGGCTTCAATTCATTTTCGAAAAAACCCCAATATTCCCATTAAAATCAAAATGTTTTTTTATATTGGTAAATGAAATAAAATATTTCATCATTTGTGTATTTTTATGATAAATGCTCATTTTCCTATTGCTTTGTGGTCCGAATTATCGAAATTGCTTAGGCCTGGCTCCCCGGATTCCAACAGTGTCTTAGTGGGGGGTCACAAAATTCCAATAATCATTCAGTGAGGGTACCCGGGTTCCAGTAATGATTAAGTTGGGGTTCACAGAAGTCAAAAGGTTAAGAACCACTATGTTAGACTATTTATGGATAGTGTTGGATAGCTAAGGCTGCCAGGCATTGGCTGGGACAGAGCTTCCTCTTTGGAATCTGTGGTTCATGGACGCAATCCACGGATTCATGATTGTTAAGCCCTTTATGATAGCAGTGGTGATGAAAGAATTTTCAGAGAGGGTGTGCCAGACATTAATGTCACCTAAAGAAAGTCACATGGGTTCTAGAAAATTGAAATGCTACTAAAGAACAAGTGTACCAAAAGAAGCCTAACTAGTTTAGTTGGTGGGTTGTGGGAGGGTGGAGGGTGGAGCGTGGTTAGTGGAGCTCCATACATGGATTGTGGTGTGCATTTGCACAAACATTGGTGTAAAACATTCATTCGTAGAGTATTGTGATTTATAGGTAGCTCTTACACGCTCAAAATGGCAACTTTATTGAAACCTTCACCACATTTGTTAGATGTCTCAAAAAGTGATGTAAAGTGCCTTTTAAGTTCCTGAATAAGTGTTACATTTACATCTCTATTATGTTAAGAATTGAATCCAGTATTTGTTCATATTCGATCACTGTAATTGCAGGGTTATTCTTAAATAAGCAAAACAAATAGTGCACCTCCTTCAAAACACCTCCTCACCAGTTTGAGACATCCAGAAATTTAGATGATTGTGCCCCAATGGAGAGAGGAGGTAACAATGCCACTGATAGACATATTTCATCTCGGTTCCTCTGACTCTGTGTAATAATGGAATACAACCATTCTTCAATTTTCAAAACAAAGAAAAATGCAACAAAAAGGAGGGGAGTAACTTGACATGTGCATTATGGAAAAAGATGTGCATTATTTTGGTTGAAATGCAATAATTTTCTGTCCTTACAAGTTGGTCCCATGCTACTGTTTGTAGACAAAAAACTCAAAACGTGTAAAAGTCAGATGTGACATGGCTTTCAAAAAAACATTTAATACCTCATAATTGTCAACAATGTCTAGGCACATTACCCCACTGTGGTTTCAAAATAGTTTATGTATTCAGAGTAGAAATATGTAGCACCCATGTTGCACAATTTCAGAATTATCTCATTCTAAAACATCGATCTATGTCAGAAGTTATGCCCATCGTAAGCAATGATACAGGTGAAGTAATGTCTGTTAAGATAAATGTATTATCGTGAAATAAAAGACAAATGAAACCCAATTCCACCAGGAACTACTGCCAACAGACGTACTTTTCAAACTGCAGAATTGATATGCAATTGTGCTCTTCTACTATGAAATAACCCCTCCCCCAATACTTTACATTGAAAGTATGAACCTCAGCATATAAAATATCGAGCGAGAAGCAAATTTCAATTGAACACAGTCTTGGGGCAATGCCTGCTGCCTGACAGTCCTTTCCATTTACCAATGATTGTTTTCATACATATTTTTCCATTAGGCTGCATTTCAAATTAATGAAGCACACAACTCACAGAGTGCAACAATGTGTTAATATTGCGGAGGGGGTGATGTGGCCTGGCGGCTAGTGCTGCAAACTTTGAAACTGGGTAATCAGGTTCAAATCCCATCCTTGGCTCAACATCCTGTGATTCTGGGCAAATCATTCAATCTCCCTGTGCTTAAAAGGAAAAAAAAGGTTACACATAATCTGGTTACCTTGTAAAGGACTCCCCTGTACTCCGGCCAATTAACGCTATATAATTTTTCAATTTTTTTTAAATTGAAAGTCCAGAACTAGAAACATTATGTCCAGCAAACATGAAGAATCTGTTGTCTCTAAGCTTAACACTATCAAACGTAGGAAGAACTCATGTAGCATGGAGCCCATGTTAATCAGCACCCTTGCCTAGCTGCACCCAATGCGTCCAATCCGTGGACGTACTGCCAAATGTTGGGTGGCCATATAGGCTAATGCAGATCCTTGGAAAAGTGAGATAAATCAATCGTGTTGCAGTGTAGCCTACTGTACCTTCCCATACCCAAATGACTTGTGATAAACATAAATCAATTGGTTCATATTATTATGGAACTTGTGGTCACCTAATGTTTGTTGTGTGACTGCCTAATATGTCAAACAGTCTGAATTAAACAAGAATTAGCTTCATTTAACATAAATACATATTAGTTGCTCATGTATTAAGGCACTCCATCGAACAACAAAAAATCAATGACTCTTAATAGATTTGTAAAAGCAAAAGGAATTAATGCTTTACCAGCAATTGATCACAACTTATTGGTACAATAGAGGAAATAGGCAAAAACATGTGTTAGAAATAACATAAAATACGTTACTATTTACATATGCCTCCGTATTCAGCTTTTTGTCGGCTAAAATGATACATGAGATGTGGTAATACAGTTACTAAGTATGTTTGCACATTTTCATCCTTTTGCAACATTGTTGCCTATACATTTACTAAAACCATTTTGCTGCTTGTATTGGGGCATAGTTTCTACTGCTCTGAAGTGATACTTACCTTGTCAACATATTTAAAATGAACATAAAAAATCAGAGTGGTATTAGCCTTACATGCAATGTCAGTAAAATACATTTGTCAAAGTTTGACTTGTTTTGACCCTATTAAAGTGTTTGTTCCATCACACCTCAGGAATAAGAAGAAAAGTGTTTCATTGTCATTTCATATGTTGTTGATTTATTTTGAATTACTTATATAAATTAGTGCTGCGAAATCTTTGATGTCCTTTTGCCTTTTTTCCGCATTATTATGTACCCAAGCAAGAGTGCCAAGCTGCAAAATGCCCTCCCTTTGCAGCCAGAAAATAGAAAACCAAACAAATGTTTAAAAAGAATCAGCAGCTGGTCAGAAAAAAGTTGCCTGATCTTTTACACACTGCCTTTAAACACGCAGGAAATACTGCAAGAAAAAAATGTAAAGTCTGCTTTACGGCTCATTTTCTCCATGTATTTCTTAAAGGTTACCTGGGTGTGTTACAGTCCCTCCTGACCCTACTTCCAGTGACACTGCATTTATGCAAGTTGGAGGTCACAGAGCTATTAGAGGATTTATAAAACCACAAAATCGCTACTCTGTTTATTGAAGCCCATGTTTTGATGTGTCAATATCTACTTCCAGGGACTGTTGTTCTTAAACAAGAAGTATTGACCTGTTGAAGTATAGAATCCACAAATTCCATTTATCTACCGGCTTAATTTCACATCCTTAATGCTGTGCTTTTTTACATGAAAAGTGTCAGAATAAAAGTTTCAAAAGACTTAGGGGTAGATTTTCAAATATTTGCGCTGGGTTAGCATCCCATAAGTGGGGAATTTGCTTTCCAACGCAAAACTTGTTTTGCACTGGAAAATACCCTACAAGTAGCGCGAAGCACTGCTTTGCGTTACTTAGCGCCAAGGGGGCGTTAGATGGGTGGTACATGGACGTTCCCATGCAACCACCCATACCTTTTGACGCAAAACCCTATCTACAAACAATTGTAGACAGGGTGTAGCACCAAAAGTTAACATCACTTCAAAGGAGGCGCTAACAGGAGAAATGTTTTATTTCTCCTTTCTTTTCCGACTTCGCATCTGTGTTGCACTCTGCAGCATACATACAAAGTGGGAAAAGCTTTAAAACTTGTCTAGGAATGGTATTTGTACAGGAAGGATATCCTTCCTGTACACAACCTATGCTAGACTCACGCACACACCCTAGCGCTATGGCACTGAGGTGTGTGCGTGGGCTTGGCAGCTAGAATCAGCACCAGCGCTAGGGAAGGGAAGGAGCTAGCCATATCTCTGAAGATACGGTGCTCTCCTGCACCCTCCCTGTTATGCAATGCAGCACAACCTCTTTGGGTGCTGTGCTGCATTGCGTGTATTTTATAAAAATCTTCCCCTTAGAGTCGTGCGAGCACATGAAACAAGATGGCCGCCTCCCGTTAGCTGTCCCCAATGCCTGCATCATTGACCATCTTTTTAATGAAATAAGGCTAGGATTACTTAATTAATTTAGCCTCTTGTGCCTTCTTATATCCAGCGCTTCGGAAAAACATCTTTGCTAGTGCATTTTCAAGTGTTTTTTTTATCATGCATGTCTTCGCCTAACCTTCCCTCGGGTCTCTCCTTTGTACTGCAGCCGAAGTTCTAGTCAGGAGGGCGTAGCTGAGGCCTAGTCCACTCCCGCAGCTGGTTTTAGCTGCTGCACCTTCTACTTCTATGGTGACTTTCTTTTATTCCTTTCAATATCTTTTATTTTCTGTTTTCTTGAATATATTGCTGCATTTTATCAATATGGAAGGAAAAAATGTGCCTGTTGTAAACAACAAACACAAACAAACAACGACTCCATCAGTTAAATCAAAAATTGTAGATACTAATGAACCTTTTTTGTCCAATTTATTGGAAAAGTTACAGGCAGTTCGCTCAAATACAGAATATATTGCATTGGAATTAAAAAACATTCGCAAAGATAGGGCAAGTCTTTCTATGAAGGTCTCCAACAATGAAATAAAAATTCAGGATAATAAGTCAAAATTGACTTATTATGCCCATTACAGCAAAAGTTGTTCCAATGAGTAATTTATTGCTTGATTTAGAGAACCAAAATCGGCACTATAATTTGGACATTTAAGGAAATGACTATAGGCGCTATTTGGAAAACTTACTACCTGGTCTTCTACATTCAAAGATTCTGGAAAAATTTGAAATTGATAAGGCACACAAAATTCCTTCACATTGTAATTCACGTCATACGAAACCTCACAAAATGATCTCTACAGTACTGCACCATCATCATTTAGTTAGCAAGAGAGATTCCATCGCTACTGGTAAATGGTATCAAAATTTTCGTCCATCAATACTTTGTCAAGGAAACAGTTAATATCAACAAAGAATTTACAGCGCTCCGACCAAGATTACGAAGTACTGGTTTTAAATACGCTTTTTTGATCTGTCTATTTATAATTTGGAAAGATTGTTTCTTCAAGTCATGTCAATGTCCTGAGGATCTTCAGACTTTTTGGGATCAACACTCTCCACTTTCAATGGATACGAATGAGACCGATACCTGAATTCTTGCTTTTCTTATAGCTAGCCTACTTGCGAGTTTCTTTATTTGGGTATTATCTCTACTGGTCATCCTTGCACATGCGTGTGTGTGATTTCATAGCATTGTTTATGTGTTTATGTTGTCCTTTTTATTTTTGTCCTGTCTCTTTTTTTATCCTCTTTCCCTTTACTTCTAGAGCTACTTCCGACTTATGCAGACTGTCCTCTATTTTCTTTACTATTATTCTATCTCTTTTATAGATATGCATAATGTTACATGAATTAAAATTGTTTATTTTAATGTTAAAGGTTTACCACACCTTGTTAAACGTGTACAAATTTTAGATTATTTAGCCAGACATAAAGCAGATATTTGTCTTCTTCAAGAGCCACACATAGATGATACAATTTTATCATACATGAATAAAAAATGGGTTGGTAATGTTCATTCTTCACCTGCTGTTAACAAAGAAAATGGAGTTGCTATTCCTTTCGCTAACAAATTTTGTCTCCAAATACTAAACAAATATTCTGATACAGAGGGTCGATATCTTATTGTCTAAATTAAAATTGATAATACTGTTTTACATTTGATTAATGCTTATAGTTCAACATCTGATGATCCAAAAATTTGGACCATTTTTACTTCAGAAGTGCTTAAATTAGGTAATGTTCCACTTATTATTCGAGGTAATTTTAATTTGATATGTGATCCCCTATTAGACAGAACATCTTTAACTAAATATCATCCTCCCAAAGCATTTTATACTCTCAAATCCTTTTTTGAAACTACTAAACTAGTTGATATTTGGTGTTTACATCATCCAACAGATAAAACGTTCACTTTTTTCTCCAATCCTCATAATTCTTATTCCCAAATATATTTTTTATTTATATCTCATCGATTAATCAATTCAACTTCTGATTCTATTATTCATAATATTGATATTTCTGATTATGAACTAATTTCCTTTGTTATACAAATTGATTCCTCTTGGCAGTCTCAACACAGATAGCGTATGAATGTCGCCCTCAATGACACTAATAAACGAAAACGTTTAAATGCAATTCATAACTATTTTTATTTTAATCCAGAATGTTCGACTTCAATTAGGAATCGTTGGGAGGCATTCAAATCCTCCCTTAGAGATATAATCATATCTATTATGGCATATGATAATAAATCATTTAACTCTAAACTTAAAGAGTTAGACAAACAAATTGCCAAATATGAACACGTCTTTATCACTTCTAGTGATACTACTTACAAACTACACTTACAAAAACTGTTATGAATTAAATTCCCTGTAAAGGACAGGGCTGGAATCAAAATTTCTAATAATAAGGCTACATTTTGTTTCAGTGCTAATAGATCTGAACATCCTTTAGCAAATTATCTTCATAGAAAAAAAAGATAAAATTCAAATAAATGCAATTCATGGTCCATTGGTAAAATTGCACTAACACATAAAGAAATTATGAATTAATTTTTAGATTACTATTCAACTTTATACAGTAAACCTTCCTCAACTGATACTCATAATAGTGATACATGTTTGGCATCCTGTGGTTTACCTAAAATTTCACAATCAATTAAAAATAAACTGGATTTACCAATCTCTGTAGAAGAGATTTAGTCAGCTAATAAATCTATAAAATCACTTAAATTCCCTAGTCCTGATAGGCTCCCTGCTGAATTTTATAGAGAATGTTCTCCTCTCCTTCAACCTCATCTAAACAAACTATTTCACTTTAGTTATTCAGGTGCAATTTCGGGATCATTCACTGAACCCTTGATTATAGATTCTCCAAAAACCCAAGAAAGATCCCACCAAAGTTTCAAATTATCATCCTATATCCTTAAATAATCAATACTGCAAGTTCTAGCACCCAGGTTATCCTCTATCCTCAACACTGTTATATATGTTGCTCAATCTGGTTTCATGAAATTTAGACACACTATATTACTATTACATGTAATTCGAGCTAGTCCATCCTTTCCTTTTCCTTCTGGAATCCTATCACTTGATGCTGAAAAAGCTTTTGATAAAGTCCAGTGGCATTATTTATTTCATACCTCATGTGCATTTGATTTTGGCAGTTTGTTTATTCGCATGATATCAGCACTCTATTCAAGTTCATCTGCCAAACGTTTTATTAATGGCCAAATTTCTAACAATTTTTCCCTATTTAGAGGCACTATATAGGGATGTCCTTTGTCACTATTACTTTTTTTCCTTGTAATTGAACCTGTGCTCTCTGCCATCCGAAATTCTACTGAAATACAAGGCCTTGATATTAAAGATTTCACTATAAAACCTTCAGTCTATGCTGACGATGGCCTATATTAATAAACCTGAATCATCCATTCCTCCTCTATTAAACCTAATTCAAAATTGCTATATGATATCAGGATACACTTGAAACACTAATAAAACTGATTTTTTTCCCTTGAATGTTCATTGTACCCTGGATATGCTTCCCAACATCGGCATAATATGTCAAAAGATAAAATTAAATTGCTTGGTATACTATTTTCCAACACTATTAAGCAAACAATGAATTTGAATTGTGAATACAATATTCAACATAATAAGGATACATTTCATATGTGACCCACCTTACATCTGCCTTGGTGGGGAAAATTGAATCTATAAAAATGTTTTTGCTCCAAAAACGTTTTTATGTCCTCTCAATGAGACCTACTCAAGTACCTTTTCAGTTCTATAAAAATGTAGATAAACTCATAACTAAATGTATTTAGAATGACAAAACTCCTCATTTAAGTTACACAAAACTAAAAGCTGCCAAGATTAATGGAAGTTTTGGCTTGCCACATTTTCTTAAATATCATAAAGCTTTTATTTTAAAACAAGGTCCTTTTTGGCTCGGTCATATAACCTTCAACAGGTCACCCTCATGGCTTCTCATTGAATGAGGACTAGAATCTCCATTCCCTTTACCTGCATTGTTAATTATGTCCAATTCAACCACCTTACTAAAACAATCATCCATTCTCAAATCTACAAAACTAATAATACAGGGCATAGACTCTCAGTTTTAATCTCCTATTTTAAATACTTCAAATATGGCCTTGTGGTATAATCCATCCATAATGCTTGTTCAAACAGCTAAATTTTGGCAGCCTGGTATTTTTTATTTAAAGGATATATATCAAAATAATGATGTTTTAAGTTTTGATGAATTCCAAAAACAGTTTCTCTTATCTCCCTCGGGCAGTTCAAAATACGAACTTTTGTATAACTCCATCCTAGATTCTCTTCCTAATATTTTGCTGAAGAATGCCACTTCTGACCTAGAAATGTATATTCAAATGATCGCTACATCCCCACATGCTGTTTCAAAGTTTTATAAAAAATTTAACACTGTTTCAGGGAACAATATTACCTCTCTCTCTCTACTTTTTGAAACAATGTCTCTTTCCCAGGAGATTTGGAAGAAAATATGGTTGAGTAATATTTCTGGTTGGTTTCCTGTTACTTTATTCCAAACCAATTTATTTGTACTATTTAATTGTCTATGGACTCCTTTAAAGTTATACAATTCAAATCTTTTAGATTCTCTAGTAGGTAGCTATAGTTAGGACCATGTTTCTAAAGGAAATGCGTTTTTTCCCTTGCCCATATCTTTGGTGCCATTTGACAAATCTTCACAAACTTTTCTAAAAAAGAAGTGGCATTGTGAGTCTTGTTGTGCATGGAAAGTTTCAGAGTGATCTGTCAAGCAGAGGCCGAGAAAAAAGGGGACAAAAAAGTATGCTTTACCATGTTAATTCCTATAGGAGGTTTATACACGACTACAGCACAAACTGCTTTTTTAATATTTTAAAATTAATGCCGGGCCCCGGGGATGGGGCCCTCGGGGAAAATCAACCCAGGAGGGGGAGCCCCCTTCCCCATGGAATAATATTACATTAAATACATTTTAAGGCCGGGCTCCAGGGGATGGGGTCACGGGGCTGAAAAATGGCCCGGGAGGGGGGCCTTCCGGCACCGCTTCTCTTTAAATCATAAAAATAATGAAGCTGGGCCCCAGGGTACGGGGTCCCCAGGGCCAAAATTGGCCCTGGGATGGGGGCCACACGGCCTCCTCCCCATTAAATTTTTTTATATTTTAAGCCTGGGCCCTGGGGGATGGGGTCCCCAGGCTGACATCGGCCTGGAGAGGGGGGCTGTGTGGCCCCTCCCACTACACTCTGACACCCCCTCACATACCCACTCAGGCACTCACATACCCACTCAGGTACCCACTCCCACACCCACTCAGATAGCCACTCAGACAGCTACTCAGACACTCATGCACCCGCTCACAGATCCACTCAAAGACTCACACACCCACTCACAGACCCACTGACACACTCACTCACAAACTGACTCACACACTCATGGATGTACTCACAAGCCTAGTCAGACAATCACACCAACTCACAGACCTACTCAGACACTCATGTACCCACTCAGACACCCACTCAGACACATGCACCCACTCACAGACCCATTCAGACACTCATGCACCCACTCACATACCCAGTGAGACACTTATGCAGCCACTACCAGACCCATTCAGACACTCATACACCCACTCACATACCCATTGAGACACTCACTGAGACACTCATGTACCCACTCAGACACCCACTCAGTCACATGCACCCACTCACAGACCCATGCAGACACTCGTGCACCCACTCACATACCCACTCAGACACTAATGCACCAACTCACAGACCCATAGACACACTCATGCACTCACTCACAGACTGACTCATACACACATGGAGGCACTCACAAACCCACTCAGACACTCTCACACCCACTCACAGACCCACTCAGACACTCATGTACCGGCTCAGACACCCACTTAAACACATGCACCCACTCACAAACCCATTGAGATACTCGTGCACTCACTCACATACCCAGTGAGACACTTATGCAGCCATTCCCAGACCCATTCAGACACTCACACACCCACTCACATACCCATTGAGACACTCACTCACTCATCCACTGAGACAATCATGCACTCATTAACACACTCAGTCTCAAAGGCTACAGATTACACTTAGGAAATAAAATAAAAAAACCTTAGAAATTCACTGAAAAAAACAAAGGTTATTTGAGACACTTATGCAGTCACTCCCAGACCCATTCAGACACTCACACGCCCACTCACATACCCATTGAGGCACTCACCGAGACACTCATGCACCCACTCAGATACTGATGCACCAGCTCACAGACCCATTCAGACACTCATGCACTCACTCACTGACTGAATCACACACATATGGAGGCACTCACAAACACACTCAGACACTCTCACAACCACTCACATACCCACTCAGACACTCATGTATCCACTCAGATGCATGCACCCACTCACAGACCCATTCAGACACTAGTGCACCCCCTCACATACCCAATGAGACACTTATGCAGCCACTCCTAGACCCATTCAGACACTCACACACCCACTCACATACCAATTGAGAGACTCACTCACTCACACATCCACTGAGACAACCATGCACTCACTCACATACTCAGTCTCAAAGGTTACAGGGTACACTTAGGAAATAAAATTAAAAACCTTAGAAATTCACTTAAAAACCAAAGGTTACAGGGACATTGTAGTTATGAAATAGAATTTTTAAAACCGTTGAAATTCACTGAAAAAAACAAAGGATACAAGGATGTTATAGTTAGGAAATAGAATTAAAAAAGCCTTAAAAATTCACTGAAAAAAACAAAGGTTACAGGGACGTTATAGTTAGGCTCAGATTTCACTCATACAAAACCATTGAAAATCAGCAGTTATAGTTACCTGAGCTAACTATTACTTCTGCACCCGCAATGCACTACTTATGACCTCACATATTACCCTCACTGATGACATCACTAATGACATTATCCATAACCACTCACAAACTCATTCACAGACCTGTATAAGTACTCACAAACCTACTCACCAACTAATAGAACCACTCACACATCCACTCAGACAGCCACTCACACAAACACTAACTCACCCATAGAGCCACTCATGCACCCACTCACTCACCAATACAGTCGCTCACTCATCCATTCATACAGACACTAATACACCCACTCATACACCCATGCAGCCATTCACATACTGAGTCAGTCACTCATACAGCTACTCACACATCTACTCACTCACCCTTACAGACACTCACTCATCCATACAGTTACTCACACACCCATTCATTTCTACAGATACTAACACATGTGCTTACTCATCTATACACTCACTGACACAAGCGCACACTCACCCATACAGCCACTCTCACATTCACTAACTCAGTCATACAGTCACTCACACACACACGTACTCACCCATACACCACTTATGCACCCACTCACTCACCCATACAGCTACTCACACACACCATCACTCACCCATACAGCATCTCACATACTCACTCACTCACTCACTCATATACCACAGACACACCCACTCACTCACCCACACAGCCACACACAGTCACTCACTCACCCATACAGATACTCACACAGTCACTCACTCACCAATACAACCAATCAAGCACCCATAGAGTTACTCAGACACCTACTCACACATGGATACACACAGTCACACAGCCACTCACATAATATGTGTTACAAATAGAATCACTCTTCAATAGTACCCAAACTATGCTCTTTTAACTTTTGAAGTATCTTAGTATATATTTTTAACGCTCAGAAACGTTTAGAAAACACTCACAATCACTGGATGATGTCATCAATGATGTCATTTGAGATGCCATGAGTGATGGCACTGACCATGTCATGACTGATGTAATATGTGAGGTCATAAGCAGTGCATTGCGGGGGGGGCATAAGTTATAGTTAGCTCAGATAACTAACTATAACTGCTGAATGTCACCAGTTTTGTACGAGCGAAATCTGAGTCTACTTATAACATCCCTGTAACCTTGTTTTTTTTCAGTGAATAAGTATATATATATATATATATATATATATATATATATATATATACACACACACACACGCACAGACTTGGATCATGGAGTATCAGGGCTTGTGCTTCTGCGGTCTGAGCAGGGCCCAGGTGACCCATAAGATAAGGCAACACAGTCCTCTAAGGTAAAGGATGTCTCAGACACTTCTGGTTATGCATATCCTTATTTAATGGAAAGACTAGCCTCCCAGATGTGTTTCGGCCATAGCCTTGGTCACGATTAGCGAGTGAATCTGACATGGCCATTTACATATGCTTGACAGTCAACATAGAAAGTTGACTAATACATGTGAAAAGTGAAAACAGTCTGAAAGCAGCTGCCATCTTATAACATAAAAAGGAAGTGAAGATATATTCAAAAACTATCAAATAGCCCATACTGTAGCACAGTAACATTACCATCACCATGAGACTGGCAATCAAAATGTTTGTATGCATGATGCAATGACAGTACAATGTAATGTAGCCTTAATATTTCCTGATGTCAAGGTTGAATAGATATGGCGATGCTGTATGCAAAAATAACTCTGACGAGGTACATCCCACCAGACACGGTGATAGTACCCCCAATGTAGCCATAAAATTTACTGACATCCAAGGTAATGGCGAAGTAACCATGCAGTGTGCGCAAATCCCTTTATCGAGGTACATTCCACATGATAAGCTATGGTGCTGTCCATCTGGTGGAACAGCAAAGTCCAGTGCAAGTGGGCTTAGGTATGCATGGGTCAGTGCCAGGGGGTGCAGTTTAGTGTTCCTTAAACACTGAGGTAAACAATACCAGTAGGTAAGATGAATAGAAATTGAAAAAGTTTTAAAAATACTTTCTAGATGTGGAGATAACTGTACTGTCAAGACTGGCCAAATAGAGAAAAGACTCTTCCTTAAGCAAATGGTGGGCAACAGTTTACTGAATGCGTCTAGCGCACATCTTTCCAGTTTGGTATATAGCATCCCCTATGGTGAGCTCCTGCGTGCAAAATTCAACTGTAGCACCAAGGAGTTCTTTGAGGATGAGAGGAAGATCATGGGTCACAGATTCAGACGAAGAGGATACAGCCCAAGAGTGATTGCCCAGGCTAACGCCAGAGTTGAAGTGGGTGCGTGAGTAGCTATATGGGTGAGTGTGTGGCTGTGTAAGTGTCTGTTTGGGTAAGTGACTGGTTGCATGAGTAGCTGTATGGGTAAGTGAGTGGCTGTATGAATGAGAGAGTGGATGTGTGAGTGGCTCTATGGATGAGTGAGTGATTGTGTGAGTACTTGTATGGGTCTGTGAATGGGTATGTGAGTGGTTGTGTCAATGTTTGAGTGGGTATGTGAGAAGTTGTATAGGGGTGTGAATGGGTGTCTGAGTGCTTGTGTGGATGATGTCATCAGTGATGTCATCAATTATATCACTGACCATGTCATGAGTGATGTAATATGTGAGGTCATAAGCAGTGCTTTCGGGGGCATACGTTATAGTTAGCTCAGCTAACTATAACTGCTGAATTTCACTGGTTTTGTATGAGTGAAACATGAGCTTAACTATAATGTCCCTATAACCTTTAGTTTTTCCAGTGAATTTCTAAGGTTTTTTATAATTCTATTTTCTAACTGCATTGCCTCAGTAAACTTTGTTTTTTTTTCATTGAACTTCCTCGGTTTTTTAAAGTTGTTCCTAACTATAACGTCTTTGTAACCTATGTTTTTTAAAATGAATTTCTAAGGATTTTTTATTTTTATTTCCTAACTGTAACCACTAACCTTTGACAGTGATTTTGTGAGTAATTGCAGAAGTGTCTCAGTAGGTCTGTGTGTGAGTGTGAGAGTGTCTGATTCACTCTGTCAGTGGGTGTGTGAATGTCTGAGTAGGCCTGTGAGTGGGTGCATGAGTCTCTGAGTAGAAGTGTGTCTAAGTGGGTCTGGGAATGGGTGCGTGAGAGTCTGAGTGGGTCTGTCAGCGAGTACATGAGTCTATGAGTGGGTCTGTGATTGAGTGCATGAGTCTCTGAGTGGGTCTGTGAGTGAGTGCGTGAGTCTCTGAGTGGATCTTTGAGTGAGTGCATGAGTTTCTGAGTGGGTCTATGAATGAGTGCATGAGTCTGAGTGGATCTGTGTGAGGGTGCGTGAGTCTTAGTGGGTCTATGAGTGGATGCATGAATCTCTGAGTGGGTTTGTGAGTGGGTATATGAGTATCTCATTGTGTCTATGAGTGGGATAGTGAGTCTCTGAGTGGGTCTGTGAGTGGGTGTCTAAGTGTCTGAGTGCTCTCTGTTTTGTCCTCTTCTGCTCTGTTTTGCCTTTTCTGCTTGTGTTTCTGCACTCTGTCCTGCCTTTCCTGCTAATTTTTCTGCCCTCTGTTTTGCCCTCTTCTACTCTGCTTTGCATTTCCTGCTCATTTTTCTACCTTCTGTTTTGCTATTTTTGCTAATTTTTCTGCCCTCTGTTTTGCCTTTCCTGATTATTTTTCTGCCCTCTGTTCTGCCTTTTCTGGTCATTTTTCTGCCCTTTGTTTTCCATTTTTTTCTCTGTCTAAAATGGGGGCTGCTGTAATTTTAATGGGGGAAGAGGGCGGCGGGTGCCCCTAAAAGGGCCTATTTTCTCCCCGTGGACCCCATCTCTGGGGCCCACCATGATTCAATGGGAGAGGGGAGCCAAACGGCCATGAAGCAGGTTGAACACTAAAGCATATAGAAAGCCCACTGCAGGAAATACCACATTACATGCCAAAGGTTTTCCACGCAATGAACTTAAGTGTAGCTCACCTTATACAGAAAATGTATACATCAAATGTAACTCAAGTGGGGGGGCAGAGCTTGCCTGGCCTCAAGATGGCCGCAATGTAATAGTGCTCCTGATGACATCGCTGCAATCCTTTTAATATCCGCAACACCCATGAACTTAAATGGTGGCAAAGAGGTGTAACTGATGGCGCTGGGCATGGGCAGTGTAGCTGTAACTGTGGTTTCTTGATTGGCGCATGAACGATACCTGAGCCGTACTCAGTCCTGCGGCGGAGGTGAGGCCTACTCGGAGTCGGCTGCGGCCTGTGTTTCCCGTGTTGCCCTTGGCCGGTGACGAGGTGAAGACCAAGTGCAGTGGACTGCTGGCAAGGTGCCTCCCACCACATTGCTGACCCCACCCAAGCCGCCACGCTGCTGAATAGCGCAGAGGGTGTGAACACCATGGAGCTCGGGTGGCTCTGTTCCGTGCCCAGACGTCAGACGGCGATGAGTGGGGAGGGGGCCTCGATTGGGCCGCGCCTGGGCCTCGATTAGACATGGAGTGGCGCTGCTTGCACGTTGCTGGTCTGGGCTACTGACGAGCAGTGCCCCCCAGCGGACTCCCCGGAGGGGGGGCATCGGAGAATGTGCCATTCGCGTGTCGCTCACGCGGAGTTGTGCTCTGCAGCATTACCCTGCATTGACGCACAGGCCTGGACCGGCCCTACTTGCTCTCTGCTCCCTGAGCCGGTTCGCGATCCTCGGCTGTGTGCTGGTTGCAGTTGGAACCTCCAGTTCCAACTGGGGCATTGACATCACTGAAGTTTGTACAGTAAGTGGGCCGCACACAGACTACACGTGGCGGGGAGGTACCTGCTGCCTGTGGGAACGGAACCTGCTGGGCAATAGTGGAGGGAATGTAACACCGTTCATGTAGCTTGGCTGACCGAGTGTTTCACTGCCACTACCATCTTCATATCGGCAGAGCCGCTGGCAGTGATTTCGCCATTGCTGAGGGTGCTGGGCTGGAAAGCACCACTGGGGCCACCTGAGTTGAAGATAACCCACTGAAAGTGAGGCGGAGGCCTCTTCTCCCATGGGCTGCGCAATAACACAGGACAATGGGGAAGCCCGACAAAACTCAGTCTAAATTACAATTTGATCAGTGAAAGTCGACTAGACCAAGAGAAGATGATGCTGACACCGATCCCGGTGAGCAGGGTGCTGTGGGGCTTGAGCCTGGAGGTGACCTGAGACAGATCCTAGAAGCCATGCAGCAGAGCCTATCCACGATAGAGGGAAAAATAGACTCCCTTGCACCGCATTGACCGCATGTCGGAGCGGCTGGACAAACATGCTGAGAGAATTGATATGGTAGAGAGGAGAGTCTCGGAAATTGAAGATCAGAATGTGGAGACCTCGGACTCTCACAGGAAGATGGGCAAACTTGTGGAGGCTATGCAGGCTAAGGCCGAAGATATGGAGGCGCGCTCACGATGCAACAACTGACGAATTGTAAGATTGCCGGAATCCACCCCATCTGGCAACATGGAGCTGTCTGTTGAGAATCTTCTGGTTGCAATCCTAGGTCGTGATACATTTTCTTCGATATTTGTGGTAGAAAGGGCCCATCACTCACTGGCGCCCAGACCTCCTCCTGGAGCCCCTCCGCGCCCTATCAGAGCCCGCATCTTGAACTATCGAGACAGGAATGCCGCATTACGGCACGCCTGAGAGCTTAAGATACTTAACTATGAGGGCTTTGTGCTGTCTTTATATCCAGACTTCATGCTACAGTTCCAGGAGGCACGAAAGTGGTTTGTCCCTGTTAAACATAAGCTCAGAGAGCTTAACATTAAATATGCCATGCTCTACCCGGTCCGTTTGAAAGTGACACTAAATGGTAAAGTGCAGGTGTTTGCTGACCCTGGAAATGTTCAACAGGCACTGAAGGGATACACCAAAGCACAGACTAACAAGCAGGCACCAGTTGGTGATACAGATGGCAATAACTCTACAAGCCTTATAGATCAGAATGACTGATACGTTCCCTGCCGAGGACGATATACCTGAACAGTAAAGATAAAGTCGAGTGGTCACATCAGGTTTAGTAAATGATCACCGGGGAGTCACCTTAGTTGACTGAATAATGGTTAGGCTTTATGCCTTTAGAGATGGGCAACTGCCACTACTTTCTGGTCCAATACTCTTTAATTGGTGAGGTGGGGGCGGAGGGGGGGGATGCCGCCCTTTATACAACGTGAAGTTGGTGTTTGGCAATCCAGTAGTCCGAAAAGTATGCTAGGCCTGTTGCCAAATAAGTTGTAACCATGGGTTGATATGCGATATATAATAATAGTTGTGGCGATGTTCGTGTCTCTCACAGTTGGTTGGGCACTCAAGTGTAATACACATTGTCATTTGGGGGGGATAGTGGGTTAGAGAGGGGAGGGCAATGTCGCCATGTCAACTGTTGGGGGACGTGACGTGGGAGGGGGGATTAAACGAACTTGCATTGTGTTGTAGCGGCGGCGCAGAGGTTATTGAATGTATCTTTTTAGACAGGCATATAAACAACATACCATGCATTGTAAGACTCCAATATGAGTGAGAGACATGACCAAACAACCATACAGGGGGACCGCATCATAAACTTCTTGACCTGGAACATTAGGGGACTAAATGATCAGCGCAAAATCCGCAAGGTAGTTTTATATTTTCTCAGGCACCACATTGACGTTGCAGTACTGCAGGAAACCCATTTGGCTCCCAATACTGGGCTGCTAACACAAAGGATAATGAAGGGAGCTTGCGTGGCAGCCAGTTTCACCATGCACGCACGTGGGGTTTTAAAATGGTTTCGGCAGGGGTCCAACATTAAAATACGTGAAGTGGAAAAAGACACAGATGGAAGGTATGTTATAGTGCACTGCCGCAAAGGCAACCTAGATGTACGCATAGTGGGAGTGTATGGCCGAATTATGACAATCCCCAATTCTATTTCTCTCTACATAATAAGCTTACCACATATCCAAGGATTTATACCTTGTGGGAGGTGATTTCAATTGCGTGCAATCCCCAGTGTTGGATCACTCGAAAGGCCCCCCATGCCCCCCGTCATTGGTGACAAAGGCTATCGCAGCAATTGCTGAGGCTGACAATCTGGTTGATGTATGGCGTCACCGTACACCGGCTGGAAGGGAATATACACACTACTCGTCGGTACATGGCATACATACGCGTATAGATTACTGGCTGGCGTCCCTGGGTTTAATGCTTAGGTATGCATGGGTCAGGGCCAGGGGGTGCAGTTTAGTGTTCCTTACACACTGAGGTAAACAATACCAGTAGGCAAGATTAATAGAAATTTAAAAAGTTTTACAAATATTTTCTAGATGTGGAGATTACTGTACTGTCAAAACTGGCCAAATAGAGAAAAGACTCTTCCTTAAGCAAATGGTGGGCAACAGTTTACTGAATGCGTCTAGCACACATCTTTCCAGTTTGGTATATAGCATCCCCTATGGTGAGCTCCTGCGTGCAAAATTCAACTGTAGCACCAAGGAGTTCTTTGAGGATGAGAGGAATATCATGGTTCACAGATTCAGACGAAGAGGATACAGCCCAAGAGTGATTGCCCAGGCTAACACCAGAGTTGAAGTGGGTGCATGAGTAGCTATATGGGTGAGTGTGTGGCTGTGTAAGTGTCTGTTTGGGTAAGTGACTGGTTGCATGAGTAGCTGTATGGGTAAGTGAGTGGCTGTATGAATGAGAGAGTGGATGTGTGAGTGGCTCTATGGATGAGTGAGTGATTGTGTGAGTACTTGTATGGGTCTGTGAATGGGTATGTGAGGGTTGTGTCAATGTTTGAGTGGGTATGTGAGAAGTTGTAGAGGGGTGTGAATGGGTGTCTGAGTGCTTGTGTGGATGATGTCATCAGTGATGTCATCAATGATATCACTGACCATGTCATGAGTGATGTAATATGTGAGGTCATAAGCAGTGCTTTCGGGGGCATACGTTATAGTTAGCTCAGCTAACTATAACTGCTGAATTTCACTGGTTTTGTATGAGTGAAATATGAGCTTAACTATAACGTTCCTATAACCTTTAGTTTTTCCAGTGAATTTCTAAGGTTTTTTATAATTTTATTTTCTAACTGCATTGCCTCAGTAAACTTTGGTTTTTCTTCAGTGAACTTCCTAGGTTTTTTAAAGGTGTTCCTAACTATAACGTCTTTGTAACCTATGTTTTTTTAAATGAATTTCTAAGGATTTTTTATTTTTATTTCCTAACTGTAACCACTAACCTTTAACAGTGATTGTGTGAGTAATTGCAGAAGTTTCTCAGTAGGTCTGTGTGTGAGTGTGAGAGTGTCTGATTCACTCTGTCAGTGGGTGTGTGAATGTCTGAGTAGGCCTGTGAGTGGGTGCATGAGTCTCTGAGTAGAAGTGTGTCTAAGTGGGTCTGGGAGTGGGTGCATGAGAGTCTGAGTGGGTCTGTCAGCGAGTACATGAGTCTATGAGTGGGTCTGTGAGTAAGTGCATGAGTCTGTGAGTGAGTGCGTGAGTCTCTGAGTGGATCTTTGAGTGAGTGCATGAGTTTCTGAGTGGGTCTATGAATGAGTGCATGAGTCTGAGTGGATCTGTGTGAGGGTGCGTGAGCCTTAGTGGTTCTGTGAGTGGGTGGATGAATCTCTAAGTGGGTTTGTGAGTGGGTATATGAGTGTCTCATTGTGTCTATGAGTGGGATAGTGAGTCTCTGAGTGGGTCTGTGAGTGGGTGTCTAAGTGTCTGAGTGCTCTCTGTTTTGTCCTCTTCTGCTCTGTTTTGCCTTTTCTGCTTGTGTTTCTGCACTCTGTCCTGCCTTTCCTGCTAATTTTTCTGCCCTCTGTTTTGCCCTCTTCTGCTCTGCTTTGCCTTTCCTGCTCATTTTTCTACCTTCTGTTTTGCCTTTTTTGCCAATTTTTCTGCCCTCTGTTTTGCCTTTCCTGATTATTTTTTGTGCCCTCTGTTCTGCCTTTTCTGCCCTGTGTATTCAATTTTTTTCTCTGTCTAAAATGGGGGCTGCTGTAATTTCAATGGGGGAAGAGGGCGGTGGGCACCCCTAAAAGGGCCTATTTTCTCCCCGTGGACCCCATCTCTGGGGCCCACCATGATTCAATGGGAGAGGGGAGCCAAACGGCCATGAAGCAGGTTGAACACTAAAGCATATAGAAAGCCCACTGCAGGAAATACCACATTACATGCCAAAGGTTTTCCACGCAATGAACTTAAGTGTAGCTCACCTTATACAGAAAATGTATACATCAAATGTAACTCAAGTGGGGGGGCAGAGCTTGGCTTGACTGGCCTCAAGATGGCCACAATGTAATAGTGCTCCTGATGACATGGCTGCAATCCTTTTAATATCCGCAACACCCATGAACTTAAATGGTGGCAAAGAGGTGTAACTGATGGCGCTGGGCATGGGCAGTGTTGCGGTAACTGTGGTTTATTGATTCCTGCATGTACGATACCTGAGGCGAACTCAGTCCTACGTCAGAGGTGAGGCCTACTCGGAGTCGGCTGCGGCCTGTGTTTCCCGTGGTGCCCTTGGCCGGTGACGAGGTGAAGACCAAGTGCAGCGGACTGCTGGCAAGGTGCCTCCCACCACATTCCTGACCCCACCCGAGCCGCCACGCTGCTGAATAGCGCAGAGGGTGTGAACGCCACGGAGCTTGGGTGGCTCTGTTCCGTACCCAGACGTCAGACGGCGGTGAGTGGGGAGGGGCCCTCGATTGGGCCGCGCCTGGGTCTCGATTAGACATGGAGTGGGGCTGCTTGCACGTTGCTGGTCTGGGCTACTGACGAGCAGTGCCCCCCAGCGGACTCCCCAGAGGGGGGGCATCGGAGAATGTGCCATTCGCGCGTCGCTCATGCGGAGTTGTGCCCTACAGCATTACCCTGCATTGACGCACAGGCCTGGACCGGCCCTACTTGCTCTCTGCTCCCTGAGCCGATTCGTGATCTTCTGCTGTGTGCTGGTTGCAGTTGGAACCTCCAGTTCCAACTGGGGCATTGACATCACTGAAGCTTGTACAGTAAGTGGGCCTCACACAGACTACACGTGGCAGGGAGGTACCTGCTGCCTGTGGGAACGGAACCTGCTGGGCAATAGTGGAGGGAATGTAACACCGTTCATGTAGCTTGGCTGACCAAGTGTTTCACTGCCACTACCATCTTCATATCGGCAGAGCCGCTAGCAGTGATTGCGCCATTGCTGAGGGTGATGGGCTGGAAAGCACCACTGGGGCCACCTGAGTTGAAGATAACCCACTGAAAATGAGGCGAGGGCCTCTTCTCCCGTGGGCTGCGCATTAACACAGGACAATGGGGAAGCCCGACAAAACTCAGTCTAAATTACAATTTGATCAGTGAAAGTCGACTAGACTAAGAGAAGATGATGCTGACACCGATGCCGGTGAGCAGGGTGCTGTGGGGCTTGAGCCTGGAGGTGACCTGAGACAGATCCTAAAAGCCATGCAGCAGAGCCCACGATAGAGGGAAAAATAGACTCTCTTGCACCGCATTGACCGCATGTCGGAGCGGCTGGACAAACATGCTGAGAGAATTGATATGGTAGAGAGGAGAGTCTCGGAAATTGAAGATCAGAATGTGGAGACCTCGGACTCTCACAGGAAGATGGGCAAACTTGTGGAGGCTATGCAGGCTAAGGCCGAAGATATGGAGGCGCGCTCACAACGCAACAACTGACGAATTGTTGGATTGCCAGAATCCACCCCGTCTGGCAACATGGAGCTGTCTGTTCAGAATCTTCTGGTTGCAATCCTAGGTCGTGATACATTTTCTTCGATATTTGTGGTAGAAAGGGCCCATCGCTCACTGGCGCCCAGACCTCCTCCTGGAGCCCCTCCGCACCCTATCAGAGCTCGCATCTTGAACTATCGAGACAGGAATGCCGCATTACGCCACGCCCGAGAGCTTAAGACACTTAACTATGAGGGCTGTGTGCTGTCTTTATATCCAGACTTCATGCTACAGTCCCAGGAGGCACGAAAGTGGTTTATCCCTGTTAAACGTAAGCTCAGAGAGCTTAACATTGAATATGCCATGCTCTACCCGGTCTGTTTGAAAGTGACACTAAATGGTAAAGTGCAGGTGTTTGCTGACCCTGGAAATGTTCAACAGGCACTGAAGGGATACACCAAAGCACAGACTAACAAGCAGGCACCAGTTGGCGATACAGATGGCAATAACTCTAGAAGCCCTCTAGATCAGAATGGCTGATATGTTCCCTGCCGAGGACGATATACCTGAACAGTAAAGATAAAGTCGAGTGGTCACATGAGGTTTAGTAAATGATCACCGGGGAGTCACCTTAGTTGACTGAATAATGGTTAGGCTTTATGCCTTTAGAAATGTGCAACTGCCACTACTTTCTGGTCCAATACTCTTTAATTGGTGAGGTGGGGGCGGAGGGGGGGATGCCGCCCTTTATACAACGTGAAGTTGGTGTTTGGCAGTCCAGTAGTCCGAAAAGTATGCTAGGCCTGTTGCCAAATAAGTTGTAACCATGGGTTGATATGCGATATATAATAATAGTTGTGGCGATGTTCGCGTCTCTCACAGTTGGTTGGGCACTCAAGTGTATTACACATTGTCATTTGGGGGGGATAGTGGGTTAGAGAGGGGAGGGCAATGTCGCCATGTCAACTGTTGGGGGACGGGGAGGAGGGAGGGGGGATTAAACGAACTTGCATTGTGTTGTAGCGGCGGCGCGGAGGTTATTGAATGTCAGTCAGTCAATCCACTTTATTCGATTAATTAAAATCATAAAAGTACAATACACAAAACATAAAACAACAATAATATCATTCAATTCAGATGGGCGATATACATTTTTTTTTTAATTCCTACAAAAATCTATAATTCATCAGAGCTTGAAGGTTATCAAATAAAACAGTTACGATAAGATAAATTAAAAATTCATACATCATTAGTCATAGGAAATCTCCTTTTCCTAAGGCGAACAGCAGCAACAAGAAAACTAGCAATATTAAAAATGTTCCAGGTGTCATCTAACAGTTGAAGATACATTAAAGCAGGTCTTGCCTGTAAGAAACCCTCTTCCCCTCAGTAGGGGGACTATAAACCTCCTCCGTATGTCATTATAAAAATCACAAAACATGATAAAATGCAATGTATCCTGTGATGAAAAATTATCGCACTGGCACGGGCCTATATCCTCTGGTTTACACCATCCCGGAAGGCTACCCAGGGAAAAATGAATCAGATTGAAGCGGAACGTAGTCAATAGCCAACGATGATACGGCTTGATTACAATTCTCAGGTAGGGCTCAATTAACGGGGAAGAAATAATTAGATAATGAGCTCTGACCAAAGGTTTTTGAATCTCCTGTTCCTCCCGTTCCAACATCAATATATTCAAAAATTGTGATTTTACCCAAATTACATCATCTTTTTTGATCCCATCTGGGGCATTATAAATGTCAGGTCGCCCCAGTTTGAGAAACATAGACTTAACATAAGACAGCCACGGAATGCTGCTGGCTTTCTCCAGGGCAACACAATCCCGTAAGATCTGGTGATTCAGAGTTATCTCAGGATTAAGCCAGGTTTTAATCCAGCAAACCAAGGGGGCCAGTCTCAGTGAGTCAGTTACATAACCCAACCCCAATTCCTGGTGAATAGCAAATGTCGGGGTTGATTGGGGCACAGACAGGAGGGTTCGTAAGAATTTCTTTTCAGCCAACTGCATCCCTACCATCTGTTTATAACCCCAAATAGCAGAGTCATATGTAGCAATAGCCAGACATTTAGATCTGTAGATGGAGAGAATAGCTTCAAAAGGCCTTACTCCCAGTCGCTATGAAAACCCTAATAAAGCTGACGTCGATCTTACTACTGCGTTTTTTTAGCTTTAAATTGGGGGACCCAGGAACATCTATCATCGAATAAAACCCCCAAATATGTAAAAGAGGTCACTCTAGACACCTCCGCTCCATTACATGAGAAAGTTTTATCTTTTCTTTTTCTTTGGCCCATTATCATGACATGTGATTTCGACATATTCACAACCAAATCAAGGGATTTCATGTAAACCCCAAATGCATCCAACAGTCTCTGAAGGGCTATAGCAGTTCGGGATAATAAAACGGCATCATCCGCGTATAGGAGGACCGGGATATTCCTGGTCCCTACACGCGGAATATCCAAACTCGCCTGATCCAAGGTTTTATCTAGAGCATTAATATAAAGAGTAAAAAGTAATGGCGCCAATATACAGCCCTGGCGGACACCTCTGCCTGATTTAAAGTGACTAGTGCATTTGCCGTCCTGTGTGACCCTGACTGCTGCTAAAAGATCCCGATGTAAGTCTGCTAAAAAATAAACCAAACAGGGGTCAATACCCATAGCAAGTAAAATAGACCAGAGCTTCGATCTGTTTACCAGATCGAAAGCAGAGGTAAGATCCATAAAAGCCATTTGTAGGGAACCTTTTTGGCTACGGTGTATTTGCCTATTAATAAATATAAATTAAGACACTGATCCATGGTACTTCTGCCTTGTCTAAAACCATACTGAAGATTGGATAAAACCCCGTTATCATTTACCCAATCAGTGACTTTAACCAAAATCACTTTACCTAAAATTTTGACGGCAGAATCAATCAATGATATAGGTCTATAACACCGTGGGTCTCCTCTCTGACCTTTTTTAAAAACTGGGATAATTGTAGACAGGGACCAAGACACAGGAAACCCCTGCACAACAGAAGCATTAAACACATTTACCAAAATCTTGGACCAAAATTTAGGTTCACTTTTATACAGGTCTGCAGGGACACAATCAGGGCCAGGTGCCTTATTTCTGGAAGTCTCTATTATTGCCTTTTCAATATCCACCTCTTTAAAAACCATCAAAGGAAAATCACCATATGTTTCTAAACCTGGGAAGGGAACCTGCACCTCGCTTGATCCATAGATAACCTTAAAATGTGCTAGCCACTGCTCTTCTGATATATTAGTTTCCATGATGTCATTCTCTATACCCGAGAAGAAAGGTGTATTAACAATAGCCCAAAATTTTGAGCTATCCTTTAGGACTTCGACAGACATTAAAGCATTCCAAGCCTCCGATTTGATCTCACTTTTACGGGTATCTACCGCTAGCTTATAATACTTCCTGAGGCTAGCTATCTGCTCCCTGTCTCTTGGTTTATTTTTCAGGGTTTGTACTAAGATGCGATGAGCCCTAGAGCAATTTGCGTCAAACCACCTTTTCACTGGGTTAGATCTAGGTTTAGTTTTAACAGTCAGGTCAATTGCTACCTGACTGCAGATACCTTCAAAAGCTCTAATCACCTCATCCTTTGGGGTAGAATAATCAACGCAGGTTATTGAATGTATCTGGTTAGCAGGCATATAAACAGCATACCATGCATTGTAAGACTCCAATATGAGTGAGAGACATGACCAAACAACCATACAGGGGGACCGCATCATAAACTTCTTGACCTGGAACATTAGGGGCCTAAATGATCAGCGCAAAATCCGCAAGGTAGTTTTATATTTTCTCAGGCACCACATTGACGTTGCAGTACTGCAGGAAACCCATTTGGCTCCCAATACTGGGCTGCTAACACAGAGGATAATAAAGGGAGCTTGCGTGGCAGCCAGTTTCACCATGCACGCACGTGGGGTTTTAAAATGGTTTCGGCAGGGGTCCAACATTAAAATACGTGAAGTGGAAAAAGACACAGATGGAATGTATGTTATAGTGCACTGCCGCAAAGGCAACCTAGATGTACGCATAGTGGGAGTGTATGGCCGAATTATGACAATCCCCAATTCTATCGCTCTCTACATAATAAGCTTACCACATATCCAAGGATTTATACCTTGTGGGACGTGAATTCAATTGCGTGCAATCGCCAGTGTTAGATCGCTCGAAAGGCCCCCCATGCCCCCCGTCATTGGCGGCAAAGGCTATTGCAGCAATTGCTGAAGCTGACAATCTGGTTGATGTATGGCGTCACCGTACACCGGCTGGAAGGGAATATACACACTACTCGTCGGTACATGGCATACATACGCGTATAGATTACTGGCTGGTGTCCCGGGGTTTAATGCCCTTTATATCACATTGCAAACACCTACCCTCGGATCATTCCCCGGTCAAGCTACAGCTAAACATAGATGATTTATGGCCAAGAGTCCGCACATGGCACTTTCCCCAGTACTCCCCATTGGACGAGGCATTCAAGGTGGAAGTTTAAAGGAGATTGACCTGTTTTTATCCACTAACCTTGGCAGTGTCCCTAAGATGACCACCATATGGGAAACTTTTAATGTCTACATAAGAGGGGTTGTCATATCAAAACACTCAGGGGTCCTTCGCTCTACTAGGGGGAGACTGCTGAGGCTGGAGTCCAAATTGGTGGATCTTGAGTGACAAGCTATTACAGACTCTTCCCCTGAGGTGTTAGCACAGATCAGGTCCAAAATAGATGAATACAATGAAGAGGCTCAGGCTGAGGTAGTACACCTGGGGAAGTACGCGACAGCGAGAGTGTATGGGGAAAGGGAGAGACTGGGCGCCACACTGGCCACTTTGACTCACCCGGATGGTGGTCCCGGTGAGGTGCTGGAGCTGCGTGATGATAACGGCTTTACACTAAGCGGTGCTGCGCAGATAGCAGACAGATTTTGCTCCTACTATGCAGGGCTTTACACTTCGCGCCCAGCCGAATAGGACGAATCAGATGAAGAATATTTATCTTGCATAGCCAAACTCACATAGGGAATACCTGATGGCTCCTTTGCGCCCTACCGAGATCACTGACGCCCTGAAAACTATGTCCAACATCAAGGCCCCGGGGTCAGATGGGCTCACTGTAGCATTTTATAAGGCCTATGAGGACCAACTACTCCCCATCTGGTAAATTTGTTTGAGGAAATGGCAACAGATGGCATAATGCCTCCTAGTATGAGAGAGGCCACTTTGATAACTTTGCTAAAGAAAGGCAAACCCAGACAACAATGTTCTTCCTACAGGCCACTCTCGTTGTTAAATACAGATACCAAATTATTCGCTAAAATACTTGCAAATCGGCTCGCTCCTCTACTCCCTATGGTGGTAGCCCCTGAGCAATCTGGCTTTGTGCCTACCCGCTCGTTAACAAGTAATTTGCGGATCCTTTTTGGCACTATCGCCGGTATAGACCTGGAGATGCTTGCTGCGCAGTGTTTCTCGATGCCGAGAAGGCCTTCGATTCAGTCGAGTGGTGCTTCTTGAGAGCAGTGCTGAAACGGGTGGGGGTAGGCGAGATATTTATTAAATTAGTGGATGTACTCTATGAACAGCCCACTGTGTGTGTGCGTGTGAATGGACTCCTCTCAGAGCCAATAGTTATCACAAGAGGCACAAGGCAGGTGTGCCCTCTGTCTCCCCTGTTGTATGCATTAATGGCGCAGCCCCTTGCGTGTGCACTCAGGGAATACCACGGGTATAGCGGGATACGTTTACCACAATATAATTTAATAATTACGGCATACGCGGATGACACGCTTTTATATGTTCATGAGCCAGCGCAGAATTTATCACCAATCCTACAGGAGGTGGAGCGATTTGGGCAACATTCTGGCTGACGTATCAACTGGAGTAGGTCCATTGCGTTCCCCCTGACCCCTAGTACGTTCCCAGTCGTGAGCACTTACCCTATTGAGTGGACGTCGGAGCCTACTAGATACCTGGGCGTGCAAATACAAACAGACACTGTAGTGGTGATTCAAGAGAATTATGGCAGGGTGGTACACAAACTCTCGGAATCTGTTGACAAATGGATCCGGCTACCGTTGTCGCTGTTAGGGCGAGTTTCGCTCATGAAGATGATAGTACTCCCGAGGTTTTTGTTTATATTTGTTAACATACCTATTTTGTTGCTGAAGTCGTTCTTTCGCACACTACGCTCTCTCTTGATTTGACTCGCCTGGGCCGGGAGACACGCACGGGTGACATGGGACACATTGACCAGACCCTACTCGGAGGGCGGGCTGAACGCTCCAGACTTCGAACTGTATTGTTGCACTGCGCAACAGATTCATGCATATCACTGGCTGCATGGACCCCAGGATAGCCCGCAATTATACATTGAAAGGGATGCAGTACATCCCTTGACCTAGCCGCAATATTTGTTTGGGACACAGCGTAGGCGTTATCACATCATAGACCCAGTGGGGAACACAAGAAGCTTGCTCTGGAGGGCAGCCAGTAGGCAGGGAGTGAACTTGCTTTACTCCCCAAAATTACCGCTAGAACTGTGTGGCTGGTTGCCAATGAGGCAGGAGAGAGAATTTATTCTAGCTATGCACTCGCTTGGCATTACCACTGTAGGTGATTACTTTGAGGAGGGTGCAGTTAAGCAATGGGAGATGCTGCAAACAGACTCACTGGCTACCCCTGTGATGGCAAAATTCCATTATTTTCACGCGAGGGACGCGCTGCGTGCAACACTGTGGGAGGAAATGCTAGAGCAACGAGAATACACCCCTCTGACGTATTTAATAAGAGCTAAATCCCCGCAACACATGATCTCGATATTATATACCCTTTCCAACAAAGGCACCGGCCCTCTGAACATGAAAGCTCTACAAGAATGGCGCGCAGAGTTAGAGTCAAACATCACAGACGAACAGTGGACGTACTGCTGTGCAGGCACGAAGTCTATCTCCCAAAATGGTAGACATCGCTTGATACACTTTAAGCTTCTACAAAGGGTATACTACACTCCGGTCCGCCTATACTAGTACGGACTTAGAGAGGATGACAGATGTGCAAGGTGCGGGGCGGAGTCGGCAAATTTCACTCATCTCGCCTGGGACTGCCTTGGTATTCAGAGGTTCTGGGAGGCGGTACATGCTGCATTACAAGACATAGCAGGGGTGGGACTTAAGCTAACTCCATTTGAGGCCCTGTTGGGCTATGTTAAGGAGTACCCGAAGAGCTTGCGCAGGTTACTAGCACTGGGCATTCTGATAGCAAAGCGTAGGGTTGCGTTGTGGTGGATGAAGGGGCCCACTCCCACATTTAAGGAATGGTGCGCAGACTTGGCATACTGTAACACACAGTCTGAAAAGTTTAATGCTCTTATGCCTATTCGGTGTAAACCAAAAGACATTTGGGACCCATTCAAGGCCTACCTTACCCGCCACACCATGTCTGAAGAGTCAGAGGAAGATCAGGATAGAACAAGGGTCGGCTGACCTAGTTAGCATATAAAGGATTGAGACACACTACTGATATCTTCTGCCATATAATGTATTGGGGCAGGGTCTGGTCGCCTCTTAGCAGGGGTAATGTAGTTTATGGTTGTTAGAATGCAATGTATAAGTACCTAGGTAGGGGGTAATGTCTCCTCAGCCTACTATGCAAAATGGTTGTAACTAAGCTGTAACTGTCATGCTGCGACTGGCCTTCTCCGGATGCTGCCGCACATAATGTAATGATTGCTGGGATTTAAGTTTGTATGCAAAATAAAAATTAAGTTTAAAAAACAAAATGTAACTCAAGTGATGATGAGGAGTTGTATAATGCACAAAATGAATTGGCAAATTGATTTTCTTTAAGGAGCTACAGACAGGAGATTATTCAGGATGCTAGACATAGGGTCAATGCAAGAAAACAAGAAGATTTATTGTTTTCTAGAAAAAGTAAACATAGGCGTCCAGAATATATCAGAATGATCACAGGATTTTGCTTAGAACATGGGGCAATCAGGAAAATACTCATTAAACATTGGCATCTTATTAAAAGCTATCCAGTAATTTGGTATAGAGTCCATAATAGGCCACAAAAGACATTCAGAAGAGCCAAGTCCATATGGCAGTCATTGGTTTCAAGTAGCCCTGAGATGAAACATCAGAATACTTGGCTAACAGGTAGTAGAGGCTTTAGAAAATGCCACAAATGTAAAGCTTGTAAATATGGTGTGAATAAAACTGAGGTTACATCACCATTAGCCAACACCCAACGTAAGATGGGTGGAGCACTTCACTGTAAAAGGGAATATGTGGTATATATTTTGTCATGCTCTTGTCCTAAGCTATATGTAGAGTACAATATTCAGAAACCCCATATGGCCATCAACATATTACAATTTTCAAAACACAACATCAAATTGAATCCAGTGTTCGTCCATTAATCACAATGTTTTATTCTATATACTTTTTTGAAAGGTGTATTCATTTTATATCATTTTTTTCATCTGCAGTCCAAAAAATGTATAACAACTATAAACTATAAATAATACAATAGACAATAAATTCAACACAAATGACAAGACTATATAAACGTGAGCGATAGTTGAAGAAAAAGGTTTTTAACAACAATCCAGGTAGCTTTTTACACAGAATCTCAAAAGTGCTAAGATTCGTAGGGTTGTACAGCGTCCAAGCGCTATTTTTGAAACGCTACAATCAGTGTGTTCCCCCTCTGGGGATAGAGATGTGTTCATATGGTCCCTTCTCTGGTTGACCTAACAAGTTATTTATGTTCAGATCACAAGGATGGCTCTCCAGTATCAAAAAATGGTTCACATAGTTTATATGTGGAGAAGGTTCCCAGTCTTCTTCTCCAGAATAATTGCCAACGCGTTTCAACCTCTATCTTTGTGGGGTATACATGAACTTGTATTACGAGGTCATCATCAGGGCGCTACATTCAATCTAAACAAAAAAGCAAAGTAAGAAAATGGATGAAAGGTCTCCTTTGTGGCTGCATCTACAGCATGCCCCCTATATTGTACCCATCAAAAGGGGTAAAGCCTGTTACATTTGTGCCTCTTTGTACCCATTCAATTCAAAGAGATACCCTGTTCACTTATTTAGGAGTGGTGGTGAAAAATTGCTTGCGTTTTTTTAAGAAAATGGTGAATACTTGCACAAGTTGGAAAGAATACCATCTCCAAGATTTGTGTTGCTAGATAGTTTTTTTAAAGAAAGGCTGATATTATCTATGGGTGAACAAAGACATGCATCATTATTAATTCAAAGTGACACTTATTTTAAAATAATTATCAAAAATCTCACCTAAGTAGCATGAAAATGGACACGTGTGTTGTAAACCAAAAAAAGGTCCTCACTAATGTAAAGAGAAACACGAACAAAACAAGTTTCAAAGTTGGGAAAACTCTTCGAGGTACTCAATAAATTTCACTCCTGTGCAAGTGACTTACATGGAAGTTGATTTAAGTGCAGCCGAAGAGGTGAAAGTCCGCCCTATTCAGGATAATACCTGGGGCTGGAAAACCAATTGCCGCTGGTGTAGAGCCGACCTAATCCTCAACACCAGAGCCGAAGTTCAAACGGGAATATTGCACCGGAAGAGGATTCTTAAATCGTATTTCTGGTTTATAGTTGTGCATGATGGGAAAGGAAGTCTGGAAAAAAAAGTCTGGGAAAAATGCTCATATGTGTTTCACCTTGCTCGCGCCTTTAAAGGTAATTATTCCAAAGGATGGCAGTATATGTTTAGCCACATCCTCAGTCTAAAGAAATGTTAATCAAAAACAAAGACAGGGAAAATGGCTTGTTCCTAAAGCGAATGCCCAGTTCGTAGCAATGCGAACCGGGATATGTTGTTTGTGAATGTATCTTGTGTATATAATACTGATGATCACTCACTAGAGATTTTTTACAAAAACCAATAAAACATGATAAATAATGTTTTCTATTGCATTATCCAGGAAACAATATACTTTAAAAATGTTGTAAAGTGCAGCTGGATGTATAACGTACCATATGTACCACACGTTTCCAAACGTATTACATGTATAACGAAGGGGCAAACGGGAACTATAAACTCCGGCGCTCTGTTATTGATAAAGAGGTTTAATGAAGTATAAAAGACAACATCCAATCATAGTAATATATGATCCTACCAGTAAGGTTGATCATACGATGTCAAACTATTTGTATATAGGCGTCCCTACCACAGAAGGTACAAGGTTCCTGAATGTCAACTCATAGTGGAATCTAGAGACTTATGGCAAAGTTGCATAGATGACCAGGGTATTTAAAATGGTATACATGTCGCCTATTATACATAACTAGATGATGGAATACCCTTCTATGCATTTAAAAGACATTCAATAGCTCAGATAGTTCATTCAGGCCTGTTTCTGCAGTTCTTAATTTCAGTATAAAAAGAGCCTCCTGTTGTGTCAATTGAGAATCATCTCCATATTTTAGACTACCTGTCTTAAAACAGTCCATTATAGGTCTCCAATATTATGATTCATTTCTAGAAAGTGTTGGACTAGTGGTGCTGTCATGTTATGACAACGTATGCGAGATTTATGTTGGCAAATCCGCTGTCTAACCTCTTGGTTGGTTTTACCTACATATGCTTTCCCACACGGGCATAAGACTCCGTAAATTACATTTTTTGATTTACAATTAGTAAATCATTGTGTTGTATTGAAGTATTGTTATAAGTGAATATAGAACCTTCTATTGCGGATGCGCATGCTACGCAAGTTCCACATTTATGATGGCCCACTATGAGTGGTAGGCCTAGAAATGTTCGCACATTTCTCTGTGGACATTGCAACTCAGTGCTCAAATGGACCAATTTGTCTCTAAGATTTTTTGTTCCTCTTCAAGGCAAACAAAGGCAAATCTTTAAAAGGATTTAAGAAGGAAACTGCTCGCCATTGTTTGCGAATCAGTTATCTTTATGTCTCTTGTAGCCGAATTAAAGGTGGTTACACACACAAGGCGGTCTAAAGGTTGCTTCATCTTTGATTCTAGCAAACACTCTCTTGGTGTGTACCATGCTCTTTTCATGGATCGTTTCAGAAGTTGGTAAGGATATTGACGATCTTTCAATTTCTGGACTAGATAATTGGCCTTTTCAAAGTATCCTACTTTTTAGTGCAATTTCTGCGCAATTGTAAGAACTGGCTATATGGTAAATTATCTCTTAGATCACGTTGGTGGTAACTTTTATAATGCTGGAAGGTATTCCTATTTGTCTCCTTGGTATATAAGGTAGTGTAAATTTTACCTTCCACATGTTTAATTGTCAGATCTAGGAAGTTTATGTCATTTTTACTCCAATGGGCAGTGAATTTTATCTCTTGTGTATGGTTATTTAACCACTCACTAAATTGGGAAATGTACTCTCCTAAGCTATATGTAGGCAGCACAATTATGCAGGCACATAAGAGAATTTTGGAGCATGTGCGAGCTATTAAGATTAAGAACCAAGACCAGAGTTATCCTGTTGCTAGGCTTTTTGAGGAAGTTCATAACAGGAATGATCAAGAGTTAAGATAATTTGTAGTGGATTCTGTGCGTATGAATATATGAGTTGGCAAAAGGAAAAAGAGATTATAACGACTGGAGTCTTGTTATACATTGGAGATGAATACCAGGGTACCAGGGGGTCTGAACACAGAAGAGGAATTATATACACATTTGTAGCCTTTCCATCACCTTCAACCTCAGAACACATCAGGTGCTACCTTAACCTTTTAATTTTTATAAGTTTCACTTGCGTCTTTGATTGATTCCTCATATCAATCTGTTGTCATATTGTTTAATTTATTAATTACTTTGCAATTATGATAATTTTTTCCCCGATTGGTTTTTGCCTGGGATTTTGGCAGATTTTACACATTACACTTGGGCACAATCACATACTTTTTTGTAGTTCAATAAAATTGCTATTTTTGAATGTAATTGATATATGAATTCACTGTTTTAAGTCCATTTTTTAAATTATTTTTTTTGTTCAGCGGGATATAGGTAAAATATTTCTTGAATATATTAAATAGCTGTTACCATGGAGAAAGTGCTGTTACATTGCATATTAATCATGAAGATTTTTTAATTTGAATATGTCGAAGAATTGTATAAGGTTCAACGTTGAATTCAGGTCGATTGAGTATTTGTTTGTGGGTATGCTGTGGTTACATGTATATAAAAGAGAGTGAAAGTATTTTTTCTATGTCATGTACGTAAGAAAGTGTATATAAATAATACTACCAATATGGCGCTCTTTCTGTGATCAAGGCCGTCTCATCAGCCGAAACCCATTATAGTTGTTATCTCCAATAAATGAATTTCACACAGTCCGAGCTGTGTCAGAGCCCTTTTTTTGGAATTGGCTTTTAGACTTCATTATCACGGAGTTGCTGGCACTGTATATTCTGATGCCCGCTAGGCCTATAGCGATATATATATGCCGAAGCAATCCTTTTGTATATTTGTAGCGTGCTAGCCCCTGGTGCCCTTTTGGGGGACCCGCCTTGCAAGTGGCTGGTGTTTCATGGGCAAGAGCTTGTCTCTCGTTGTGTGGTTCCGAGGTATTGGATTGACACCGGCCCACCACTTCCAAGGACAGCAAAGCACCGCTGTGCGTTCATGGCCCGTGACTACACGGAGAGACCTGGATCATGTACTGGAGTCTCCGGATTGCAGAACTTGGTTTGTGTGGTTAAGGCATCTGGGGACCAAGACGAAGAGTTTTTTGAGGCAGGAAGATCAGGATATTCTGAGATTCACCCATTTTGCATTGTGTTGAACTTTCCTCAGCACTCACTACGAGATTTCAAGGTCGACATGAGTAACTTACCTACCTGGCCAAGATGGTGCCTTCTGGGTACTGTAGTCTGTGGAGAAAGGCTGCAGTGACGTGCTCAGTATCAACTCGACCAAGCTGGACTCCCACCAATCGGGAGTGAGATGGAACATTCAAATAGTGATTGGTGCATTCTACTGATTTGCAACTGGCATATGATTAAGGCACATCGCCAAAACGCGTCATGCCGATCCTGCAGCAAATAAACGAATCTTCTTGACTCGCCTGCTGTGTCCCTCCGGTTTCTTCTTGCCGAAGCAATCCTTTTGTATATTTGTAGCGTGCTAGCCCCTGGTGCGCTTTTGGGGAACCCGCCTTGCAAGTGGCTGGTGTTTCATGGGCAAGAGCTTGTCTCTCGTTGTGTGGTTCCGAGGTATTGGATTGACACCGGCCCACCACTTCCAAGGACAGCAAAGCACCGCCGTGCGTTCACGGTCCGCGACTACACGGAGAGACCTGGATCATGTACTGGAGTCTCCGGTAATGCGGAACTTGGTTTGTGTGGTTAAGGCGTCTGGGGACCAAGACGAAGAGTTTTTTGAGGCAGGAAGATCAGGATATTCTGAGATTCACCCATTTTGCACTGTGTTGAACTTTCCCCAGCACTCACTACGAGATTTCAAGGTCGACATGAGTAACTTACCTACCTGGCCGAGATGGTGCCTTCTGGGTACTGTAATCTGTGGAGAAAGGCTGAAGTGATGTGCTCAGTATCAACTCGACCCAGCTGGACTCCCGCCAATCGGGAGTGAGATGGAACATTCAAATAGTGATTGGTGCATTCTACTGATTCGCAACTGGCATATGATTAAGGCACATCGCCGAAACGCGTCATGCCGATCCTGCAGCAAATAAACGAATCTTCTTGACTCCCCTGCTGTGTCCCTCCGGTTTCTTCTTGACGAAGCAATCCTTTTGTGTGTATATATATATATATATATATATATATATATATATATATATATATATATATATATATGTAACATCTTGTTCTAGATATAAGGCAGCCGTGACACAAGGATATTAAGCACTAGCACTTTATTAACCACATTAGGCACTTCTTAGTTTTAATTTTTAATTTTTAGCACTCCGTCACTTTATAATCTTCTAGCATATTTAGCACTAGATCTTTCCCATTGCCAAAGGTTGACAGGGAGAGATATAATACAATCTCGAGTGGAGAGTTTGTACTTTACACTCATGTATATAATTAGCATTTGAGCAGAAATATAATATGTAATTGCATGCTATGTGATAAGTGACGGAATTCACATACAATTAGGTTATACACAATTTAGGTTATTAGGAGTAGGCACTACTAAACTTCAACCACCCATTTGGACTGGGAAGCCTTGGGTAATTTAGGCATTAATGCCAGTATCATTCTAATTATATATCATGGTGCTCCATCTTTAATTAGTCTTGTTAACAATCTTTATTATAAGGTCACTATCTGCATTTAGGCAGTAAAAGGAACATTGTGATGTAATATGTTTTCTATGTCCATTGTGAGGTTGTATGCACTAGCACTTTAAAAAGTGGTAACACTGTCTAGGCTGTGTCATGTGATCAAGGCCGTGAATCAGCCGAAACGCGTCATGGCGGACTAAAGTGGTGGCAATAAACTGAAATTTGCACTATCAATTGGGTCCACGCTCGTTTTTCCAGGAGGAGTGTTTGGAGCAGTAACGAGTTACCTCATATATATATATGTATATATATATATATATATGCATGTATGTATATATATATATATATGTATGTATGAAGAAAGTTAAATCCCAGTGCGCTTCCTCGCAAATACGGGACACGGACTCCAAAGATCTGTGCCCTGTTAAATTTGCTTTATTGACAAGATATGCTCTGGTACATGAGTCCAATGAGCCTGTCAATACTACCCAGGAGATGTTACAAGAGATGGGCATCCAGAGCAACCTGAGTACTAATAGTCCATTTCAGCCTCCGTCCACCTTTGTGCCCCTTATGCCCAAAGACTCTATAGACACATTCAATGATTGTGTAACAGAAGACCTCAAAAAATTAAATTTGGAAGTATTGCGTAAAATTAACAGAAGGAATTATCTAGAATCCCAATATACCAATTTAATGAACAAGCTTAAAATTAATGACAACATCGTCATTAATAAAGCGGACAAAGGTGGCAACATTGTGTTATGGCCGAAAGAACTATATTTGCAGGAAGCGGAACGCCATCTCAAGGACACTACATGTTATAGAAAGGCAACATATCAAGATATGAAACGCACTAAGGAATTGGTGTTCAAGCACCTTGGTCAATGGAAACGTGATGCCTTAATAAGTAAAGATGAATATAATTTCCTCAAGAATGACTATCCTATCACGCCGGTGCTATATCTGATACCCAAGATACATAAAAACACATGTCCAGTACCAGGTCGTCCAATAATTTCAGCTCAAAAAAGCTTACTGGAAGCCATGTCAAAATATGTTGACTTTTATTTACATGAGCACGTAGAAAAGTTGCCATCTTTCATCAAAGATACAGGGCATTTCTTGACTAAATTACAAAAGGTGACATGGGAACAGGAATATCTTTTAATTGTGATGGGCATTTGTTCATTATATACTAGTATCAAGCACAGTGACGGACTAGAGGCTGTTAAATATTATTTAGCTACTAAAAACATCCGATTTTTTCAACACAATGTTATGTTTATTAAGATGATTGAATTATGTTTGCTAAACAATTACTTTACCTTCAACAAAGAAGTGTTCCATCAGTTGCGGGGAGTGGCTATGGGGGCATGTTTTTCTCCCACTTATGCATGCTTGCATGTAGGATGGTGGGAGGAACATGTCCTCAGACATACCCACAAGCAGATTTGTAACACATGTGCTTCATTGGTGGCGTTTCATTGATGATGTTTGTGTTATCTGGACTGGCTCTATGGAAACTGCCCAATAATTTGTTAATACCATCAACAAGAATGAGCACAATCTACAATTCACTGCTCAAATTAGCAATCAGAAAGTTCAGTTTCTTGATGTGGAAATTTTTATCATAAATAACACTATTCAGACCAAGTGCATAGGAAAGAAACAGCAGGGAACTCCATACTACATGCCAGGAGTTCCCACCCCAAACATCTAATAAAAAGTATTCCTTACGGAGAATTTCTAAGAATAAAAAGAATATGCAGCACAGACACAGACCGCATCCAATGCCAGGCAGAAGCAGTACATAGATTTTTGGCAAGGGGTTACAGGTTGGTTGATTTAAACATCGCATTAGATAAGGCAAACAGTTCTGACACTATACAAACAACCAACACTAAGATTACTTCTGTCGGCACAGAGACCAGTGACAATACATTGAGGAGTGTTCAGAATGTAAGACTTATAATGACTTTTAGCCAGCAAGAAAAACAAATAAGAAATATAATTTATAAAAACTGGCACATAGTAAAAACTGATTTGACACTCTCAGAAATAGTACCGGAGTTGCCAGCTATAACATTTAGACGGGCACCTTCAATGAGGGACGCATTAGTAAAAACTAGCCCTGAAATTACTGCATCTAAAAATTGGTTATCCGTGAGAACAGGTTTTTATAAGTGTAGTACTTGCCGCGCTTGCAAATTTGGGGTAAACAGACAAGAATATAAAGACGCTTTTGAACCCTTACCCATCAAATTGAAAGGACTATACACGTGTAGAACAGAATTTGCGGTCTATGTTCTTGAATGCTCCTGTCACTTGCAATACGTAGGCAGCACAAAGTTACAAGTATTTAATCGAATACTGCAACATCTACGAGCAATAGTTAACTCTGACCCCAGTTATCCTGTTGCTCGGCACTTCAAGTTGGTGCATAATAACAACCTGAATGATCTAAGCTACTTTGTTATTGACGCAGTACCAAGATTACCCAGAGGGGCAATAGAGAAAGAAAATTGTGCCAATTGGAAACTGAATACATCTTATCACTCGATACTAAGATGCCTAAAGGTCTGAACACGGGTGAAGATATGCACAATTTTTTGTAATAAGTCCCTCATTTGAGCCTTTCTGAGCCAGTACAACATGTATTTTCATTATCTAATCAATGTAGTGATGGGCTGTATTTATTTTAATTCTTTATTTTACGATCTTAACCTGATTTTACCCATGTATTTTACCTGGTTTTACCTTTGGTTTTACTCGGAATTTTACTGGGTTTTAGATTAGGTTTTAGACGTCTAATGGAATTAGTAATACCGCCGTCACTTAGCCGATCTTTTAATTATGATCATAAATACTGTAACACCTATCATTATTATTATTATATGTATTGGAGGTCTGGAGTTTGATCTAAAAGAATTTTTAAGTAGAACATGCTTACATGATATGGACCCCTATGGTTGGCATCCATACATTATCCCAAAATGCAGGAATATGTATAATATATGAGAAATAATTCTGGAAGATTTAGAATTACGTTCAAAATATGATTTATGAATTTGCACTTGCACTTTATGTATGTATGAAGTATAGGCCTTACCTGTCTGCCTCTGTTTAAATATTTATTTATTTAATTTTTTAGCTATGATGTTATGAATAGCCAAGTTATTTTACAGAAAGCACTTTTTGCACTAGCACTTTATAATGTTTTTTGCACTGAGCAATTACTCTCTACCCTCCGAAATGTGACAATTTATTCTAAACCATTTTTGGTTCTATATATATATGCAATGTCCAAATAATTGTCGGGTACCTACTATATTATGTCACTAGACTATGAATTTATTACACAATTTTTTCCATGTTGCATAGGTGGTGACCCGAATATAAATGCATTTGCGACATGTGTATATGTAAACAAAGTATTTTGTTTAGCTTCATGACATGAGGGGGAGTGGCAATGTGTTCATCACGTCACTATATTTAGGTTGTTATTGGATCTAGCACGTCATGTGATCAAGACCGGGGATACCCGGTCGAAACGCGTCATGCTGTACACCCACGTTGAATAAAGCACCTGAATTCAAGCCGTTGTGTGGTCCATTCCTGATTCCGGATGACTGGGGATTATCAGGAGTTTGTTTGTTTCTACATATATATATATATATATATATATATATATATATATATATATATATATATATACCTACGGAATTACGAAATTTATAAATAATGTGCATTAATAAATTTGTAGCACATGCATATTTATGTTGTTCTGTTTAAGGTTTAAAAATATTGCTTAGGCACATTGTATGTTAATAGTCTTTTTAAACAATTTGTTTGTGGAAAATATTTTGCAATTTTTTTTTCAGGTTATTATTCTGGTCATATATTTAGCTGCACCTAGTGTGATTTAGGTAAAAATATATATATATATCTGTCTCTCTCTCTCTCTGTTTCTTGGTGTCTCTCGTTCTCTGGCACTCTGTATCTCTTTCTCTCAATGTGAGATGTGAATTTTTGCAGTCTTACATTTTTTAATATTAGTATTATCTATGTATAGATTAATGTAGGTTGTTTATTAGCAATTAAAATATACATATATTATTTTGGAAATCCAAAGAATGAGAAACTATATGAAATAGTATTGCTATGTTTTTTTAAAAACAAAAAGCCAAACAGAACACAAAAAGATTGATCTCTACCATGTTCAGAAACTTAGAAACAGTGACTGGCCTGCTTCTATATTTAAAAGAGTAGACTTCATTTTAATTGACCGAATAGGATTTCAGCAAGTTTGCTCTGACAACATGTAGAAATCCTGCTTATTGATCCTTAACAATTAGATTCATTTTACCTCTTTGACAAATGTTTACTAGAAAATACATTATTGATTTTTGAGGCTAGTAAATAGAGAAGTATCTATGTTGCACATTTACCCCAATGCAAAATGAGTCCCTAACAGGTGGCTTCCTTACCTGTTCCTCTGTTGAGCCATATAGCTGGCTGTAGTGGGACAGGGCCTGTCTGAAGTTCATCTTCTGTGAAGTTCGGGGTCCTGTCTCCACAAATCTTAACCGTTTTGGGTTTGCAGAGGTAGTGGTACAGCACTCTATGAGCAGGTGTGCACAGTACAAAGTGTAGAAGGCACATGAAAACCTACTTACAGTTGCACATACGCCACAGTGACGTATGCATACATCAATGGACGCATACACAATCATTAGGTTTTCACAGCGAATCACCCAAAGGCAACAAATTGCTATTTACATCATTGACGGACAGATATCCCAGTTGGAGTTGTTAGTCCATTTCGCATAACAGACAGGTCAGGCCACTTGTATCATTCAAGAAGGTTCGCTGGAGATGGATAAAATGGCAGATGGTCATAAATATGATGTAGCTAAATTATACCATCCATCACGTATACTTTGGCGCCAAAAAATGATAAAAATGCACAATATAGTTAAAAACATACATTGTACATGGTGTAATTTTAACCTCCAGTGACAGAGGGAACAATTTATGAATAAAATAGTAACATTCAAATATTTTTTTTTTAATTTATTAAAATGTATATATTAAAAAAAAAGTTCAAAATCAGATTCATAAAACTCATACTTTTATTTTAATTTTATACCATAACTACTACAGGCACAACAGATGTCCCCTGCAAAAGTCAGAAGATGCCAGCCAAGAGTATTCAGGCCTTTCCTTGACCTTGTTCAACAAAATGATCCAGCACTTCATATAATATCAAGCAAAGACATCAATATTAAATTATAGAAGCATTATTTTCTTCATATAAAAGACACGACGTCTGTTCAACAGGAGAGTTTCAATCTCTTTATTCTTAATTTCTTCTTGATAATTAGATAAAACCGTAGCCAACGAGTTTCGTCACAAGGACTTCTTCAGGGCAATAAAAGTAATCAGTAGTCCTATCTTAAGAATCGGTGTGTTCTGGACCGGGACTACGCTGTTCACCAAGCAACCGTGCACCAGAACTGAAGGAATGGGGCAACACTGACTTTAGTGCTTTGCCGTGATTTTTGGTCCTCAATTGTAACGGCCAATTAGAATCTTTAATCCAAGTGATTTACATTGTAGAAGAGAAAGAGAAAGATCTACGCGTAAGAGACCCCTTTTTAACCATGAAATGGATCTGGGGAATGAACTGATATAACACACCGATTCTTAAGATAGGACTACTGATTACTTTTATTGCCCTGAAGAAGTCCTTGTGACGAAACGCGTTGGCTACGGTTTTATCTAATTATCAAGAAGAAATTAAGAATAAAGAGATTGAAACTCTCCTGTTGAACAGACGTCGTGTCTTTTATATGAAGAAAATAATGCTTCTATAATTTAATATTGATGTCTTTGCTTGATATTATATGAAGTGCTGGATCATTTTGTTGAATCTTGTCATTGTGGGAGTTTATCCCAGGGAGCTTAAGGGGAATTGAGCTCCAGATCCTGTGCACCATAAAACAAAGAACTTTTGCCTCACTAGCAGATAGGTGCTGTCATAGCTGCTCTAATTCCCACAAATTGTTTAAATTCTTTTCTTGACCTTGTCACCATGCAGGAAAGGGAAATAATTACAAAATATTGACTAAACCTGCAGACAATCTTGGACTTGTCATGTCAGCTCTCATTACCCACCGCAGTAACACCACTTGTGAAAACACTTGCTGTACTGTATTTCACTGCAACTGGATCCTTCAAGTACACCGTTGGGGTGAGTACACCGTTGGGGATTGGAAAGGGATGCTGCAAACCACCTTTTCATGTGTGCTACATCAATTTCTAAATGTGATGATTAATCACAAAAATGACTTTACACAATTTCCTACTGATCTGGGTACCCTGAACAATGTAATCCATGATGTTTTTGATTTGGAAGGCATTTCAACTGTTATTGGGACCAATGATGAGACAACATTGCTTCGATACCACCACATGACTGGAAGCAAGTATACAGAGAAACTGGAAAATTTCCATTCAATCAATGTGTACGTTGTCTGCATTTTCAGCCTGTATATCACCAGTGTGTGTGTGAAATTCCCAGGATCGACACATGATTCGTTATTGTGTCGCTATAACAACATACAACAGAGGATGGCACAACTTCATCTTATGAGGGCCTAGCTTGTTGGTAAGTGTTGTAATAAAATGTAAACAAAAATAAATGACAACTATAATGAATAGCTTATTTAAAACATTAATTTATGTGTTTGTCATATTTCTATTTTTTTCAGGAAACTAAGCATATCCAAGCAGACCATGGTTGTTACCACCTCTGTGGAATCCAACAACACCAGGGTAAGTCCACTTCAGAGAGGCACATGGCGTAACCAGGAGGCCTGTGGAACAGGCATGTGGCTCCTCAAAGCACGATTACATTGCCTGCATAAGTCTGGTGTGGCCCTTTTCTACTCACCTGACAAAGTGTGCCAAATTGTAGTGGTCTGTTGCATGCTGCACAATATTGCCCTATTGTAAGAACATACCATTCATCCCTGATGATGATTTCCATGATTTAATTTATTTTATTTATTTATTTGAAGAGTTTTATATAGAGCTGGCTAGACCCGGAGGTATCAGAGCGCTTTGCATGAGGAACAAAAAATATAGTTACAAAGGTACATCAATAAAATAGAGCATCGCAAAAAACACATAGAACAAGTGCAAGGAGAATAGAAGGAAGTGGTGGAGAGTCAAGGGGCAGGAAAAACGATCAGGTCAGGTAGACCGGTAACGGAAGATAGAAATTCAGGGGGAAACATGGAAAAAAGAACAGAGATGAAGAGTCAACGAACCGGTTTGTGGTCCAAAAAACAGAAATCCTGAGCCAGGCTCACTCAATACGTCGGATCGCAAAGGAAATGGAGCGGGTCCGAGGGTGGGTGTAAAAGAGAGCCTCACGGAGACTAAAACGCGAGTCAGGGAGGGGTCGATAGGAAGGCAAAGGTCCGTCAGGACACACAGGGAGAAAAACCAACGGCATGCTCCAGACCAAAGATCGGTCGAAGCCGCCAAGATGGAGGACCCAGGATAGGGACACCAGTCAGTTCATCACAAGATGGCAGGCTTCAAGCAAGCCTGGCTGATGACGGCTGGAATGCCAGAAACCGGTCCTAGGATGCTTGTTTCTGGTCCAGAGAAGACATGGCTTGGCAGTTCGGGCTGGACTGTTCCCATGAGGCACAGGGTCAGACTGATTTGCATATGGCCATGTCTGAACTGGGGTGGTGGAGTGAGCTAAAGAATGATGATGGATTAAACCCAGATCAGTTGACTGGGGGTGAGTGTTTGATTGGCTCAAACGTTCCGTCCATCATCCCCTTTTGTATCGCTTTGTTCGCCCTAAGTTGGCGGGGGTATGCCCAGACGTGGGTCCCTTGCTCACTTTGCCACTGGATTCAAGCAAGCCTGGCTGATAACGGCTGGAATGCCAGAAACCGGTCCTAGGATGCTTGTTTCCGGTCCAGGGAAGACATGGCTTGGCAGTTCGGGCTGGACTGTTCCCATGAGGCACAGGGTCAGACTGATTTGCATATGGCCATGTCTGAACTGGGGTGGTGGAGTGAGCTAAAGAATGATGATGGATTAAACCCAGATCAGTTGACTGGGGGTGAGTGTTTGATTGGCTCAAACGTTCCGTCCATCATCCCCTTTGTATCGCTTTGTTCGCCCTAAGTTGGCGGGGGTATGCCCAGACGTGGGTCCCTTGCTCACTTTGCCACTGGATTCAAGCAAGCCTGGCTGATGACGGCTGGAATGCCAGAAACCGGTCCTAGGATGCTTGTTTCCGGTCCAGGGAAGACATGGCTTGGCAGTTCGGGCTGGACTGTTCCCATGAGGCACAGGGTCAGACTGATTTGCATATGGCCATGTCTGAACTGGGGTGGTGGAGTGAGCTAAAGAATGATGATGGATTAAACCCAGATCAGTTGACTGGGGGTGAGTGTTTGATTGGCTCAAACGTTCTGTCCATCATCCCCTTTTGTAGGCTTGAAGAAAAAAACAAGGAATTCAATCCAAAAACAGCCACAAAGACGCCGACTCCACGGAACAGGACTGGAAGAGGGAGGCAGCCAGAGGATCGATGAGGGAGGAAAGGCTGGAGATCACCGATCTCATTCGGGTCGTCATGTCGAAGCACTCAGGGCTACAGCAGTGAAGTCATCTCGTGCGTCCAGGAAGAAGACCAGGAAGAAGGGAGGCAGCAGCGGGGACCAGGAGGGCGCGCCTCCGTTGGCCCAGAAAGTGAAAGCAAGTTCGGGGGCACCGGACCACAGCACTGTGGCATTCACTGCCGCTGCAACCCCTTCATGGAAAACAAGACTCGCGCGTCCCAGTGAAACCACAGGAGGCGAAGCAAGAGGTCAAGCAGCAGGGCAAGCAGCTGAGGTCCTACCCGGAAGGCAAGGGGACGTCCAGGAGGGGCGAACCGCAGCTCAGCTCAGCTCACTCAACAGCCATCAGGAGATTCCGACCGGGCATTGGCCACGCCAAGACTGGCTCCGTCGTCTGCAGATCCTAGGGGATTCATCCGAAGGAGGGGGAGGAAGGAGAACAACAGCGGAGAGACGAGGAAGACCATGCCCAATGTCCGGCTGGGTATGTGACGGCCGAGGGAATGAACCCGAGCCAGTCTCCTCTATGACCAACCAAGCAGCTCCACCAGGCATCGGCCATGTTGTCTCGGACTCTGCAGTCAGAACACTAATCACGGTTCATCAGAAAGGACTCGAATTCAGTCGCGGGAGCTGGAGAGACGAGGACCGCAGTCAACACAATCCCAGGTGAGCAGAAGGGTGCAAGGGGGGTAGATACCAGGGGACCAGAGCCAAAAGGGCAACCCCAGGCCGGGGAGCTCCCGGCCGGAGCTCATCACCCGTCGGCCATCTTGTTGATGAAGACCTGGGTGATGTTGGATAATTGCACAATGAAGATGACAGTGGGGAGGAAGAAGGCATTGACCGGAGGAGTTTTTTGGTCACTTTGCGGCGTTCTGCATAGCAGAACTACACGAACTCCACCCAGGCCTATCAATGATGCCTCATGCAGGAAATACAAAATATGTTGTTTAAGTTTAAACTTATGTTTAATAACATATGTAGCAAATGCAAGAAGTGATATGGTTAGAAGAATAAACCTGGGATCATTCAGAATTGTACTACTAATATTGAGTTACATTTTTTTAAATAATTGTTTAGTATGCATAAAGTGTAAGATTCTCAAATTATGTAAACTACTTATATGTTGTTTGTTAGACTTGGCATCTTTTGGCGTGTTTCCCCTGACTTTTTGCTTTCTGACCTCCTGGTGTTTGACTCTGTTTTTGCTGGTGTAATGATTCTGTGCACTTTTCTCACTGCTGTCCAGTGGGAAAGTGCAAGTGCTACTGTATAAAATGTGTATGGATTGGTATTTCCATGATTGGCCTATTTGATCTATGTGTCAGTCCCTAGTAAAGTGCACTGCGAGTGCCAGGGCCTATAGATCAAATGCTGTTGGTGGGCTGCAGCACTGGATTGTGCCACCCACGCAGACAGCCCATAAAGTGTAACTCTGGCCTGCCATTGCAGAGCCTGTGTGCAGCCTGGGGCTGCCATGTCGACTTGGCAAGTGCACACACTTGCAAGTCCCTAAACCTTCCCTTTTCTACATATTAGTCACCCCTAAGGTAGGCCCAAGGTACCCCTGTGGGCAGGGTGCATTGTATGTGAAAGGTAGGACATGCCCTGGTGTGTGTGGCATGTCCTGATAGTGAATTACAGCCTATTTCGTTTTTCACTATTGCAAGGCTACCTGTTCCCCATAGGCCAGAATGGGCAGTTTTGATTATTACAGCTTATAATCCTAACTGACCCAGGGAACATGGTAGAAATTCGAGTTTAGTATGCCTGGACTCAGAATGATAAAATGCATCTTTTAGTGAAGTTGGTTTTAACATTCCGTGTTCGAAAATACCACTTTTAGAAAGTGGGTATTTTCTTGTCTAACCATCCAAGCCTGCCTCTGCTAGGTTGTGTATTCCTTGTCTGGAGTGTGAGTGACAGGGGCTGGGGGATGCCAGGAGACAGGGTGAGTCAGCACAGGGCTGAATAGCAAGATCTACATGTAGATGGGTGGGAGGAGTACACCTGGGACCTGAATAGGGCTGGGCCTTCCCTCCACAATGCTGGCTCCACCTCCTGTGGTGCGTCTGATGTCCCTAGCCTGCACCCTGAAAGGAAATACGGAGGCTTGTCAACAAAGTGCTCCAAGACTGACCAGAACTGGTTTGGGCCAGGCAAAGGCCTCTCTGCCTTCAGAGAACAAAGGAATTTGGGATATAAATATTGGGGCCCTGACCCCATGAATTTAGATCTCGCTGGAATCAAGGAACCTGCCAAGAAGAAGAGCTGGAGAGCTGCTAGGAGGAGTACTGCCCCTTTGCTGAGTGACTGCTTTGTTGGGTTGGCCTGCAGTTGCTGCTTCTGTCTTGGGCAGTGAAAGGACTGGACTGAACTTTCTACCAACTTGTGCTGAGTATCTCCAAGGGCCTGAAACCGAGCTGGCCTCCTGTTAAGAAGTCTCAGGGACTGCAAAGACTTCACAAGCCTCTGGGTACCGCTTCTGGAACGCTGTTTCAGTTGCCACAGAGGAAGGGAACCGCAACCGACTCCGTCAACCGAATCCATCCCTGGCCGGTGGCCTGTTTGCACCGCAGACCGCATCGCCCCGCTTCGCATCGCAACCCTGGTCTCACCGTAGGCGACGTCCGACGCCGTCAACACCGAGCCGCTGCTTGCACCGTGACCTGTGGGCACCGCAGTTCACATCGCATCGCTTCACTGAACCAGCCGGACCCGACCGACGCGGTCGCTGCAACTGGCTCAACAGTCGTGACCGCATCGCATTTGGGGCACCGCTCGCACGTCTGCGACGCACCGCTCCGACTCGCACCGCTGTCCGACGCCAGCTCCCACACTCAGGCTTGGTCGCCTGCATCGCAACCTGGCAGCAACGCATCGTACACCGTCTCGCCCTGCACCGCACGCCTTGGACTCACCGACTCCGTCTTCACGACGCTCATCGAGCCGCTGCCTGCACCTCATCGAGGGACACCGCACTTTGCACCGCTCCGCTTTGCACCGCAACCGCGACGAACGCCGACCGGCTCGCACACTCCGTGCCCGCCACAACGAGAAAAGGTACTGTGACCGAGTCTGTTCACGACTCTGCTGGCCCGTATCGACGCGGTCAGCTGGAACTGTTAGATTCTGTGGTTTTCAGCATCGCGGTAGACTCGGACGGTGCTACCGACTCGTACGAACTTTGTTTTTGAACTATTCCTACAAAGAAGAAGTTATCTTGCAACGTAATCAGTTTTAAAGTACTGTATTGTGGATTTTTATCGTATTTGGTCTCATCTTGAGTATATAAAAATATTGGATATTTTTCTAAACTGGTGAGGTGTCCTTTTGTAGTGCTTACATTATATTACTGCTGGTTATGTGCAAATGCTTTACACACTGCCTCTAAGATAAGCCTGACTGCTCGTGCCAAGCTACCAAGGGGGTGAGCAGGGGTTATTTTAGAGTGTAACTCCCTTATCCTGACTAGAGTGGTGGTTTCTGCCTGGCTCTGGCACATGCCCTAGCCTACCAAAAATCCCATTTCTAACATTGGTTGTCAGCGGTGAGGATGGGACTTGTGTTTGCACTTGACTTACAGTGATTGGTGTGCACTACTACCATATCGCAGACCATTACGTACCACATACAGGTTCTTTTTCTTTTTGGCCTATTTTTGATCTTGCCAGTTTGAACTTGAACTTCAACATGCCTGAATCTATAGTATCATCAATTGCATCAGTAGAAATTGCCTTTGAGGAGGATCGATTGGAAGTCTACAGTGTCAAGGAGTTAAAATCGATTTGCAAGAACCTGAAAGTCCAGGTCAGAGGCCTCACCAGGAAGGATGAGCTACAAAAGGCGCTGAGGGCCTGGGTAGCAGCCAGAGGTGCCAGTGGGCAACCTGGTGATCTCAATGGAGAGGTGGAGGAGCCTGTTCCTAGGGTGGATGTGCTTTTGGGTGGGGGGGACCCTCCAGGCCAAGCAGCAGTAGTTTGTCCCCAGAGGAGCTGGAGGACAGGCGGGAAGTAAGGAGGTTTGAATTGGAGAAACTCAGAATAGAAAGTGAGAGGGAAGAGAAAAGAATAGCCATGGAGGAAAGGAAAATGATACTAGATCATGAGAGAATGATCAAGGAGCTGGAGCTAAAGAGTAGATCCGGTTCAGATGGTGACAGCAATTCTTCAGCACACACAGACAGGATTGTACACATCCCCAAGAATGTAGGTAAAGAGTACAAAAAGGGTGATGACATACAAAGGTGGTTTCAAGGGTACGAGTCGTCTATTCATATGAATGGGGTCCCTGAAAGGAACTGGGGAGCGGGGTTGTGGCCTCTCTTCCCAGAGGAAGCTAGGGATACTCTGATAGCTTTGGGTAAGGGGCAGGACCTCACCTATGCTGACATGAAAGACGCCCTCCTCACTAGGTATGGACTCACTCCTGAGAAGTACAGGGATCAGTTTAGGTCCAGTAAAAAGTCTGAGGCCAACACTTGGTTGGAATGTGTGGATATGTTCTGTAGGTCGCTGGATGGTTGGGTGAAGGGCAGTAATGTAACAGATTTTCAGGGGCTCTACAATTTGATTGCATGGGAGCACTTGTCTAGTCTATGTTTTGCAGATCTGCGCCAGCACCTAGTTGATAGTAAGCTAACTGACCCCAGGAAGCTTGCTATGGAGGCGGACCGCTGGGTGAGTACCAGGGTCCACAAGAAAGCGTTTGGGGGAGACTCAGCCAAAGGTGGGCAGGGTCCCCAGCAGAAAGGTGGGGGTGACAAGGGTAAAGCACAGGAGTTCTCTAAAGGGCCCCAAACTAGTACCCAGGGTAAAGGTTCCCAGCCCCCCGGTGATAAGAAGAAAGGGGTCTCTACAGGGAAGCCTGTTGAGACCGGCCCCCGCAAGTGTTATGCATGTGACCAGGTAGGTCACTTTAAGGGGGACCCCAAGTGCCCAAAGGGGACACAGCCACCCACCGGTGGACAGTCCAAAGTGTTGGCTAGTGTAGCGCTTGGGGAGGAGGGGTGCCCACAGGAGGGTGGGGATCCCGCAGAAATGACCCTTGTCTCACTAGGGGACAGTGAGATGGTCCCAGGAAACCAGGTGCCCCCTAACACAAAGAAATATAGCACCTGGGTGACCATTAATGGGAACAGGGTAGAGGCTCTCAGAGATACTGGAGCCAGTGTGACCTCAGTCCGATGTCACCTGGTCTCTGAGAAGCAGGTAGTCCCAGGGGCATTCCACCAAGTAGTTGATGTAGACAACTCTGAGCGCCAGTGTATGGTGGCGCAGGTTCCCTTTGAATGGGGGGGAGTCTCAGGTCTCTTGAGGGTGGTTGTGAGCCCTACCATGCCTGTAGATTGTCTGCTAGGTAACGACCTGGAGCAGTCCTTATGGAAGGATATTGAGCTCAGGTCTCACTTGGAGATGCTTGGGTTGCCAGAGTGGGCATGCGTGTCTACTCGGTCAATGGCAGCCAGGAAGGGTGATCAAGAGGACTTGGAGCCTGGAACAGTGGCCCAAGTCCCTGCCAAGAGGAAAGGCAGGGGGCACGGGAAACCGGCCCCCGAAGTTCCCACGGACCGGGAGGAGGCGGACCTCGAGGGGGACGCCCCGGTGCCTACAGGGGAGCAGGTAGCTGAACTGGGAGACATCTCTGAGCTGACCCATTGGCAGCAAGAAGGGGGTCCCACCAGGGAGGAGTTCTGCAGGGAGCAGAACGAGTGCCCTACTCTGGAGGGTCTGCGGCGGCAGGCTGCAGACCAGGCAGCTGGTAATCAGTCCGGATCACATCTGATCTACTGGGAGAATGGTCTCCTATACAGTGAGCCTAAGGTTGCTGAGCCTGGGTCAGCCCGTGTGCTGGTGGTACCCCAGCGCTTCAGGACCTTCCTACTGGGTCTGGCTCATGACGTGCCTTTGGCAGGACATTTGGGGCAGGACAAGACCTTTGACAGGCTTGTCACCCACTTCTTTTGGCCCCAAATGCGAAGGCAGTCAGATGCACACTGTAGGTCTTGCCAAACTTGCCAGGCAAGTGGTAAGAGTGGGAGGAAGGTCAAAGCTCCTCTCCAACCTTTTCCTGTTGTTGGAAAACCCTTTGAAAGAGTAGGGATGGATATTGTGGGGCCACTGGATCCCAAGACTGCCATGGGCAACAGGTACATCCTGGTCTTGGTGGACCATGCCACCCGGTACCCGGAGGCAATCCCTCTCAGGACAACGACGGCGCCAGTGGTGGGCCGGGCGTTAATGGGGATATTTTCCCGTGTGGGATTCCCCAGAGAGGTGGTTTCTGACAGGGGGACCAATTTCATATCCAAGTATATGACATCCCTGTGGAAGGAGTGTGGTGTAACCTACAAGTTCACCACTCCTTACCACCCACCAGGTAACGGTCTGGTGGAGAGATTCAACCAGACCTTGAAAGGCATGATCAAGGGTCTAACAGAACCCATGAGGCGTAAGTGGGACATCCTCTTGCCATGCCTACTCTTTGCATACAGGGAGGTGCCTCAGAAGTCTCTTGGGTACAGCCCCTTTGAGCTCCTGTATGGCCACCCTGTCAGAGGACCTCTGAGTTTGGTAAAGGAAGGCTGGGAGGCAGCTCCCAGGAAAACTCCCCAGGATGTGTTTAGTTACATGCTGGCTTTTAGAAACCAAACTGCCCACTTCAGGAAACTCGCTCAGGCGAACCTAGAAGCAAGCCAGGAAGAAATGAAGAGGTGGTATGACCAGAATGCCACTCTGGTCGAATTTCAACCTGGGCAAAAAGTGTGGGTCATGGCCCCAGTGGAACCTTGTGCCTTGCAGGACAAGTGGACTGGGCCATATGAGGTGGTGAAGCGCAAAAGTGACGTCACCTACCTGGTGGATTTGCAGGCTCCAAGGAACCCTTTGAGGGTCCTTCACGTGAACCGCCTCAAGCCCCACTTCGAGAGGTCCGAAGTGAGTATGCTCTTGGCGACAGATGATGGGGTGGAAGAGGAGAGTGAGCCTCTCCCTGACCTCCTGTCTACCAAGGAGCATGATGGGTCAGTGGAAGGTGTGATCCTCTCCCCTACACTGACTCAGGAGCAGCAGGGGGACTGTCACCAGTTGTTGGGACAGTTCGCCCCACTGTTCTCTCTGACCCCCGGTGTTATTCACTGGTGTACCCATGACATGGACACTGGTGACAGCCCTCCTGTAAAGCACAAAATTTACAGGTTGACTGACCGGGTCAGGGCCAGCATCAAGGAGGAGGTCTCTAAGATGTTGGCATTAGGGGTGATTGAGCCCTCCAACAGTCCTTGGGCCAGCCCAGTGGTCTTGGTCCCAAAGGCTGCGGCACCCGGTGCCACTCCAGAACTGCTGTTTTGTGTGGACTACCGTGGGCTCAACGCCGTCACCAGGACTGACGCGCACCCCATCCCCAGAGCTGATGAGCTCATTGATCGGTTGGGAGCTGCCCGGTTCCTCAGCCCGTTCGATTTAACGTCTGGGTACTGGCAGATTGCCTTAACCGATGGGGCCAAGGAGAGATCAGCATTCTCAACCCCAGAAGGTCATTACCAATTCCGGGTGATGCCCTTTGGGTTGAAGAATGCCCCTGCCACCTTTCAGAGGTTGGTCAATGAGGTGTTGGCTGGGCTGGAGGATTTCAGTGCCGCCTACCTTGATGACATTGCTGTGTTCAGTTCCAGCTGGGAAGAACATTTACAGCACCTTGAGAAAGTGTTGAGGGCTCTGCAAGGTGCAGGCCTCACGATCAAGGCCAGTAAGTGCCAGATCGGGCAGGGTTCTGTGGTGTACTTGGGACACCAGGTAGGAAGCGGCCAGGTGGCACCCCTACAACCCAAGATTGACACCATTCTGGCTTGGGAGCCCCCAAGACCCAGACAGAGGTGAGGGCCTTCCTAGGTCTCACCGGCTACTATAGGAGATTTGTTAAGGGCTATGGCACCATCGTTGCCCCCTTAACAGAGCTGACTTCTAAGAAGCAGCCCAGGAAAGTGATCTGGACTGAGTCCTGCCATAAAGCTTTTGATGCCCTGAAGGCAGCCATGTGCACGGCGCCCGTGCTCAAGGCACCTGACTTCTCCAAGGAATTCGTCGTGCAGACTGATGCTTCAGAGCATGGTGTGGGAGCGGTGCTCTCACAACTGAACGAAGAGGGCCTGGATCAGCCTGTAGTCTTCCTTAGCAGGAGACTACTCCCCAGGGAACAGAGGTGGAGTGCCATAGAAAGGAAGCTTTTGCTGCGGTCTGGGCACTGAAGAAGCTGAGACCATACCTGTTTGGGACTCACTTCCGGGTTCAGACAGACCACAGGCCCCTCAGATGGTTGATGCAAATGAGGGGTGAGAATCCAAAACTGCTGAGGTGGTCCATCTCCCTACAGGGAATGGACTTTACGGTGGAACACCGTCCTGGTACAGAACACGCCAACGCAGATGGTCTGTCCAGGTTCTTCCGCCTTAGTGAAGAGAACTCCAATGGGGTTGGGTAGTTCTCCCTACTTTCAGCTGGAGGGGACATGTGTTAGACTTGGCATCTTTTGGCGTGTTTCCCCTGACTTTTTGCTTTCTGACCTCCTGGTTTTTTACTCTGTTTTTGCTGGTGTAATGATTCTGCGCACTTTTCTCACTGCTGTCCAGTGGGAAAGTGCAAGTGCTCCTGTATAAAATGTGTATGGATTGGTATTTCCATGATTGGCCTATTTGATCTATTTGTCAGTCCCTAGTAAAGTGCACTGCGAGTGCCAGGGCCTATAGATCAAATGCTGTTGGTGGGCTGCAGCACTGGATTGTGCCACCCACGCAGACAGCCCGTAAAGTGTAACACTGGCCTGCCATTGCAGAGCCTGTGTGCAGCCTGGGGCTGCCATGTCGACTTGGCAAGTGCACACACTTGCAAGTCCCTAAACCTTCCCTTTTCTACATATTAGTCACCCCTAAGGTAGGCCCAAGGTACCCCTGTGGGCAGGGTGCATTGTATGTGAAAGGTAGGACATGCCCTGGTGTGTGTGGCATGTCCTGATAGTGAATTACAGCCTATTTCGTTTTTCACTATTGCAAGTCTACCTGTTCCCCATAGGCCAGAATGGGCAGTTTTGATTATTACAGCTTATAATCCTAACTGACCCAGGGAACATGGTAGAAATTCGAGTTTAGTATGCCTGGACTCAGAATGATAAAATGCATCTTTTAGTGAAGTTGGTTTTAACATTCCGTGTTCTAAAATACCACTTTTAGAAAGTGGGTATTTTCTTGTCTAACCATCCAAGCCTGCCTCTGCTAGGTTGTGTATTCCTTATCTGGAGTGTGAGTGACAGGGGCTGGGGGATGCCAGGAGACAGGGTGAGTCAGCACAGGGCTGAATAGCAAGATCTACATGTAAGATGGGTGGGAGGAGTACACCTGGGACCTGAATAGGGCTGGGCCTTCCCTCCACAATGCTGGCTCCACCTCCTGTGGTGCGTCTGATGTCCCTAGCCTGCACCCTGAAAGGAAATACGGAGGCTTGTCAACAAAGTGCTCCAAGACTGACCAGAACTGGTTTGGGCCAGGCAAAGGCCTCTCTGCCTTCAGAGAACAAAGGAATTTGGGATATAAATATTGGGGCCCTGACCCCATGAATTTAGATCTCGCTGGAATCAAGGAACCTGCCAAGAAGAAGAGCTGGAGAGCTGCTAGGAGGAGTACTGCCCCTTTGCTGAGTGACTGCTTTGTTGGGTTGGCCTGCAGTTGCTGCTTCTGTCTTGGGCAGTGAAAGGACTGGACTGAACTTTCTACCAACTTGTGCTGAGTATCTCCAAGGTCCTGAAACCGAGCTGGCCTCCTGTTAAGAAGTCTCAGGGACTGCAAAGACTTCACAAGCCTCTGGGTACCGCTTCTGGAATGCTGTTTCAGTTGCCACAGAGGAAGGGAGCCGCAACCGACTCCGTCAACCGAATCCATCCCTGGCCGGTGGCCTGTTTGCACTGCAGACCGCATCGCCCCGCTTCGCATCGCAACCCTGGTCTCACCGTAGGCGACGTCCGACGCCGTCAACACCGAGCCGCTGCTTGCACCGTAACCTGTGGGCACCGCAGTTCGCATCGCATTGCTTCACTGAACCAGCCGGACCCGACCGACGCGGTCGCTGCAACTGGCTCAACAGTCGTGACCGCATCGCATTTGGGGCACCGCTCGCACGTCTGCGACGCACCGCTTCGACTCGCACCGCTGTCCGACGCCAGCTCCCGCACTCCGGCTTGGTCGCCTGCATCGCAACCTGTCAGCACCGCATCGTACACCGTCTCGCCCTGCACCGCACGCCTTGGACTCACCGACTCCGTCTGCACGACGCTCATCGAGCCGCTGCCTGCACCGCATCGAGGGACACCGCACCTTGCACCGCTCCGCTTTGCACCGCAACCGCGATGAACGCCGACCAGCTCGCACACTCCGTTCCCGCCACAACGAGAAAAGGTACTGTGACCGAGTCTGTTCACGACTCTGCTGGCCCGTATCGACGCGGTCAGCTGGAACTGTTAGATTCTGTGGTTTTCAGCATCGCGGTAGACTCGGACGGAGCTACCGACTCGTACGAACTTTGTTTTTGAACTATTCCTACAAAGAAGAAGTTATCTTGCAACGTAATCACTTTTAAAGTACTGTATTGTGGCTTTTTATCGTATTTGGTCTCATCTTGAGTATATAAAAATATTGGATATTTTTCTAAACTGGTGTGGTGTCCTTTTGTAGTGCTTACATTATATTACTGTTGGTTATGTGCAAATGCTTTACACACTGCCTCTAAGATAAGCCTGACTGCTCGTGCCAAGCTACCAAGGGGTGAGCAGGGGTTATTTTAGGAGTGTAACTCCCTTATCCTGACTAGAGTGGTGGTTTCTGCCTGGCTCTGGAACATGCCCTAGCCTACCAAAAATCCCATTTCTAACATTGTTTAAATAGGAAACATCTCACTGTCATCTAATGAATTGGTGTTGTAAGTTTCAATATGGAAGCATGATCGCTTGTGATGTATGTGTCTTGAATGTACGATGTCTGTACATTGATGTGTTTCTGTGTATTTGTCATGTAGAGATTGGAAGGTGAGTGTGTTTCATCAAATGACAATGACAAATGTGTGTCTTGTTAACTCCCCTTTTGTAATCTGTGAGTTCACTGGTACCTCACAGTTTTTTTTTAACCTAATTTAGAATTATCATGAGAAGGTGAAGGCCAATTCAATGTACAAACATTTCACTTTTACAAATATATGTGAACAATTTCACAGGCACAATTACACAGAGAACCGAAAGGGGAACAAGAATTTCCTGCTCATCCATCTGCGATGGGTGCGTCAGCATTTGGCCTACCTTTGCAGCAGCTGAATAAATCTAACTTCCAAAGACAAAACTGGTCAGAAGATAAACTTTTCAGCATGACTAAACCTTGTCCTTATATCCGACCCATACTCCACTCTGGTTCTACTTAACTTTAATATTTGTCCCAGTTCTGCGCAAGATGTTTGTCATCGGAGCTTTATGATTTTGTCACCATTTTTGTTTAAAAAGTTAAACAATTCATAACTTTAGTTTTAATTCTTGGCCTCTTGACATTTTTGAGTAAATTTATTTAATAAAATATTCTCTCTTTTTGCTAAAAACCTGTTTTGATTTTACTGGTGTCGTGTTTGACTTTTATTAATGTATGAAAGTTTTATAAATACTGTACACATTGCCTTTTAGTTTAGCCTGATTGTTTGATGTGAAACTGAGGGTTTAACACATTTCTCATTAGAGATTTGTATCTTTTACACTCAATCTTATTTTTTTAAAGTAAACAAGAGGCATATAATTATTCAATATAAGTGTTTAACTGTGGTAATAAATAAAATACATTAAAACTATTAAAATTTTAAAACATAAATAATCAAAGCAATGTACGAACAACGAAAACAACTATTGCAAGTATTTAATACATGGTGTCATTACCAATAAACCAAAATTTCTGAAAAGTAATATATTGCAATTCAAAAATAAATAAAGATAATCCACATAAACAATTTGAAAAAACATTTCCAGAGCCAGAATTACCCCATTGGTGGGAATGAAATAATTAGGCAGAGTCCAAAGTTATTGCTTGTCCTTGTTTAGATACTGTAAAATGAATAAAAGGCATGTGGTTTACAATGTAGTTACAAGTGAATGCTGTTGGCCTACTGGAGTACTTTCAAAGTTTGCGCCTCTTGGTGTTGGTATTCTTGGAGTCGTATTTTACTGGTCCTAATGACCTTCCCTTCCTGAGGGGAACTGATGTTTTCAGAGTTGCAGACTCTGAGGTGATGCAAGGGTTTGCACTGGGTTCTGAGTCCACCCTTCCTGTGGAGGTCCCTTGTCAAGGGGTAGATGAAGTGGATTGCCTACAGAAAGAGGGTGAGGGATTTCTGATTGAATTGCAAATGGCCCGGCACCCCGCTAAAAGTGTACATGACTCCAATGTAACGGTCCTGAAGGTCATTAATCACCTTCTGCTGATCATTGTGCACCCTCTGCATCTTTAGTTCCTGACCCAGGAGGTTATTATGTGTTTGAAGAAACTTGATCAACTGCCCCATTCGACCTTTATGTCTGGAAGCTTCACCCATGATATTATGGCCCACTGTGGTTCTAAAACTATGGGCATCTGTGTCCTCACTCAGGGGCTCATTATGATGGCAGAACGATCGCCACAGCCGGGCCGGCGGTGGCGATCGTTCCGCCATCACAATGAGATCTACCCACCGCCATATTAGGATGGCGGTAGGTATCGCGGCGGATGCAAAGTCCGTTCGCCGCTTTTCCGCTGGTGGCAATCGCACCGATTGCCTGGCGGGCGGAGCAGGGCCACTAATATGGTGGCGGTGCCTAGCAGGCACCGTCCGCCATATTAGGATGTGGGAAAATCAAGGCCTTTCCATGGCAGCGAGGTCGCCATGGAAAGGCTGGCGGGGATTGGGTTTGGGGGCTCGTTGCGGGCCCCCCTTGTGTCGGGGGGAGGTGGGGTGCTCTTGGGGCGTACCTTTGGCACCCCCCTACATTTCACTGCACCAAGTGGCAGGCACCGTGTGGTGCCTGCCATGTGGTGCAGCGAAATGCCAGACATGCGATTTTAACATCGCGGCGGGTGCTGCTGTCAGCAGCACCCGCTGCAATGTTAAATTCCAGGATGCGACCACCATGGTGGCGGTCGCATCCTAATTCGTGGTGCGGGACCGCCGTATGTCTGGCGGACGGTCCATACACCGCAAGGATGGCGGGCGGACTCAGGTCTGCCCGCCATCCTAATGAGCCCCTCAGTTCCTGCATTCCAGTGCTCACCTTAGCAACACTACCCTGTGACCTTGTGGATATGTGCACCATTACTGGGTCCTGGATCAACAGCAGATGTAGCTGTACTTCATGGAGGAGCCAGGACAAAGGTGCACACAACAGAGTTGGTATTAGTGATAGGGGCAAAGGGAGCAGATATAGAACTTTGTGAAATAGGGGCCTGGACAATGCTCTCTGTAGATGTTGTAGATATGGCCTAAGTGAGGCTCACCCCTGCAGCCTGATCAGACAAACCAGATGGGCCTCCCCGTTCATCCTCACAATCAAATCCAGTAGAAGAACTCTGTCCACTGAAGGCTTCAGCGTCTGTTGGACTGGAGGAGGGGTTGCTTCTATTGTTGGTCTGGACCTCACCTCTGTCTGCAGGCACATAAAAACATTATTGAAAAAAATTATCAACAATGTAATATACTGCATTATCTCTGATTTGGAGTTGGTCAGACAGGTCAATTCGTTAAAAATGTGTTGAATAAACCATATAGCATATTACAAGTACTGTAGAATATCATGCACTTGTAATATGGAAGAAATAAAATGTGTCACACTTGGAACATAGTAAGCTAGCCACCAAAATCCAAAACAAATTCTTAATAACATTTTTACCCATTGACTAATCATACATTAAAACGTAAACAAACTGTACTGTTGAATGTCACCTGCTACAGTAAAGCCTTGACCCCAAAGAGGTCGAGCCCTGATCCTGTATTCTTGTGAGCAGAAGGATAGTTGACAAAGAAGGCACAAGACAGTAATGGTGTAAGTATATGGCATAAAGATATTGAAGATGGAGTCATAAATTGACAAGGTGAGCTGTTTACAATTTTTTTTTTAAAGGCAACCTTATAACTGTGTTATCCTTCCTTACCATGCCTATCCCTACCATAGCAATGCCCCTACCTGTCTGTTCCAGTATAAAAGCTTTTATTTAATAATTTAATGCTGGCCTGAAGTCTGACTACCTGTACCAAAATAATATTTTTGTTTGTGGTAACATTGTCATAAATGTATGTGAATAGTGCAGGGATATAATATGGGATAAATGTATGTAAGTAGTGTATCTATGTATTATTGAACACCCCTTTCATTTTACTAAAACCTACAATGTTATTTTTTTATTTATTAGTGCAAAAATGTAAACATACGAAAATAATAAAATTCATGATCAAGTGCAATGAAAAAGTCAATGGAGGCCTAATGTGCAATTACAAAAACATGTCCAGTAAGCATTTAAGTAACAAATACCTATTTATTACAGATTCAAAAAATAATAAGTAATTACCAGTAAAAAGACAATTATTAAAACTTATATGCATGGCCATGTGAGATGATGTGACATAAGTGGATACTCAACCGTGGTGGCATGGCAATGCAGTGCATATATAGAATAGTTAAACATCTGCTAACCTTATGCCTGCTTAAACTGAACACATTTGTAAAATTTGATAAACCCAAAATTAGCATTGCAACCTTATTAAAAAAAAACACTAGTGTTGTTCTGAGAAAACACAAGACATGTAAGCAATAGACAATGCAGTGTCCTTCTACAAAAGCTTTTAACACACATGACTGACATACTAATATTGCAGCCTGGCAGAGCATCTTTTTAACTAACAACTCAACGTACCTATGTAAGTAATTTACTAAGTTAAAAAAACATACCAAAGAAAATTTTATTTGGGCACAGTAAGACAAATGTAAGATGAGCGTATGTCAGAGTACATTTGATTTAAATGGATGAAAACCAGGCAACGACATGGAACATTCTGGGAGATGTAGTCCTTGTGACAAAATGTTAGACTTGAAGGAGGACTAAAAGTTTAGTACAGTAAAAAAAAAGCTTTCAAGTCTCCACTCCATTAGAGATTCTTGCTAAGCCTTTAGTGTGCAGAATAGCCTAGAACTTCTCCTGCCATGGAAAGAGTTGAGGCCTGCGAGAACCACCGCCAGTCTGCTGGGTATGTTATGTGCTTTGGAGGCCATGGAGGGCAGATCATTCCAACTATTGAGTATTCCCTTCTAAGAGAGCCTGATGGAGGATACTGCATTCACTTTGGACACTATTCTATCGCACATCTGCCGTTTCTGCATCATGGTGGTAGCCTGAACAAAGGAGCCCGACAACTGTGGCGCTACCTTAATTATCTCATCCACCTTTTATAAAAATATTTTTTTTTATTAAATTTTATAGATTATACGACAGTTGCGACAAGAGTGCCGTTCAAAAGTACATTGCAAGCAATTAGATGTGGCAAATGAACAGTGATACATCAATATTATACAATGGTATTTTCCTTGTGTACAAAGTTTAACAAAGATTGTTGAGTGATTGCCAGCATGTTTCGAGGAGTTACGATTGAACCCCGTCGCAGTGTCTCTAACTGGGGGAAAATGGAAACTAGAATAGGAAGTGGGCAGGTGACGAGGGTGGCGGCAAGCCAAAACTGTTGAGAGTGGACACCTGAACTAAGGAGACACGCTCGTTGAGATGATGTAACTAAGTGTGGCTCGGTATAAACTATAGGCTGGGTGGTCAAGAAAGAGGGGAGGAGGTGGGGATGGGACAGATAGGCCTGCAGGGAGGTTATATAAGCTAGGGAGGGCAGGAAGATACATATTAATCCAGGTTTTGAGAGAGGGAGCCCAACCGGTGTGTACGTTAGGTGGCGACCATTAAACAGGTCGGCAGTACTCACAGGAGGAGATCAGCATTCCCTACCTCCTGCAGGAATTGTGTGAGAAGGGTAGCCCACTAGAGAGAGAAGGATGTTTGCAGAGATGTCAGATCTCCTCCTAACGGAGAGCCTCCTCCTTTGCCACCTCCCCCATTTGTGAATTGCCCCGTGCCAAGCCGACACCGGTTGAGCTGTCGGTGAACACCACCGGAGAGTAGGAGCGCACTTAGCAAGAAGGAGTTCCAGAGCCACAAAACGCATGCACATCTTGTATTGTTTTTGCTCTTAAAGATGCTTAGAGCACATGCTTCCCATGTGTGGAGATCAGGCAATTCTGTGACCTCCCATAGGGTGGAATGTGCAGACTTCCAGTAACTTTGCAGTGCCGAACAGGACCATAACATACGTGTGAGGTCTGCATCAGGGGTGTGACAACGGGGGCAGCCGATCTTTGCATCAGGAAAGTAACGGTTCAACTGTGCAGGGTGAGATAAGCTCTGTGTAACATAAAACATAGAACCAAGAGTTCCAGGAGAGCTGCTGGGTGAACTTGAATGTTTGTTCCCATTCTCGATCATGAAGTGCCCTCCCAAAATCATCCTCTCATTTACAGTCAGTGAGAGGAACATCCACAAGTTCACGGATCGCCCTGTACAGTCATGGGATTAGGTGACGGCCATCACCTATGGTGAGGATAGCCTGCAACACCGGGTGGGTGAGAGGTTCCGCTTCCGATGTGCCTCAAAGGGTTCGGCAGGTATAAGAAATTGTCCCAGCGGGAGGCCATGGTCTATAGTCAATTTGTCACAGGAAAGGGGCTGGGCATCAGAAAATAGGTCTCCCACTGTAAGCAGAGACCGTGCGGTCCAGGCCCTCAAGTCCTTAGATGTAAAGAAGACCAGGAACTGGGGTAGGCCGATGAGATGGAGGGCCGGGGCATATGCCGGCATCCCACACGCAAGACGATGTATGTGAAGCAATAATCACATACTCCATTAATGTTAATTCTGAGTCTGAGAATCTGGAACTCCTTCTCCCTGCCATGTTAATACAAATTAAGGAAAAATAATTACAAGAACAAAATAGCAAAAACATAAAACAAAAAATAATGAGGTGGTCAAAAAATGTGCTGCGACTCCTGCTGTTTCAACAGGAGAAAGGCAAAGGATTGCTGGTTCAGAAGGTGTGGATTTTAGAGTGTGTAAAACAGATGTGCTTAATATTCACATCGGCCTCATGTTTGTTTGACGTAGGTGTCCATCATTAAGATAGAAGGATACGTCAATGGTAAACACGTCTGACATCACATTACTCCATCGCAATACCACTGCAACACCGCTGGGATGACGGACACATTTAAATTTGGCATGTGGTAAACTGCCATGCCAATGCTGATGGAGTATTGAAACCTCCATCATGGATGACAGACGAAAGAAATGCCAAGATCTAATTCAGGCCCTTTATCATCACTTAATCCAATAAACGGATGATTGGACAAAACCGACTTTTTTCCTTCCATTACATATGGATTGTTCAGAGGGGAACTAGTGTGTGGTTTTCTAGCACTTTGCTCTTCTCTTGAGATGAATGACGCAAATCGTAATTTTTAACTTAAAATATCGATGTGGTGGTGCAGGAAGCAGCAATCATTTTACAGTCACTTACAATAACTTAGGCAGCATTTATGTGTCAAAAGAGAGGAATGTGAAAAGGCTATTGGATTTTAAAAACTGTCACTTTTTATCTTAGACCTTGGATCTATGAATACAAATGAATTTATTAGCAACTACATTCAGGAGGACACACATACAATTTGGGTCTTTTTGCAAGGATGTGAAGCGTGAAATTAAATGTCATCTGCTATATCATTTTCCTCTATAAATGTCAGGAAAAAAGTTTAAGTTAACTTGGATTGTAAAAAGAGAATGGTGACGAGTAGTAAATAAAAAAATCAACGAGCGTCATAATCAAAGAACCGTTTACACCACATCTCAGCTGTAAATTTTAAAATTTTGGAGTCAACTGTTAATGCGATTTTGAATGAACTGCAAATTGTACTTCTAGAACAAACGTTTAGGGGGAAAATTGTATTCTTTTGTTTTATTAATTAGATAAACTTAGACTGTTCCATCAGGACAAAGCCAAAGATTCGATGAAGGGCATGAGCCTACGACCAAACTCTCGCGAGACCACTGGACCGTCATTATGAAAGCATTTGCGAGCGTCAACACAGACGGAAAATTCTCCTGTCATGCAGTGTGCCGTTGGCATAGAGGGATTGTAAAATGGGTCCCTCGCCGCGACCGTGAATGGGAAGATGAGCAGAGAGTGATTTGAAGCCCAGTCAAATTATGACAGGTCTCTGGAAGACTCCATGTTGCAGGCCCACAAAGCACCCCCATTTGGAACAGAAGACTCTGATCGAAATATGGGAAGGTCTGCACTGTCACCTCTGTATGTAATGCAACCTGGTAGTAGTTTTTTTCTTGAATTGAATAAACGTCGTCAAATCTCAGAAATGCTTCTTCTATACGGAGGGGCTGCCCAAACCTTTTCGATATTAAATATCTGAAAACCTTTAGGTTTTTACCCAGGCTTCATTTCAGTAAACGTTTTCTTGTGCATAAAGCAATATTAGTCTTCTACGCTTACACCTGGGCTCTACTTTGTTTTAGTGATTATTGACAAGTGTTCAAATAGAGCAAAAAGATCAGAGATACACCAACATATGGTCTGCATATGGTGGAAAGTTGTGATTTAAAGGTCTCATTTGGAATGCTTTTCATATGTTTTGATGACCAAATAGGAATATGGACAATAGCAAGTGGTGAACTTTGAGAGTGGTACAGTATAAATATTTGACAAATAATTTCCTAAAAAATAGGGTCTTTGAGGGGGTTTGAAGGTCTTTCCACAGTTAAACAAAGAGTCTTAGCAGTAACTGCATTCTGATTCCCATGCACCTGGATCAGCAAAGTATGTCCAGAAGGCACACATGTAATATGGGCACCCTGAGGCCAGGGCCACCAGAACTCAAGGATAATCAAAATCATCTCCAGAGTGCATGCAGATATTCTACACACATCATTTTGGATTGAGTGCTAAAAATGCAGCTGTACAAATGTATAATTCAGGAGGGTGCAAATTTGGTGAGCATCCACATAGTAGTTAATTTTCTGGTAGTCAGAAAGTTTTAGAAATGCTCTTCCTAAACGTACATCTGAGCCTCTAACTTATACACAAGTGGACATGACTTAACTTGCTCAGAATGCAGTGAAATCCATCAATCCTTGTGCTGTTTAATAGGTGTGTCTAGGAAGATGTGCTAGGTAAAAGAGCATATTTTAATAATGGGGAATATATGTTAGGTGGAAATAATTTAGGATTTGGTGCATTTTCCTCAACCTATGCACGCATACTGCATTCTTTGTGTACATAACACAAAAGGAGGGCTAGAAAATAAATGCAGTTCATCAATGTATGTTTGTGAATACAATGGACTTGCATTTGTCATGCACTAAAAATATACATGAATGGTCTAGAAATGTACACGATTCATCAATATTACATATTTCTTTCTATGAGTACATAGAGTTTGCGCTGTCTCCAAGTTACAACTTCACAGTACTTTGCACCATCCTTAAGACCACCTGGGACAAAGGCTGAAAATACCTGCAGAAATTGATCCCATATTGTATCCTAGGGAGACGCCTCTAATAATCTTCCGCTCACCTGATTCATTAACAAGATATCACGAGATCAAAAGATGACCGCAGCTCTTTGAGAATTTAGGGCCCTCTGCTGTGGAATACCCTAGACTATGCCTTGCAATCTGAACCCAACTACTATTAATTCAGAAAAGACATGAAGATTGAATTTTCCTGGATTTCTTTTTAATGGATCTGCTCACAATTAAAATGGCCGTAACAGGAGACTATCAAACATGTGCTCCACTCATCTGATTGGCCTTCAACTTCACCTGCCATTATTATTGTTATAGAAACGGTATAGTGTTAGCCTATCTAGCACTCTAAAGTAAACATGAAATGATATGCAGCTCTATTTAAAATAAAGTCAAGATACATGATAAAACCTATGATATATGCAACTTTCCCCATGGCTTTGTTGAATCAGCTATGTGTGTGAATCTAGAGCGGAACGGGATCACTCTATTTTAACACCACCACACACACAAACTCTTAGTTACAACGTAGGATAGAATTTCCACAGCACATTCTCCTTCACATGTGTTTGAGCTTTGAGTGTGTGATGCATTCTTCATGAGGTCAACGTGAGTGGGCTCATTAAGATGAGGAACTCCCTTGCTCTTCCATGATTCTGTCAACAGATTTGCATTAGTCTTAAACAAATAGATATATTTGTCTATCACACAATGATATACCCCAAAGAGCAGGAAAGCTTGCTTAGGGAATTTGTCTATCACTCCTATCATTGTGTGATCTATGATGAGCACATCGCAGGTTCATAAGCTGGTATGTTTAGCTCAGCTTTTGATCCTTAACAAATCAATGAAATGAAAATAGTCTTAAGTAGATTCATATCATTCTGCCACTAATAAAAAATGCTGCAGGGTTTGGGATTTTTAGAATGACCAACCAAGCTGCAAATCTGCTCACTGGTGATGGGATGGTGCCTGTGCTGTAGGAGCAAAGATGTGAGAAACAGAGTGTAATCGACTGACATATCCAGAATAGGCATTGGGCCTTCTGGAGCCCAGTTGGCATCATCTCTCCAGTCTGATACAACACTGCAATGTGGCCTTGTGTTGTTGAAACTTGATCTGCACATGCACTTTCATGGCTTTCTAGCTACCCTGTAAAGAAAGGCTCTCTGTTCCTGCCAGGTGTAGTGTCATGAGACGATGTGCTCGGGCTGGGGAGGACACTAGAACTGGTAACGAGCAGGGGATCTGTGCCCGAACAAACGAGACTGCTCTCGCTGAGAGTTTGCAATACTACAGCAAATGACTTGTGCATTCCACGTGCGCCCAAATCAATGAGAAGTAGTTCAAAGTTGGTATGTGTGGAATCAGAGCCTTGCTCCAGCTCATATACAGCGCTCGAAGAAGTTGAAGGCCCTGTAGAGGCGTGCATTCGAAAAGCCCACCAGAAACCCACTAGTAAAGCCAAAAGAAGCGATATTGCACCATATCATAACACAGAGCCATCAGGGATACAAAGCAAAACGCTAAAGGCAGCCACAACCAGATAAGATGCAAAAGCCAAACGCAACACTGATCAAGTATGAGAGATGGAACCATCACCCAACATCAAGAAGGAAACCAACAGCAAAGACAACGAGGGGCGAGAAAAAGAAAACTCACTCACTGCCAAGGAGGAAGGAAGAGCCATAAGACCTCAGCCCAAGCACATGCACAAGGCTGGTGCTTACAGAAAGTGAGGATTCAGATGCACAGCAAAGGCTGTCTGAACAGAATATGCTCTCAATGACAGAAGAAAAGAGCACGAACTACGATGCAGCTGTGTTTCTAAAACCACCACCACCATTTGACACCACCAAAAAGCAGAAAATTGGCACCAGGTGGACTGCATGAATCGAGAAGTTTGATGAATCATTAAATATTTGAAGAACCTTGCCAGTGACAGAGTGAAAGAATTGTAGAAGAAATTCTCGCAGACTGATGTAATATTGTACCGTCAGATCAGAGGAGCATTGGGACCGGTGCATGGATGGTGACGTGACGCTACCCACATGCGTCACAGATAGTGTGTTCCACCCGGACACGCCTCCGGAAGTAGAGAAGAAGCGTCGAGGCAAGGATGGAGACGCTGAGGCCATGGCGGCTTTGAGAGAAGCGCGATTACCTTCCTGTGGCTCTCTGAGAATCTGAGAAGGGGTAACCTCTATAATCGGAACAACGATGCGGAGCGCGGAGACCTGAGAGGCATCGTAACCTGGCTTCGATGGCGTGGGAAGGAAAAGGTAAGAACGCAAAATAAGGGGAGCTGTGCTGTGCGTTGTTCTTACGCTTCTCCTTAGAAATACGCCGCCAGCTCTCCTGCGATATTAGAGGCCCTCCCTCCCAGAGCTTCAACAATGGGAGTCGGCACTTGGGTGTTATGGTGCATATTCCTTTCGGTGTTACAAAGATTGGTCTGAGGTCCAAAAGGAGAGAAGCATAGGAAGGAGATGGAGAGGAAGAAGATAGAAGGGGAAAAGGAGCAGTGAAAGTTAGAAAGAGAGAGGGGAAGGCTTCATGATACCAGGACATCGATCAGGAGATACAGCCACAAAAAGAGGAGGGGTGCAAAGGGGGGAAAATTAGAACTGAATATGAAGGATTTGCAGCATGCGCACATTTAAGCGAAAGCCTGTAACCGTAGCTGTGGACCTCCATAAGGTGTCTATTTCTCAGCCTGCTGAACCCTTTTCCACCCCAACCTGCTGTAAACAGTATCCTTTATTTTCAAAGTCTCATATGGTGGCAACAGCTGTTAACATTACTGGCCAAGCAACAAATACAATGACAATACCTGCACTTGACACTTTGGAAAGGGCATACTTTCACTTTCCTCTCCGCTGTAGTCCGGGGTTAACAACTAGAGACGCCATTTTGACAGTGCATGCGCTAGTTGTCAAGGGGGCCGGACTACTAATATGCGCAGCAGATGTGCACAGCGGGCGCGCCACTGGCGCGCCTAAGGCAAGCCCGTCTGCGCCCATCAGCGTCCCGGCGGCGGCCAGCGCCAGTCATTATCCCCGTTCTGCTCCTCAGTTCCCAGCTTCTCATCAGAGTTACAGTCGGGCTGAGCTGCTCTTGCTCCGTCCACTCCACCTGTAAGAGTTCCAGTTCTTGGGCGGTATTGGATAATTTAAACACAGTCTGTGAGATCTGCAACTTTTGCCTGTGCCCCAGACCTGCAGACGCATCTTTCTCAGATACCCCCCGTGTAGTTAATCGGGAGGGACCACACATCCTGGAAGCCTTGATCAATGCTCGTTCTATGGCCCGTCACTTTCAGGATGTTTGGGATCTCATCCTGGATGAGTCATTGGATCTTTTATTCATAACAGAGACCTGGCTAAATGAGTTTTCCAACCCTGTTATTGAACTGGCCATTCCTAGGGGGTTCAAAGTGTCCCGGGTCAACCGTAAAATTGGTAGAGGAGGTGGCGTAGCGGTGGTGTTTAGGGATGAGTGGTATTTCCAACGAGGTGAGACTTTGAGTATTGGAGATGGGGAGGCATTGGACTTTTCTATTACCATTTCTCCTCACTTCACGCTGGGTGGATTATTGGTCTACAGACCTCCAGGGCCCGCTGGCGCTTTTCTTAAAGCACTGGATGATATCATCATTCCCCGTGCGCTTCGTTTTTCTCATTTTTTATTTCATGGTGATTTGAACATTCATTTAGACTGCGCTGAGGCCGGGGAAACTCGGGAGTTCCTTGACTCTCTACACCTCGCCCAGCTCTCCCAATGGGTCACTTTCCCCACACATTGTGGAGGACATATCCTGGACCCAATATGTTCAAACTTCCCTATTTCTGCCAAAGCGCCCCTGCAAGTAACTTGGACTGATCACAGTGTGGTCTTATTTTCGTGGACCTTAAAGAATCACCACTCCTCCAACCGGCGTTGTCTAGGCAGACAGTCTCACAAAATTGACCCGGCCGCTTTTAGTTTGGCCCTGGCAGGGACTCGACCAGCCTTGGCTATGGATTTGGAGGGAGCCCTAGAGAATTTCACCAGTTGGATTGCACAGGAGGTCGAGCTTCTCTCCCCTGCCTTACCTCCCAGGCGAGCCAGAGACTCCCCCTCGAAACCTTGGCTTTCCGAGGAGCTTAAAATACAGAAACGTTCCTGCAAAAAATTACAACGGTGCTGGAGACTAATGTACTGTCCTCTTGCAAAAGCGTTATTGAGGAAAGCACAGAAACTGTACTATGCAGCTATACTGCAAGCTAAGAGCCTGTACTATGCAGAGAGGATCGCTCATTCGAAAAACAATGCCAAAGAAATGTTCTCCATAGTGCAGAGTTTCTTGCCTCCTAACGCCGAGTCTATTACTCTTCCTACCTCGGCCGCCTGGTGTGAGAAACTGTCGAGTTTCTTTATTTATTTTATTTTATTTTTAGAGTTTTCTATAGCGCGAACCAGACCCAAGGTAGGGTATCAGAGCGCTTTACATAGTGAGCCAGGTAAGAATAGCACATATAGTAAAAACGTGGCATACAAAAAAGCATAGCATATAAAGTAATCACAAAGCATAATAGAGTTCAGGGGATAAAAGCAGAATAGAGAATTTTTCTGAGCAATAAGAGTCAATTCGAGTTTGTGCGAGTCTTAGCTTCGAGATATCAGAAGACGGAGAGTATAGTTAAGTTTGAGGTTGTAAGCTGGTGTGGTGATTGTGCGGATTTAAGGGAGGAATTTGCTCATCAAGAATAATTTTGCTTCCTTTTTGAAGAGAGGTGTCGGGGCGATTTTTCTGATGGATGGCGGAAGCGAGTTCCAAATTCTTGGCGCCGCTCCAGAAAATGCTCTGTTGGAGGTTTTAGTCTTGTTGAACCGCGAGGGTTTCAGGAGTAGATTGTCTGCGCTCCTAGAGTGTCTGTTTCCTCCAGATAAGGTAAGTTTTTGGGCAAGGTACTGGGGGTGTTGTGGTGTACCGCCTTGTGAGTGATGCAAGCCATCTTTAAGTGAATACGAGCTTCATAGGGTAGCCAGTTGAGTGCCTTTAGGTGTGGCGATATGTGGTCAAATTTCCTAGATCCTGTTATGAGTCTTGCTGCGGCGTTGAGACAGGCTTTTAGAGGGGCGGTTGAGATTTTGGGAAGCCCTGAGAGGGTAGAACATCCGTACTCCAGCCTTGATATGACTAAGGACTGAACTGCAGTTTTGAGGTCCGGGTTTTCGATGAATGGCTTCATTCTCCTGAGATAGCTGAGGTGAAAGCGGGCATTTTTAGCCATCAAGTTGATGTGAGCTTGCATGTTAAGGTTCTTATCCAGTGTGATTCCAAGTGATATTGTGGAGTCCACCAACGTTGGTGTACAGTTCAAAGCAGTGATCATTTTGGTCAATTCCTTTGTTTCCCGTGAATTATTGGGGGGGGAGATTAAAAGAAATTCAGTTTTTTGTGAGTTTAGCTTGAGGAAATTGGTCGTTAACCATTGGACGGTTTTTTCGAGAGCTAGATTCATTGTCTTTATCTCTTCGATGGAGGTGATCTTAATGTAAAGTTGAGTGTCATCCGCGTACATGTGGTAGGAGATGTTCGCCTGCTGTAGTAGATCGGTGAGTGGTTCAACATATAAGTTGAATAGCGTGGGGGATAGGGTAGAGCCTTGTGGTACTCCTAGTAGGTTAGGTGAGGAGAGAGAAAGAATCTTGTTGGTCATGAACGATTGCGTTCTGTTTTCCAGAAAGGATTTGAACCATAGAAGGACTGTGCCAGATAAACCCATCCTGTTTTCTAGTCTTCTTAGAAGTTTGTCGTGATTGACCATATCGAAGGCTGATGAGAGGTCGAGCAGGACTAAAAGGCAGGTTTCATTGCGGTCAAGAGCTAGGAGGGCGTCGTCTACTATGTGCAGGATGGCTGTTTCTGTGCTATGGCCAGGTCTGAAACCCGATTGATGGATGTTCAGTAGATTGAAGTTTGTGATGTGTTGGTTTAGTTGTTGCTGAACACATTTTTCCAAGACCTTTGCTAGCATGGGAATGTTGGTTATTGGTCGGAAGTTGTTGGGGTCGGAGGTGTTAGCTGTTGGTTTTTTTAGGATAGGGGTGACTTGGCCAGTTTTTAGGCAGTCCGGGATGTGACCTTGTGTTAGCGAGGCATTGATGATTTTGGTCCAGAAAGGGGAGATGATATGGTAGATGTGGGGTAGGCAATTTGATGGGACGGGATTATTGAAGTGGTTGTTGAGTTTGGTAGTCGCTAGAATTTTGGTGATGTCATTGAGATCGTAAAGTTTGAAAGTAGACCAGTGAGAGTTATTTTTGGGCAGAGTTAGCTCATGTTGTACCGGGTTAATGGTTTGAGTGATCTTTGGGGTGGCTGAGTTGATTGCCGCCGTACTAAGTTCGAGTTGGAGAGAATTCGTTTTTGCTGTGAAGAATGAGGAAAATTCTTCACTACTCAGCTGTGAAGTCGATGTTAAGAGTGAGGATTTGGCCAATTTGTTCGATTGTTGTTTCAGAATTTCGAAGAGTTTTTTGGTCTATTTTTGGCATTCTCTAGTTCTGATTTGAAGAAGTCTTTTTTTGATTGTAGAATACTTTTATTGTATGAGTTTCTGGCTTTCCTGAGTAGTTTAAGATGGAGGGGGAGGGATGTTGCCTCCATTTCCGTTCCGTTGATCTGAGTTTGCGTCTCTCTTCATTCAGGGCTCCGCTGAACCATGGGTTTTTATCTTTGTCCGGAATTCTTTTGAGTTTTGGCGGAGCGGCTTGGTCGAATACTTTGGTCATCGTGGAGTTATAGTGAGCAGTGAGGGCATTAACGTCTGACAAGTTATTGGGGGGATAAGAGCCTTCTCACAGTGGGAGGCAAGGTTGTTCCAGTTGATGTTCTTTGTGTCTCTTATCCATTGTTTCGGCTTGATTTGTTGCGAGAAAGTTTTCTTGTTAGCAGAGGGAATTTGGAAGGTGATAATGTGGTGGTCTGACCAGTCACACGGGGTAATCGAGATCGATTCAATTGTATTTTGTTTAGAGATGAGCCAGTCGAGAGTAGCACCCTTTGTGTGAGTAGGCTTTGAGATAGCTTGGATCAGGGAATGGTCTGCAAGGAAGGTTTTGAGGGCGTTAACCTGCTTGTCCAGTGGGTTCTCCCAGTGGAGATTGAAGTCGCCAAGGAATATGTCGTTGGAATGAGGGGAAGAGTTTGCAGTAATGATTTCCATAAGTTGTTCTGTGAAAATTGAGTTCAAACCTGGTGGATGGTAGAGTATATGTAGTTTGTGGGAGTGGTTACTTGAAGATTTCACAGAAATCCCAAGGTATTCACAGGAGTCCAGGGGTTCCGAGTGAAACTTTGAGATGGTGATGTCAGAGCGATGTATGCAGGCTAAGCCTCCGCCTATTTTGTGTGGTCTATCTAGTCTAATGATGTTGTGGTCTGGAGGGACAAGAAGGTCTAGGCATGGTGAGGATGATTCTTTGAGCCAAGTTTCTGTGAGGATGATTATATCCATTTTCATGTTAAGGACGAGGTCGGCAATGTCAGAGGCGTGTTTAGTGGCTGAGCGGCAGTTTAGTAGAAGGCAAGAGATCTGGTTTGAGGAATTCTTTAAGGTAGGCTCCTGACTATCGTAGTTCGGGGTTATGGAATGAAGGTTATTCCGGTTTATTCCTCTATGGATTGGATGGGATGTTCTGCATGGGTTGATGGGGATTGGGAGAATAGCGTATTCCTCTTTGTCTATGATAGGGCAGGGAGGAGCTTCGTATAGCAGTAGAAGTGTTTGAATTTCCTGGTCCGATATGTAGTTGGGGAGTTTGCATGTGCGCAAGTGTCGATTGGTTAGCGGCAGGGGGACAGTTTTTGTCCCGTTGTCGTCTGTTGCTAGCGAGTTTTGAAGATGCTTAAGTTTGGCAAGAGATTTTTCAGCAAGTTGTAGAATGGTTCTGATTTCTAGGATAACGTTTTGTAAGTTCCTGGAGGTGAGGTAAGACTGGGTTTTGTAAGTTCCTGGAGGTGAGGTAAGACTGGCTTTATCGATAAGATTCAGGCGATCCAGGAAAATTTTAGAACTAGTACAACCGCCCTAGCTGGGAGTTCTGCCCTTACAGTTCCGTCATCGGGTTCACACATATCACCTGTCATGTCAGCCTTCTCACCTATTGCCTCGCAAGATTCCCTGGTAATTTTAAAATCACTCAAATCTGGCTCCCCGTCAGATCCTTGCCTGGCTAGGCTGTTAGCCTCAGTTGCGGAGGCAGTTAATCCAGAGGTCAATACTCTGATTAATATGTCCCTGCAGACTGCCACTGTTCCTCTGAGATGGAAGCAGGCCAAACTTTTTCCTTTGTTAAAAAAGCCTTCCCTGGATCCCTGGATCCCAGCTAGCTACCGTCCAATCTCTCTGCTTCCAGCCGTGGCGAAAGTGTGTGAGAAGGCGGTTAATAAGCAGCTTATCAACTTTGTGGAAGATTTTGGCTTGCTTCATCCAGCTCAATCAGGGTTCAGAGCCAGCTATAGTACTGAGACGGCCCTGGTTGAAATCACAGAAGCAATCAGAGAGTGTTTGGACTCTGGCGGCAGAGCGGCTCTCATTCTATTAGACCTCTCTGCGGCCTTTGATACCGTTCCTCACTCTCTGCTTTTGGCCCGTCTTTCAGATATCGGTGTTACGGGATCTGTCTGGAACTGGCTTAGATCATTTCTGGAAGAAAGATCGCAGTAGGTTTGGATGCCCCCGTCCTCCTCTGCTCCACAATCTGTGACCACTGGAGTACCGCAGGGCTCTACCCTGAGTCCCCTCCTTTTTAATATATATATGACCCCATTGATTTATTTGGCGGAGGAGCTGAGCGCCAAGATCATCGCTTACGTCGATGATGCCCAGCTCCTTTTTACATGGAGTAAAAACGATTCATCCCCGGCTCAAGCTAGAGCTTGTCTTACGGTTGTTTTTCAATGGCTCCTTTCTGCACAGCTCAAGTCCAATGAGGATAAGTCCGAAATCCTCTTGTACGGGACCTTTCCCTCACAGTTTAAGGAATCACTCTGGCCGGCCGAATATCCACTACCCAATTCTGAAGGCCAGCCAGTGAAAAATCTAGGGATTTGGTTCAATGAAGATCTCAGGTTCACCACTCAGATCAAAAAGCTAGCAGGGCAATGCTTCGGCACCCTAAGATCACTTAGGAAATTTCTCCCTTTTCTGCCTAGGGCTGCCAAAGAAATGGTCACCCACGCCTTGATATTGTCGCGGATTGATTACGCAAATGCCCTTTATATTGGCCTACCTGGGTATCAGCTGAGGAAACTGCAGGTAATACAGAACACTGCGGCTAGGTCTCTACTGAACATTCCAGGAAGATCGAGCACAAAACAACATCTGCACGATCTTCACTGGCTTCCTGTGGCTGAAAGGGTTAGGTACAAGGCCCTTACCCTGGCTCACGCAGCCTTGCATCAATCCGGCCCAGTATACCTCAGGAATCGGTTTAAGTTCTATATGCCCCCAAGACAACTGCGCTCTGCGGCGCAATTTCTGGCGGTGATTCCACGCTTTCGCCTCGCGAGAATGGGCGGTAGCTCCCTGGCCTATAAGGCAGCAGTGGCCTGGAACGCACTCCCCCTAGACCTTCGATGCGTACAAGATGCAAAGCTTTTCAGGAAACGGCTGAAAACTTTGCTTTTCGTGTAACTTCCTCTGTTGACCCTCCGCTCACTAGCAATGCGCAGCGCCGGGACACTCCTGAGTAGCCGTGCGCGATATAAATGCATATAACATAACAATACAGACTGTACCGGCCCCAGCTCAACAGTAGGTAAGGCCAAAAGAGACAGCAACGAATATTCAACCCCCTACCATCATAGTAGACAATGAGAAATCTCCCCAGGGGGTAGGAAATGGAAAAATCTCCCAGCCCGTCGGTTAAAGACATGTTTGTCGTGATTTTATCTGAGATTAAGGAACTACGGATGATACACTCACAAGAGATTGCTTTGCTGCATATAAGACTGTCGTAAATTGAGGACACAATGGTAAAAGTCCCACAGCAGTTAGCTGAAGCTGAACAGTGAGTATCCAGCCTTGAGGACAAGGTAGTAATTCGTGAACAGGAAATAACACAAATTAGACAAAACATGGAGGCTCTTGACTCAAAGCTACAAGATATGGAAAATTACAATGGGTGGTTGAATCTACGGCTAGTGGGGATTCCGGAAGCAATGGAGGGGCCACAGGTTTGGTACTGGGTGGCGTTCCTGTTGAGAAAAGCTATTCCAGAACTACCATGGGATTTAAGGATCACAAGAGCTCACAGGGTACCTTTCCAGCGCCCTAACAACCTGAAATATCCTTGTACTATTTTAGTGAATTTCGCTGATTTTCGAATCAAAGAAAAAATTCTTTCCAAGGCAATAGAAAAAAGAACTTTGACAACACAAGAAATTCCACAATTTAAATTTTTTTCAGATATGTCTGCTGTGGCAGCAAAAAGGCGGAAAGAATTTGTATGAATGATTGATCTTTTTAAGTCTAAAGGGGCGCAGGCAATCATCGTCCAACAATCAAAGCTAAAGATTCTTGCAAATGGCAAATTCCATCTACTGGACAATGTAGTGAGGGCACAAGAACTGTTATAGCAGATATCTAATTGATTATAGTATTTAATATGTTACCCTGAATGCTGCATGTCAAATTATAGCTAAAAAAATTATTTTCTTCTCTCTTCAGGGGGGTATGACCGGGGCCCGGAGGACTAGACCCCTTTGGGAAAGGGAGGCACACAAAGGGGGGACAGGGTGCAGAGTCATGGCACCCAGAGCACCAAAAGGGGGTTGGGAGGAGATGTGGGCTATTCTCTCACAATTGTTGCAGGGTGGGGATGGGGATGGGGCACCAAGGGTGGGGTAAGTTTGGTCTCGGGACAGGGAAAGGGGGTATGCAGGAAGAAAAAAGGGGATAGTTCTTCTAAATGCCGGTACACCCACATGACATTGGTAAAAATCATGAATCAACATAAAATAAGAAAGGTCAATTGGCTGAAAAATTCGTTCATCTCTCCAGATGTCTGTATTTGTACTAAAAACTACCATGCACTTTATATGTTATATGCACTGCCACTTTATTTTCTTCTTAAGCACAGACACTTTAAATAGTTAAATTATGTACTGTAAAATAAGTACCTTCCAGTGTTTTAAAATGTTTATATGTTTACAGACACAAGGCACTTTGAATATGATCTGTTTCCCTTGATGGCTCCCCATCAGCAGACAATTTAGATTTTTCACAGCCTGGTGGGCAGAAAATCTGGATTTTATTAAGGACACGGAGGCCAAGATTATGCAAATCTCCTTTATTGCCACAGCTCAGCAGTAACAATGAAGAGAATATAGAACTTCAAACAACATTCCAATCCACTATATATTCCATGAGCATGCAGCCATCTTCCTTCTTTGCCAAGAGCTTCGAACAGAAGTAAACTCCTAAAAACAGGGCTTCAAAACTTGATGTGGAACAAATAACAGCTTCCTTAGGTATTTCCAGACATCTTAATCTGGAAGAAAAAGAGACACAATAGGTCAAAAGGTAAAATCCTTCGGGAGGGTTTGTAAGAGGAGGGATAATCTTGGCCTCCGTGTCCTTAATAAAATCCAGATTTTCTGCCCACCAGGCTGTGAAAAATCTAAATTTTATGGCATGACACGGAGGCTAACATTATGCAAGTTTAAAGTGAACTAAGTACATTATCAATCACATTATTGATTGGTCTAAAGTAACATTTCTTAAACATGCTCTCATTTGACCAGTCAGCGGCTCTAAGGATATCCTGGAGTCCTCCACCCAACATAAAAGCTTTAGAAGCAGAAGCGCCTCTGAGAGAGTGTGCACCAAAAATAGAAACATCAACACCACTCTCACTCATCACTTCTTTAACCCATCTAGCAAGCGTGGGAGAAGAAACTGCATTATGAGGGGATCTGTGAGAAATCAACAGTTGAGTTCCAACTCCTCTCAGACTTACCGTTCTTCTTTCATACTCTTTAAGACATTTAACAACACATAGAGTTTCATTAAGAGGAAAGAAAGGATAGAAGATAGAGGAAGACATCGTTTTGGTTCTTTTCTTAAGGTAAAAACAAACTCCCTCAGGCTGGTAAGCCCTGTTAGTAACATCTAATGCCTTAACATCTGAGGTTCACCTGAAAGAGACCAAGCAAAGTAACACAGTAAGCTTAAAGGAGATACGCTTCAGAGAGAGGTTAACGTTATCTCCCCAAGAAGAAATAAGTTGTAGTATGTTTCTTACGTCCCATAAGGCTGAATATTTCGGAGTTGGAGGATTAAGAACTCGCATGCTTCTCATAATCTTTTTTGTTAAAAGGTTTTGTCCAACTGAGACACCATCAACTAGGGAATGTCCTGCAGCTATTGCTGACCTATAAACATTAACGGTTCTATAACATAGGCCAGAAGCGAAGAGTTCCGATAGAAAGTTTACTACGTGTACTAAATCAGTTGAAACGGGATCGTAGTGTCGTTGAAGACACCAGCGAACCCATTTATTCCAAGCCAGTCGATATGCCTTCCTTGTTCCGGATGCCCAAGATTCAGATATGAGTTGGAAAGCATCATGCGAAAGGCCAGGGATTTGCCATTGTCGCCTGAAATCTTCCAGGCCGTCAGAGACAATAGACCCAGGAGTAGTTGCTCGAAGGGTCGTATTAGAATTGGGAAGTCTACGGCCATCTCCAAGATGACAGGAAACCATGCCTGAGACCTCCAAAGGGGGGTTATCACTACCATGCTCTGAAGGTACCTGCGAGCGTGTAAAAGAAGATGTGGAAGCATGACAAACGGCGGGAAGGCATATGGCTTTAAGCCTTGCCAGTCCTGGAGGAAGGCATCCACCCCTGCTGCTTGAGGGTCCGGCTTCCAGCTGAAGAAATTCATCATCTGAGTGTTCATTCTGTCGGCGAAAAGATCTGTCCCGAAGGGACCCCATATGTCTTGTATTGTCATGAATATCCTTCTGTTTAACTTCCAGTTGCTGGAATCCCTGAAATTTCTGGAGAACCAGTCCACTACCCCATTGTTCAAACCAGGGATGTGTTCCGCTGTGACGGACAGTCCCCTGTTCAAACAATAGCCCCAGAAAGCTTTCGCTATTTCGGTAAGACCCTTTGAATGTGGTCCCCCCATCTTGTTGACATATCTCACTGCAGAGACATTGTCCATGCGCAGCATTATACAACACTTTATTGAATTCTGGGTGAAACTCCGAACCGCAAAGGATCCTGCTAGAAGCTCCAGGCAGTTGATATGTAGTTTCTTCTCTTCGGGTGTCCAGAGACCTCCTGTCGAAGAGTCGCCACAAGTGGCACCCCAACCTTCTAGACTTGCATCTGATTCTATGATCAATTCCGGGGTTTCCCCAAATATAGCTCTGCCGTTCCAAGCTTCTGCATTCTTTAGCCACCAAGATAGTTCTTTCCTCGAATCTTCGTCTAAGGAAATCATCTGAGTGTAAGACAGAGTCGACTTCAGAGCCTTCGCTTTGAGTCTCTGGAGGGCCCTGTAGTGTAATGGGCCCGGAAAAATCGCCTGGATGGTTGAGGAGAGGAGACCCAGGATCCTGGCTAAGAGTCTCAAGGGAAAGACCTCTAAAGATAAAATCTTCCTGAGTTCTTTGCGGAGTTTCTTTATCTTTTCCCTTGGTAGTTTCAGTTCTGCAGAAACTGTGTTCACCAAGAAGCCTAGAAATTGAGTTTCTTGGGATGGTGTAGTGCATGATTTTTTGGCATTTATCACAAAGCCTAAATGTTCCAGTAGGCGGATAGTAAGATCTGTATGGTGAGATACCGTTATCTTGGACTGAGCCATGATAAGGATATCGTCCAGATATATTATTAGTCTCACACCCCTTTCCCTTAGCCATGCTACTACCGGACGTAACACCTTGGTGAAGCACCAAGGGGCTGAAGACAGACCGAAGGGGAGAGTGCGGAATTCCCAAAGTTTCCCTTCCCAAGTGAACTGGAGGAATTTTCTGTGAGGGGGCCAAATTGGGATGGTTAAATAGGCGTCCTTTAGGTCTAGACGTGTTAGCCAGTCTCCCTTTCTTAAAACGTCCCTTAGGAGGTGTATTCCCTCCATCTTGAAGTGGTGGTAAGATACCCACCCGTTTAGGCTTCTTAAGTTTATGACAGGTCTCTGTCCTTTGTCTTTCTTTTCTACCAAGAATATATTGCTGATGAAACCTATTTCTGAGCTTTCTACTACAGCCCCTTTGGCTAGCAAGTCCCTTACTTCTTGAGATATTAATTTTCTCTGTTCTTGAGAGAAGGTTATCTCGCGAGGTCTCTTTGATTGAAAGGGGGTATCCGTAAACTCTATTTTGTAACCTTTGACAGTTTCTAGAACCCAGGGGTCTTGAGTCACCAATGTCCAGTTCCCAGAGAAAAGGGCTAGTCTCCCTCCCACCTTTATAGGGGTATCTGAATGGTCTTTCAATATTCCTACCTGCGGAGAATCCTCTGTTGTTTCTTCTCTCGCCTCGAAATGGTCTTCCCCTGTTTCTTTGCCTTTGAGGGAAGAACGGCTGGTTTCCATAGAAGGATGATTGCTGGTATCTTGATCCTCGTCCCAGAAAGGGTCTTGAGGTAGATTGGCCACAGCCGGGGAATCGACCCTGCATTCTCCCGGCCCTTCCAAAAATTTTGTCTTGGAAGACCTTCTTAATGTCACGTTGTGACTTTTGGATCGAACTAAAGGCACCCACATACTTGGCCATGTCGCGAATGAAGTCCTCTCCAAAGAGGAGCCCTTGTGAATAAGCTCCACCCTCCTTGTTTGCTAATTCAATGAGTTTAGGGTCAATCTTGAGGAGTACGCCCTTTCTCCGTTCATTAGAAATGGCAGTGTTGGCATTACCAAGGAGGCAGATCGTTCGTTGGACTCACTCACGCAGTTCCTTGGGGTCAATAGGTGTTCCGTCAATATATGCGTTTTCAGCTAAGTCAAATATTTTGGAAAGAGGTCCAATGGTGTCGAGGAGACGGTCTTGACAAGACCTTAGACTCTTGTCTATCCCTTTTCTAGGGTCTTTGGCACCCTTGGCTATAAAAGCAACGACCTTAGGGTCAAGATCAGGGGTCATTGCAATTTTGTCTGGAAGTGATGGGCGGGGGCATTCAGACCTCAGTCTGGATCTCACTTCTTTGGGAATCTCCCTTCTCAGCCAAAAACTAATGTAGTCTGCTACATGTTGGGAGGGTAGCCATTCAGGAGAGAGGGGATGTTTGATTAAAAGGGGTCAAACATATCGTCCCCAAAGGGGTCAGTAATGCCCATTTTTGAGCCTGAGGCCTTACTTGCCTCTTCAGTGTTCCCCAAGGCTTCGTCTCCCATGTCTTCAAGGTCCGTGTCAAAACCAGATGAGCATGAGAGGTCTATCTCTGCTTCATCTGGTTCATCACTGTCAATGTGTATAGGGTGGTCGGGGCCTGTTTCTCGCCCCTGTGTGATGCCCAGGGCATCGTTCTGGTCACCGCCTGAGAAGCGTGAGTGAGCTGCCTTTCCTGTTTTCTTTGTCTTTTTAGCGCCCTTCACAGGATGTTCTGGTGCAGCTCTTTTCTTTGGGGCCTTAACTGCCCCTTCTTTAGCGCCAAATGTGTGCGCTGTGCTAGTAGAGGGCCATGCCGTTGACAGAGATTCAATTTTTTTAGTAATGGTCTCATTAAGTGAGTCCATAACTTTGTCTATGGCCTTAGTGACCAAAGACTCAATCTTACCTTCCAGATTGAGGTCAGGATTAAGAGACATTATGGGGAAAAGATATATTAAAAATAGTATTCAAGTTATATTAAGGTTATATTCCCTTTATTCACTCTTGCAGGTTGGTAAGTATCATATAGAATGTCTCTTCCCTTAATCTCTGTCCCTTTTTTTTTTTTTTTTTTTTTAGGTGTTCCAGGTTAAACCTTCCTAAGGGGTTAATCGAGGGTACAAGCGATGGTTAAATATCTATCGATGAGGGCGTGTTAGTATTCAATTACAGTCCTCTAAAGTATTAGTCGGTGAGGGCGTCGAAGTCCTCGAAGGAAAGTAACGGCGAAACAGCTGCAACTGCCAAAATGTTGCTAGCGGTAACTTGGCAACCGTGCATGTCTTATGCGTGCGTGGGGGCGCCTAATCATCTTTCCTCTAAATTGTTCTCCCTCCCGCGGCACGCATATGGAAGGCGTAGCGCGGCGGGAGAGGAGCGTTCACGAAGGAGTGATCATCGTGAAAAACAAAAGGCGATTCACGAAGACCTCACAAGGTATGCAAGGTCGTGCAGGGGAAAGCGGTGAAGTGTGCGCTGAAGTATGCGGTCGCATTCCCGTATGCCTCCTTCGCGCTGAGAGCGCTGCTAGGCAACGGGAGTGCGACCCGCGATTTAAATAATGCGGCCCATGCCGTCGGAGGCACGATTGTAGCGCAGCTCGGGTAGTCTTTTAAAAGACACGGTGTCAGGGGGAATAGACCTCACATTAAGTCGGAGAAGTTTAGAGGCAGAGATAGAGGACAGAGAGAAAGAATTTAAATAAGAGTTAAACGCATGGTAGGGTCAGTGGGACCCAGTCATGCGGTGAATAAACAAATACAAAGATCAATACAAGTAAATATGATCAAGGATACATGGAAAAAAAGTCACAAATGAAACGAGGGTACTTATCTCTGTGAGCAGCAGCAACAAAGAAGGAAGATGGCTGCATGCTCATGGAATATATAGTGGATTGGAATGTTGTTTGAAGTTCTATATTCTCTTCATTGTTACTGCTGAGCTGTGGCAATAAAGGAGATTTGCATAATGTTGGCCTCCGTGTCATGCCATAAAATTAAGGACTCTGTAAGAATTCTTTCTTTAAATGCCAATGGTCTCAATAACAAAATAAAAGCCCGGGCTATCGAAGAATGGCTTAAAGGAAATGCCCCAGACATAAAATTGATTCAGGAAATGCATTACGTAGATAGGAAGAAATTATCATTTAACATGTATCAACACAACAATGGGTAGGTAGTAGATATTTTTGGTCAGCAAGTACGGCCCGAAGGGGGATAGCAATTTTCTTTAATAAATGTTTTCCTTTCCAGACCATATACTCCCAAGTGATAAAGATGGGAGGTGGGGGTTAGTTAATGGTTTAATGAATAACAATAGACTAACCATGCCTACAATTTATGTTCCAGTTGAAGATAATCCCACACCTCTGTTGGATCTATATCACGCATTGTTGTTACTTCCTGGTATGGTAATAATAGGGGTGACTTTAACTTCTTACAGAATCCTGTTTTTATTCATCCTCTGGGGTACGGAAACAGAATAAACGAAGCACGGGTGAGGCACTACTGGAATGTATGGAAAAATTGGATTTGATAGAGAGTTTCCTACGAAAATAGAATATATTTATGCTTTTCAGCCAAATATAAAACAGCTGCTAGGTTGGACTATTTTTTAATTTTTTTAATCTGTTTATTGAGTATATAACAGACAACAAAAAATCAAACAAATTGAGGACACCTGTCCCTGTGAGAAAAACATCAAATTAAGTCCACTATCCACGTTACATAGCATAATATTTTGATAAGAACATACATGGCAGAATCAATCCCATTCAATACACCCCCAGGTCTTCTCCTCAGAAATAAGCTAGGGTAGAAAAGGAAATTGTGCAGTACCATCTCACCACAAACTGCCCTGATAAAGTTCACGTCTCAGGGATAGACCAAAGGGATCATTCAATAATCCAAGTATTGTATGGGGCTTTATTGTTGTCAAACCGATGGGATCGTTTGTGTCCGGCTATGTATGACGTCCCGATGCATATGTTCTGTCCTCTATTCGTGAGGACATTTTAGTCTAAGGAAGCAACAGGGAACTGTCATCGATTTTATACAAATAAAAAGGGAAAGGGAAACTCTCTTCAGGGAGAGGGTAGAAAAGGGAGGATGCGCTGGGAGGATCTAGGCCACGGGGGAAAACGAGAGGCTCGTAGGGGGTATGAGGATAGGCCTCCTCGCTCAAGTGGGCTGTTCTGGGGATTCCGGTTTCTGACCCCTAGAGTATGGTTCGAGCGAGTCTTCAAATAGTTGCAAGGCTCGTAGTCGGGGGAACCAACCGGAAGTGTCTGGTCTTAGTAAAATAGTGTATAAGCGGTTGCCAGATGCGGGTAAATCTAGTATCCGTGTGATTGATGTGGGCAGTAAGTAATTCGAGGGCTAAGACATTCCACAAGCGAAGAAACCATGTGGCTACAGGGGGAGGGTGCGGCTTCTTCCAAAATAAGGCTATGGACTGCCTAGCAGCTCCTAACATGTGTAGAATCAAGCGCCAGTCCGTGTAAGTCATGGCAGTTAGCGTTGAGGGTTTAATGCCCAGTAAGGTGACTATTGGAGAGGGAGGAATAGGAAACCCCACTACCTCTTTGATGTAGCTAAGGATCTCTTTCCAAAACATCGTGAGGCTCAGGCAGGACCACCATATATGAATAAAGTCTCCTCTGTCTCCCTGGCACCTCCAGCACGTCGGGGAAAGTTTGGAAACATTTGCTGCAGACGGGTTGGGGTGTAGTACCATTGCATTATGAGTTTATACGCTGACTCACGTTGCAGCGTACTATGGTATACCTTCGGGATATCCTGCCATAATCGATCCCAACTTTCTGGAGGTATATCCTCTTCCAGGTCCGAAGCCCACTGTGTCTGATACACGTGGGGTGTGGGTCGCTGGGAGTGCTGTAAGACAGTATATGTGTGAGAAATCAAACCCTTTGATCCCTCAAATTTGCGAACCAGGGATTCAAAGGCAGTAAGTTGTCTGGTGGCTCCGTGAGTATAAGTCTGGGGTCTGAGCCAATGGCGTATCTGGTAGTATTGCATCCGTGCCCCCTCTGTGAGGTGGAAAGCTTGCCTACATTGTTCAAATGTAAAGAATTTATCGCCCTGGAAAAGGTCCTGAATAACCCGGTATTCACCATCCGTCCACGCACTAAATGCCTGAGGTTGCATTGCAGGGGGGAACATGGGGTTACGAGCTATAGGCGTGTTAGGGGAGTGAAATGTAGTCAGCCCTCGGGATACTGCCAGTTTATCCCATATCTCTAATACTGTCTTCATGGGGGTGGCTATGTATGCGCTACGGTGATGAGCCCCACGAGGAAGCCAAGCCAAATAAGTCCCACAAAGGTCTACAGGACACCGCTCGGTCTAAGTGAAACCAGTGTTTTTCGCTCTCGCGAACCACCCACTCAGATATACACCGGAGATGACAAGCCCAGTAGTACTCCAGAAGGTTGGGGCACGCAAGCCCCCCCCGGTCACGGGGTAGCATCAAAATCCTATTAGAGAAGCGTGGTCGGGATTTCCCCCATATAAATTTGGTAAAATCGCGTTGAAGGGCAAGGATATCAGAATGTGGTATTGGAGTGGGAAGGGATTGAAAGAGATATAAGATCTTGGGAAGAAGAGACATTTTAATGGTGTTGATACGGTCAAACCATGCAAGAGGAAGGCCCTTCCATCTGTGCAGTTCCTCCCGAATGGCACTTCTATATCTAGGCCAATTGGATGAAGTCCATGACGAAAGTGTGGAGTCAGGTCTAGGCCCAAATACTGAATCGATTTGTCAGACCACTGTACCGGGATCAGATCTTGCAATTCCTGGATCTCCAAGGCCTGAAGAGTAAGATTAAGGGCATGAGACTTGGCAAGATTAATTCGGTAACCCGACGCATCTTCAAAGGACCGCAGAAGAGTAGCCACCGCTGGGAGGGAAGTAGACGGGGAAGAGAGTGAGAGAAGAAGGTCATCAGCGAAGAGGGAGGCTTTATGTTCGTATCCTCCCTTGGGGATACCCCGTATATTCTGATCACGGCGAATGGCGATGGCCAGGAGTTCGACCACTAGGGCAAACAATAAGGGGGATAGTGGGCACCCCTGTCTGGTGCCGTGATAGATGGGAATAGGAGCAGTGAGACGTCTATTGAAGCGAATGCAAGTAGTGGGTCGCGCATAAGGCGCCATCAATTTAGAAACCATCACAGGGCCCAATCCTACTTTTCATAGGACTTCTTTGAGAAATCTCCAATCCAGCGGATGTTGTCTGCCCCCTGGCGATGACGGATAAACCCCACTTGATCGGGATCGATGAGACCCGGAAGGTGAGGCTCCAGGCGATTTGCCAGGATTTTTGTGTAAATCTTGGCGTCAGTGTTTAAAAGAGCAATATGGCGATATGAAGTAGGTAGGGAGTGGTCTTTACCTCATTTAGGAATAAGTACTACTTCCGCTTAAGACATTGTTGTGGTAAGACCCAAGACATCTGTGAAATTATTAAAAAGATGTAGCAATTGATCGCGTAGCTGTGGGTAGAAGACCCGATAGAAAGGTACTGGCAAGCCATCAGGGCCGGCGTTTTACCTATTGGGAGTTGTTTCAGAGCCCTCGCGATTTCTTCATGGGTAATAGGGTCATCCATCAATTTCGCATGATGAGCATTAATAGAATCCCAAGGGCAAGAGTTTAGAAAATCAGTGACTGCCTCGAGAGAACAGGGTGCTTCTGCTTAGAGTTCTCTATAGAAATTCCCTAGTTCCAAACTTTTATCAGCCTCCGAAATAGCCCATGTACCGTCCTGGCATTTAAGTTTAGCGATATGGGCTCTCGAGGTCTGAGCTCGGAGGCATTGTGCCATGGACTATTTTTTAATCTCTAGAAAACTAAGTTTAGTTAATTGCACGTATATACAGAACAACTTTTCAGATCATGCTTTAGTAAATATCTGGACTCGGGAGGGGCTAACAATCTTCTAAATGGTCATTTAATAGAATTCATCTCGAAGATGAAGATTGGTGTAAGGAAATCCAAAATGAAATCAAAAGCTTCTTCCGTTTAAACAGAAACACGGCTATGATTCTAAAATGTGTGGGAGGCTTTTAAAGCCACTATTCGAGGATTTATAACCTCTAAAGAGATTGCAACTAGATGTGGTCAAAATACATTAAGAGCACACTTGGAATCAGAAGTTAGGCGCACAAATGAGCAATATCTAAGGGAGAAAATCAGTAAAAATAAATCAGTTTTTGAGATAGCACGTAAGACCAAAATAAAATTCCAGCTCAAATGATGTTATTAGTCGGCAAGAAGGCTTTCGATCTTGTGTGCTGGGAGAGTCTCTTCTACATTTTAGTTGAGTTTGGTTTTCCTTCTGAATTAATTGGCATAATTTCTAAATTCTATAGAGGGGCTACGGCACAAATCATTATTAATACAAATAAAATTGGTAGCTATGGAGTTTTTAGAGGAACGAGACAGGGTTGCACCCTGTCTCCACTACTCTTTGCTTGTTGTATAGAGCCCCTTGCTATAGCCATTCGTTCAATTAGTAGTTTGACATCTCCAATGCCTGGTATGACAAACATTAAGTTGTATGCTGATGATCTTGCCCTTTTTTTTTTAAAAACCTAACTTAGAAGTTCAAAAGCAAATATTTAATATTTTTCAGGCGTATCAGTCAATTGGAGCGTATAGAATAAATAAATCAAAGACAGAGATCTTGCTCTGTAACTGCGCTTTTGATTAATTATTAATAGAATTAAGTTCACTGGTTAATATTAGGCCTAAGAGGTATCTTGGCATATATGCCACAGATAATATCAACGATCTATATGTTCTAAACTATGTTACTCTGATTATTAAGATAAAGGAAAAAATTATAAAATGGAAAGATTTGCCTATTTCAATAATAGGCCGGGCAGCTATTATTCGTATGATGATTTTACCCTTATGCAATTTTCTATTTTTAGCTATTCCAAATGCTGTTCAAATGAAAAAATGTTTAATGGAAATGCAAGGCTTATTTTCAATGGGTAATCTGGGTAAATAAGGTATCAAGACTAGCTATTGATGGATGTACTGTATAGAGCTGGTGAAGTAGGGGGTTTAGCTCTTCCTGTTTTGAGAGAATATTACTTTTGAACTTTGCACATATCATGTATAGATCAATTAAGGTTTTAAATATTAACTGATATGACAATTTCTTTTTAGATCTAACCCACCAAGAATATATCAAGTATTTTATGCGCTTAACGAAAATCCCTCAAAAAGTTAGATATAAAACACTACAATGGAGTATTAAGCACATAAAACAACTCTTTAGCCACTATGCCATCCCCAATATTAATGGAGAAATATTGCCATCAGATGTATACATAGGCCAAGATCCATTGTTAGATAAGACCGGTATATTTAATTGGGAAGCCAGGGTTTTAGTAAAATAGGGGATTTTTTAAATGGGAGTTGGAAAAACTGGACTGAAATAGAGCTGAGTATTAAACATAGTAAAACAACTTTGCAATGGTCCTTTATTAGGATTAGATATTTTTTGCAGGAACTCAATCCAATACGTATAAATGAAACAAGGGAGCTTACTGGGCAGTTGTTCGACCCCAAAAGCCGCAAAACGATCAGCGGCAGGGCTTCTCTCCTACAAAGTCAGGAGGCAGGTAAACTCTATCTGAAAGCTCAGAAAAAATGGGAATCCCAGGAAGGGCTTCAGATCACCACCCTAGCCTTGGATCAGATTAATAAGTTTAACTACTCTTTATTGAAAGTGGCCAATCTTCGACAGATGCAATATTATACTAAGTGGCTCTTATATGAATGCCAGACTTTTTACATAAAATAAATCCCCAGATGTCTGCAAATTGTTTTCGTTGTAATATGGAGGGAGGAGGAAAGTGGACACATATCATCTGGGAATGTCCAAAGTTAAACATATTTTGGGGAGAAATTAATCGGTATTGTATCACTAGATTGAACGTTCAACAGATGCTAGACATCCAGACTGCTGTGCTAGGATATTTAACTGATCTAATAGCCTATCTACTACAAAAAAAAACAATATATATTCTGGTTTTGGTAGCTCGGTCACTAATTCTTCAAAGGTGGCGGACTAATGATATCCAATCCTTTCAGCATTTATTTATTTTGAAAGTTTTATATAGCGCGAACATGACCACCCAGGGTATCAGAGCGCTTTACAGATTATGTAACGCAAGGGAATAAGCATACAAAACAGAATAGACAAAGCAACAAATTCAAAGTCTAAAATTATCCAACATACTCGTGAAGACAAAGCAAAACACATCAGCATCAACAGAGGGAGAAAAAAGATCACGGTCTAGAATTGTCTGACAGACTCGTGAACAAGGTGGCTGGGCAAGAGTCAACGGGTATGGACCCAGAATAAGAGGAAGGTGCCAGGCTAAGGCAGAAATTTCTTCATCAGGAGCCCTTTGACTTCTTTTTTTAAGAAGGCAGTAGACGGGTTCACCCTGACTTCGGGGGGTAGGGAGTTCCTGATCCTCGGAGCCATCCCTGAGAAGGCTTGGTTTTAGGTCTTTTTTTTCTTAAATTTTTGAGGTTTAAGCAGAAGCGAGCTAGCACTTCTGGAGGCTCTAGAACCACAGGAGAGTTCCAGTTTCTGCGCAAGGTACAGCGGAGTCTTGAAGTGGATGACTTTGTGAGCCATGCATGCAATTTTTAGCTGTATCCGAGCTTCATATGGCAGCCAATTCAGTTCCCGCCAAAGGCAAGCCCGTCTGCACCCGTCCGCGGCCGTTTGGGGCCTGGGGTCAGAACCCCTACCCGTTTTCTAACTACTCACACATATAACTCTGAGCAATTACACAAGATGTGTCCTCCCATCCCAGATTCATGTAAGCATAGTATACTAATGGGATCAGGTATGCAGAAATGCAGGAATTGTTCCTATGCGATGGCAGTAATCCAGAAACAAACTAATAAGGAACGGGTTTTTAAAATGATACTGGTCAACTGTAGATCCCTCAATAAGCACAAATATGAGATTTATGACCATCTTGTAGATAACCAGCCAGATATCATGTTTCTTACTGAAACATGGTTAAATGAGGATTCTGCGCCTGAAATTCTTGAGGCCCTCCCTCCTGAATTATGGGATCGCTAGACTGGATCGTCAAGTTAACCGGGGTGGGGGGATAGCTATTATCCACAAGCTATCGATACAATGCTCTCTAGAATCAGTGACAATAGAAGCCAGTGAGGCAGGTCTTTTTACAATAACGGTAGACACGAATTATGTCATGAAAGGTTTCTTAATTTACAGACCACCAGGCCCTATCCCACAGTTTGCATCTAGCCTCAGAGAACAAGTAATTCAACCGGCGCTGCGTTACTCTAAAGTGCTAGTGTTAGGAGACATGAACCTACACTTCGACGCTATGGATAATACCGCAGCGCAAGAGCTCTGTCAAGAACTGGCTGCGCTGCAGTTGGTGCTGCAATCCTCCCTCCCGACCCACCAACATGGCCACTTGTTAGATCCAATTTTCGCCAACTGGGGGGAGCTAACGGTTGAAAACCCTAACGCAGTCCCATGGACAGATCATTATATGATCCCTTTTAGCATTATGATACCTAACACTCCACCCTTGAAGAAGTCAAGTGCAGGGAGACTACAGAGGAAATGGGCTAGATTCTCAGCAGCCAACTTTAATCATGCCCTTCAGCGGGGCGGGCCACCAGGGGGACATGATATAGAAACTGCCTGTAGCACGTTAGACGAACGGATCACTGAGGCGCTAGATAGTGTTGCCCCGTGGTCAACTAGTGCACCAAGGAGACAGTCAAAATCTGCCCCTTGGTTTAATGAAGAACTGAGGATCGCCAAGACCTTATGTAAGCGTTTGGAAAGAAGTTGGAGAAGAGACTTTTCAGAGCACAGGAAGGCAAACTACAAAACTAGTCTCAAACACTACCACTCGCTCATTAGGAAAACTCGGGCCGCTTACTATAACACTAAGATAGAGCAGGCTGATAACTCCTCCAGAGAGCTATTCCTAATTTTTAAGGACTTATCGTCACTTACCAGAACCACAGCTCCTAGCAGCGACTCAGTGGAGTCTTGCAACCTGATAGCAGACTTTTTTGCAGAGAAGGTAGCAAGGATTTATTCCACCTTCCCGGCGGAGGCACGTAATGGGAGCTCAGAGTGGACGGGAGTGTGTAACATGGAGGAGGCATTTCGCCTCTCCAGATTTAACCTCCCCTCCTGCAATGATCTCAAAACTGCGGCCTTGAGTATTAAGTCCGGCTCACCAAGGGACCCTACGACACCTAAAACTCTGAGGGAGGGTATGGAGATCTTAGCCCCTTATATCAGGCACCTCCTTAAACTCTCCTTTGATTCAGGGGTGGTCCCACAAAGGTGGAAGGAAGCGGTGGTTATCCCCATTAAAAAAAAGCCGGGTGTGAGTGCAAGTCAGTTGGAGAACTTACGACCGGTTTCACTCTTGCCATATTTTGCTAAAATAGCAGAAAGAGTGGTCAATACTCAACTGACAAAGCACATTAACCAGCACAGCTTACTCCACCCTACACAATCGGGTTTCCGGGCTACATACTCACGGAGTCAGCACTGCTTCTGTCTACAGAAACCATACGCAGACATGTAGACGAAGGGCAGACGGTGGCATTGGTCCTACTGGACCTCAGCGCCGCATTTGACACCGTCGCCCACCCATTACTCTTACAGCGCCTCAAGGAAGGAGGGCTGGATAATCTGGCCTTGAAATGGCTAAGATCCTTTTTACAGGATAGAAGCTTCCAAGTGTCCCACAGACCGTATTATTCTAAGAGCATTAGGCTGGCTCAAGGGGTCCCCCAGGGCTCCATACTTAGCCCTACTCTTTTTAACCTTTATATGACCCCTTTGGCAGACATCATTGTAAAATACGGCATTAGTGTCGTGTCATACGCGGATGACATGCAACTAGTGTGTCCCTATCTCAATCCCATGAAGAGGCAGCCATCAATTTCTCCTCCTGTTTACAGGAACTGGCAATCTGGATGGCAAATAACTGTCTAAAGTTAAACGGCAGTAAGACGGAGGTCCTGATTGTGGGTAAGGCTCCCTCGATATGGTCATCGATGTGGTGGCCGCGGATTTTGGGCCCCATCCCCACCCCCAGTGAACAGGTCAAGAACTTGGGGATGTGGCTGGATTCTAAACTTTCATTCGATCACCACACCAGGACGGTGGCCGGGAAGTGCTTCGGAATAATGAAAGGCCTTCGGAAGATCTTAGATGTGCTCCCCGTAGCCGCCAGGAAAACCCTAGTCCATGCGTTGGTGACTTCCCACCTGGACTATGGGAATGCTCTATACCTAGGAGCCAGTGGTAAGAGTGCCCAGAGACTACAATGCATCCAGAACGCGGCAGCCCGCCTTGTTCTGATGCTCCCCAGGAGAGCTTCCTCCAAAAATGCCCTCGCTGCCTTACACTGGCTCCCGGTGAGGGAGAGAATCCTTTTTAAAGCCATGTGTATCAGTCAACGCATCTTGCAGGGTAAGGGACCTAGCTACCTACGTAGTCTAATGTCTCCCTACACTCCTACCCGGGCCCTACGATCCCGGGGGACGGGACAGGTTAATATCCCACTAATTAAAAGAGTGAGAATGGGTGGTCGATCCTTTCGCTACTTAGCCGCTAAGTACTGGAACGCCCTACCTCCTGCTCTCCGGATGGAACCCTCAGGAAACCTCTTCCGGAAAAAGCTGAAGACCTGGCTCTTCCAGAGATAGGCTCACCACCTAGCTGGCTTAGAGTTATTTGCCACGGACAGGGCGCTTTGCTTCAGCGCGGGGACACACTAGTGAGTGTAACCAGGTGCTTTATAAGCTCACTTATTATTATTTTTTATTATTAAGTCCGGAGAGATGTGGTGGTATTTTCTTGTGCCAGTTAAGAGCCTCGCAGCTGAATTGAGGGTAGCCCTCAGAGGAGCCGTCCTCACTCTGGGCAGGCCGCAAAGTGTTGCCCTACCATAGTCCAGCTTTGAGATCACTAATGCTTGAACTGCAACCTTTAGGTCATGAGCAGGGAGAAAGGGTTTGAGCTTCCTAAGTAAGCTGAGTTGGAAGTTCGCTCCTTTGGTGAGGGAACTGATCTGCTTCTGCATGTTCAGGCTTTTGTCAAGAATGATGCCCAGAGATGATGCTGAGTCTACGAGCATTTACTTTGTAAATTAAATAGGGTTAAGGAATGTGAAAGAAAATATGCTCTAAGATCGGGGTCATATAGGAAGTTTGCGAAATTATGAAAAAATCTGGGCTAAGAGTTAGTTTGTCAAGAAGATATGGAATATATAGTGGAGTATATACTTGGTGGATTGGTATGTGAGGGATATAACAACTATGGCTTAAGAAATGTTATACATGTTTGTGGATCCGGATTGTGCAATATTCTAAATATGTTTTCTTTTTTGTATATCTTTAATTGTGTGGTCATGCAGGACTGTGCAATAATATATATCTGTATTATGAAATGATGAACTATTCCTAAATAAAAATATTTTAAAAAAAAAGAAGAATTGGGACCAAGTTCAATCCAATGACAAATGTTGACCATGAAAGGTACATTTTCAAACAAGCAAGACAACAAGCTGATGAAATGATGGATGAGTTTGTTATGAGATTTGATGCGCTTATAAAACACTGGAAGTTTAGTGAATTTAGTGATGAAGAAGCCATACATCTCTGAGTCATCGATGGCTGTCTTTCAGACTCTTTCAGAAGACGCATGTTGAGAGAGACGCTCAGCTTAGAGAAAGTACTAATGGCTGCAAGGGCTGAGAAAAGAGCAGATTGACAAGCCGCTGATATGGAACAGCAAAAAATTAATCAGCATTGGTCTGAAAAGGTAGATGCAGGCAATTCAATGTCTCCAAAGAAGAAAAAGCTGTTTTTTCCGATGTGGGATTTCATTCCCCATGAAGGCAAATGTCCAGCAATAAGACAAATGTGCAAAGGTTGCGGTGAAGAAAATCACTTCATAACAGTTTGCACAGTGAAAGAGAAACCAAATATGCCACAGCAAGAAGAGAAAATGGATGCCAGAACATTCCAGAAGCATTCTCGCGAAGCCAACAAGGACAAAGAGTGACATCAGTTATGACAAGTAGAAACCAAAGTCAATCATCGTCTAATTTATCCTACGGAGGCTCTTCAACGTAATTATCAAGCGTCAGTGAAGAAGATGGATGTGCGATGATGATATCAACCAAGGAACGATGGGCCCATGTTGGTTTGGCTGCCTGCATGGAAGAACAAAACAGAAAGGCGAACCACCAAATGAGACAACCAAATTCATTTGGACATTGTCCCAAGATTCCAATATAGGTCAACGGTCACCCCATAACCTTTATCATAGAAAGTGGTGCGTCGATTACCATCATGCTGGATGAAAGGTTCATCAGCTTATCTTCTGTTCCATGCCTCAACCAGTCAAACATGAAAGTATACTCGTGGGCTGCTTCTAAACCATTGCAGAATCAAGGGTCATTCATAGCGACAATGAGACACAAAATAGTATCAGTGCAAGTGCCAATTTACATTCTTCAAGGAGACTCGTCCAGGGCATGCCTACTCAGTTTTGCCACCGCTGCTGGCAGGGGATTGATATCTCTCAATTACAACCTGCACACTCAATCTGAAGTTGTGAGTCAGTTTCCTTACATTATTTCATGGTCTAGGCAGGCTCAAGACAATGAAAGTTTAACTTCACATCAATGAGTATGTTCGCCCTGTTGCCCAGCGGCTCCGCAGGGTCACTTTCACTTGCAAGAAGCTGTTGAGAAAGAACTAGAAATGCTGTTAAAGCATGACATCATTGAGCGCTCCACCGGTCCAATGCCATGGGTCTTGCCCATAGTGGTGTTGCCAAAAAGGACAGTGGAGGTGCAGTGTGCATTTGTGTTGATACACGCCAGGCCAAAAAAGCAATCGGAAGAGAAAGACACCCTGGCCCACACATAACGGACATGATCATGCAACTGAATGTGCCAAAGTCATCTCCTGTCTTGACCTGAACAAGGGATACCATCAACATGAGTTAGAAGAAAACTGCAGGTACATCACTACTTTTTCGACTCATGTTGATTTGTTCAGATACAAAAGGTTGAGTTTTGGAGTGTCATCTGCTTCAGAAATATTTTAGTATGTTATACGTCGAATAATTCAACCTGTCACGCATGCTTTTAATTACATTGATGACATACCTGTATTTGGGGCAACGCAAAAGGAGCATGACTAGGCTCTTATGCAAGTGTGCCAGCAACTTGCTGATGGAAGAGACAAATTGTGGCTTATGCCAGTCGAAGCCTGTCTGAAACAGAACATGCCGATTCTCAGCCAGAGAAGGAGAATCGGACTGTAGTGTGGGCCTGCGAACATTTTCAGGTGTTTCTATGCGGAAAATGTTTCACTATCATTACAACCCACCAAGCGCTGTCCACTATTTTTGGAAGCCCGAAAGCCAGGATTCCCCCTCACATTGAAAGGTGGTAGCTGCGACTGCATGAGTATGACTATGCAATTGTACACAAGCCTGGTAAAGATCAGAACCCTGCTAATTACTTTTCACGAGTACCGTTACAGCAGCACAGTTTGACATCCAAAATGGCTCAGTAGTACATGAACTTCATTGTGAGTCCAGCCCGCCAGTATTCTATCCAGTGAACAGATCATTGCTGCTACTAATGCTGATAAGAACATGCTTATCCTCAAAAACATCATTTCAACTCAATCGTGGAAGAAGCATGCTCAACCATTTGCTGACGAAGTTGAATTTAAAAAATGTACAGCATGAACTGTCTGTTACCAAAAAATGTGTTGTATTGAGAGCCTCAAGAATCGTCATACCAGAGAATCTACAACAGCAAGCCATTGAACTAGCCCCTGAAGGACATTGTGACATTGTAGCCACCAAAATAACCCTAAGAGACAGAGTGTGGCTCCTGCACCTAGATGAGCGAGTGGAGAGGGAACTAAAAGAGTGGCATCTTTGCAACTGCCTGTCCTCCAAAGTGACAAAGTACCCACTGATAATGTCTGACCTTCCTGCACATGCATGGGAAAGAGTTGCAGTTGATTTCTTTGGGCCTTTAGAAAACGGACATCATCTCATGGTAGTCATCGATGAGTATTCATATTTTCCTTTAGTAGAGGAGTTATCATCAACTACCTAAGACAAGGTCATCAAGTGGCTGGATGACATCTTTGTAGCATGGGGTATCCCTACCATTCTCCAATCTGACAATGGTCTGCTGTTCAAAATCAAAGAATTGAAGGAATTTCTGTCCAGACTAAATGTCAAGAAAGAGCACACCTCTGTGGCCTCAAGCTAATGATGTTGTAGCACGATTCATGGCTACCCTCAAATGGGTAATTTAAGTTAAATCAGGCCCTGTGTCAAGCCCTCCGTGCTTATCGTTCAATTCCTCACTCCACAACTGGTGACAGTCTTGCCAACTTGCTATTTGGGAGAGCCATCGGAACTAAACTGCTCCAATGGACAGTAGACCGATCCTTGAATGCGGATAATGTTTGTGCCACGGTCACTTCTCCGAAGTGCCAGATGAGAATATATGCCGATCATCATCGATGAGCTCAGGAAACAGTCTTCGATGAAGGTGGCTGGGTTCTGGTGAAGCAGAAACGAAAGCGAAAAACATATACTCCATTTGCTGTCAAACCGTTGAGGGTGGTGATGTGCAAAGGATATATGGTGACGTTGCATCGTCCCGGTAAGTCCATCACACAGGACTCATCACACTCTAAACACAAACCTCGATTGTCGTCAGCTCCTGTAATCATAAATGAGGCGACCTTGCCTGACAGTCCAGATCAAGCATCCAAACCTGTGCCATCGGTACACAATCAGAGTGCATCACAATCATCTTGTACCACTCGATCTGGCCGGCTAGTGCGAGCACCTCAATGTCTTATTGAAGAAATATGATGTGACTGCTGTTTGTACTTTTAATTTATTAAGGGGGAGATGTTGTGTCGTGAAACTATGTGCACTAGGACACTTGCGGTTCTGAGCTAACTCAACAAAGAATTACGTAGCTTGCTGGAAGGTGTTAAGGTGTGTATAGGAAGCTCGCTTTCTACATAGTGCACTAAAAAGAAGTACACTGTGCAGAGAGTCCAGTGAATCCCCAAATGTTATACAGAAGTAAAAGCAAATAAATCTAATGCTCTTTCTGTGGTAGTGTGGGCGAGCAGTTAGGCTTATCAGACTAATGCTAAGCATTTGTTGTACTCCACATAGGCAATAACTGAGAAACACATTCAAGAATAAATCCAGAACCAATTTATCAAAATAGTATTGATTTTCATAACATTTTTAAGACCAAGAACACAGTTCTAAGGTAAGTACTATTGGAGTTAAGATTTTTCAAAGTTCGGAAAATATATCACTTTTATGCGCAATAACCCACCATAGGAAACAATGTGGAAAAAGGAGAAAACATACATAGAAAATCAGGAAATGCTTTCACGAAGTTCACCTTCAAGTTTTAGGTCAATGTCTAGACCAGGTCCAAAGTACCAGCAGGAGATGTTCGGGAGTGTCCCGGATTGGCCGGGAGCAGAGTGCTTAGGGTCTTGGAAACTGGTACACAAAGACAAAGGCGGGCACTTGAAAGTGCACTGCACAGGTGTACTTACAGTTAAGTCGGATGGGGCTCCTTCGAGGGAGGAGGTTGCAAGAGCCTGGCGACCATAGGAGCACAGCAGGTGAGTCGATGCCGGGGCCAGTGGAACAGGGTGCAGAGTGAACTGGTCAACTGGATGTTGTGCATCTTTAGGTCCTCACCGTCAGGAGCAGGCAATATTGAGAGGTGATCTCGGAACAGCTGGGCCACTGAGGAAGTGGGTCTCAGGTGTCTCAATGTCTCTCAATAGGTGCTTGCTTCTGATGCTTTGGGAGTCCGGTGTGGACTCTTCTTCTTGGTGTTTGCCGTTGGGGGTCCGGTACCCCAGGTATTGGTACTCCGCAGCTCTGGTAGGCCCTGGTGCCTCCAAACTCAGTAGAGAGGCAGATCTGACCTTCCGGAGCTGTTGTATCTCTTCTTGCTTTGATGCTGCATTGAGATAGTCGAGGAGCAGCAAGTCAACAGCCCGGACTCAATGGGATCAGTGCCGGTGGTGTTCAGGGGACTGATACTTTAATTCCAAGGGAGCTTCTTGGTGATTTCTTGAAGGTTGGAGGTGCTTCAGGGTTCTTGGAGTCCTTTCAGTTTTCAGGACAACACAGCAGCAGCGATTGTCGAGTCCTTAGAGCAGCAGGCAGGGTTTGGTGCCTTTTTCTACTGCAGCTGGGCTTGAGCTCTCGAGCAGTGGGTTTTCTTTTTCCTGGTCTTCTTTTGTCCATCAACATTGATACTCAGTTCTCAGTGTGCCACCTAAATACTGAATTTATGGGTGTTACAAGACCTTTAGGGTGATTGCACATTTAAGTGACCCCTTCCAGTGGAAAGGTGCACTGACCTAGTTGTGAAGAACCTCCGCCCACAGCAGGCTTTGTTTCTGTTCTCTGAAAGTGCTGGCTCTCACCCCATGAGGTCAGAAACATGTCTGGTGGTAGCAGACTAGTGCAAACCAGTCAGGGACCACACCATGGATTGGTAAGGTTTAAGGGGACCCTCTAGAAAGGTCTCCTGTGTGAATCTATTAATAAATCCAACATTGGCATCAGTGGGGATTTATTAAGACAAGATGTTTGGTACCAAACATCTTAGAAATCAGTGAAGCCATCATGGAGCTAGGAAAGTCATGTTGACAAGTATCCAGCCCATGTACTCTTTATGGATTCCCTTTTCACTTATAACATCACAGAATGGACTGGACATTGTAGGGGCATATCTGCTCATGCTGATATGCCCTCACATAGGATATAATGCACCCTGCCTTAGGGCTAAAGCCCTGCAGTAGGTGTGACTTACCTATAGCTTATGCAATTTATGGGAGGCATGGCACACAGAGCTGTGTGCCATGTTGACTTTTTGGATTTCCTGCACCATGACACACATCCAGGTGAGGGGTCTCTGAGGTGGCACAACCAGTGCTGCAGCCCTAGAGGACCCTCTTCAGCACCCATGCCCTAGGTACCAGGGGTACCATCTACTAAGGACTTACAGAGGTAGCTAATTGTGGTACAGTGTTTGGGAAGGAAATCTAGCACCGGGGAACCTGGTTAGCAGGGACCCAGTGCACTTACAGGACAGAATTACATCAGCCATCAGGCAAAAAGTGGGGGCTAACCTTCAAAAAAGACACTTTCCTACAGTGTGGTAATTGACGGTTATGACGTAATGAGAGTGAAGTGTGTGATTGTATGCTGAGGAATAAAGATGCACAATCCAGAGCTCTGTGTGAGGTGTATTCATTTTACATGCTCCCAGGCTGGTGAGGACACTACACCAGGCATCTTCCCAGCAGTTCTGCCTCTAACCTACCGATTTTGGCGGAGGCACCACTTAATGATATATTGATATGCTGTGAGTGTCTAAGTGTGGAAGAATAAAAGGGGGGGAAGCCCTATTACTCCAACTGCATCTGGGCAAATGAAAACATTAATACAAAACAATGCGTTGGAATTAATATCAACCAATTAATAACGGACAGGAAAAATCAATTAATCCTTCCAATGGAGTCTAAATATTATCCACTAACTTTTATGAATTTGTAGGGACGACACCAGATAGTAGTTCAAAAAGATTTTTTTATATATATAATTGCATAGTTTCTTTTATAACAATACATACATATATATATATATATATATACACAAAATTATACAAAAACATATACACATAACAATCAAAAAATAAACCTGTACATATATCCAACTTCCTTTTTACCCAAAATTGTAACTACAGATGCCAAAATGTTATTATCAGTAGCATTCCGTATATCGGAGATAGCTCTGAGACAAAAAAAAACCAAATGAGGGGAAATCTCTACCCTCTTGTTGTAGAAATTATTATATTAATTAATTTCTTTCAAACAAAATTTCAACTTGTGAAGGGCTTCTCCAATCTGTGGAGTCGACGCGTTTCAGCCCGTGTTTTTTGGGCCTCATCAGGACGAGGGCAAACAAGGAAACCTACAATACATAATTTACAATCTTATATATACAAACCTATATACAAATATATACATTAACCCCAAATTTAGATGGTACAAACACAGAGATAGAAGATAAAATTACAAATTGTACCATACAGTCCTATCTGGAAGAAACAGTCGGTAATGGTGAATTAGGAATATAAAGAAAAAGATCCAGAAGTGTCAACCATGCAAATTTACATAAAAATTAAGAATAATTTGTGCAAACATTCCAAAAATAGGTATAAAAGTGGGCTACACATGCGAGAGCAGAGCTCTTGGATGAATTGGCATCCTTGAGCTGATAGCATGATATTGTTGCCAGGCATTGTGAAGAACCCCCACCCCGAAGATAAATGACTGCCAGTATACTGTGTGGGGCCTGCTATGTACTGATATGTATCCCACTGCATCCACACATTAAAAATTGGTCTATTGCTATATTTGGTGAGGCGACTCTTGCTGAGGTTCAGATGTGCTGATCAGTATTGCACCTCAAAACAATCTCACATCTTTGAGGATATGCTACATATAAACAACTCCAACAGAAGACCTTTCTGCCATCCTTGGGATTACAATACAAACTTGCACGTGGCTGGATGTGATGAGTAATGATAGACAGTATAATATTTTGACATCCTTTATTTGGCTGTAGTGTTGCCAGACAGGGAACTGCTCCTCTAATGGGCACATAATTAATTTCTCTTCTTGTGATTACCACCCTTCTTCTCTAAATCTGAGAATAAACAGGCAGCTCACCATACCTTATTGAAGATGTTTGAGATCATTCTTGAAAATACAAAAGAAATGCCTGCAATTGGATCCGCAAGAGGCACAATTGAATCTAAGGGGATCAAAATGTCCTCTGAGGTCATAGCAGTACCCATGGGCCTTGCCAATTTTCATAAACACTTGGATTCTATGGAGAAGAGACAGCAGAATGTTGAAGATAGGCTCCCTAATGGTCAAAACTGGCACCAGGAGATTTGCCCTCTCAGACGTAAAGTTAGGGACTTCAAAAGTTGCTCCTGTCATGTCAACGTCCGATTCTACACAGTGTTGAACAAGGAAGAAAAACAGGATAATCAGTTTGCTAAATAAACTTACAACTTGACTACTAAATCTAAAATTTAAAAATTGCTTGCATTGTACAACCTTGAATTTAAACTACCTCAGGTCTACCCCACTCTGTGATTTAATTGCTTTCCTACTAGGAAATTGACACACTCAAATGATACTTCAGACTAAAAGAAGAAAATTCATCCATTTTTATTTGAAAGTCACTCCATTAATCTTATGACACTAATATCAAGAGGAAGTCATTTTTAGCCCTGTAATCTCAGCTAGGACAATTGACTTCAAAAATGGCCTCCTGGAATGAGATTCAATGATCATGATGTTGGATGGAAAGCCCATCAGATATTCAGAACCTGATGACCGAAAACACTTTCTGGATTCTATTGATTCCATCATGAGGGACCTGGTCGCAGAAAAACTAAAATGTGAACTGGACTGTGATGCGTATTGCTCTTTACGTAATCCATGTGCAGGACACTCCTCTGCAGACAAAATGACTCACAGGTGTTTTACTAGAAAAATCATAATGCACTAATGAGGTACCAGGACAAATCCCAATAACCACTAAAGAGTATAATTTTTGATTACTGTAGCCTTAAGAGCTGTCCACTGGCAAAGCGCCTACATTGAAGCCCTTATTCTACATGGCATCCCATACCCTGTGACCCCAGTGGTGTACCTGACTCATCCTTTCACCTAATTGCTACATCTTTCCTCCCAGCTAAGACCCATTCTATGCTTTTCAAGTGTGCGCTCAAGGATCCTGTATTATGCTCGCCTATTTTTACCCCTTTTCTCATTGAACCTTGGTGATGATTTGATCAAGGCGCTGCCTTGGTTAACTGTTGGTTAAATCACTTCATGATCATTGAACCATTGCTTTTTTAAACACATTGTTGATCTTCTACAATACATCTTGACTGTTTATTGACAAATCCCCGAACTTCCTGGTTGGTCGCTACCACCATGTTCACAGACCATTAGCCCAGCAGACCTATGAAGAAGGCGTCACTCAATATGGATAAGTTGTCACACTATAACAAGGAAGAAATTTCTAGAGTATGTTAATTCTAAAAGGAGAAGATGTCATGTTCATTCATGAAATGCAGAATAAGACAAATATAACTGGTTGGGTGGGAATGTTACTTTTTGTCAATACTCTCCTGCAAAATTTTTCTGCAGTGCTAAGAGATGTGGAGTTACAATTCTTCATAGGAAAACCAAACCACAAAATATCCTTAAAACATGGTCAGAAACTGAAGGCAGATACACCTGTGTGAAACTGGTAAACACAGATTCGATTGAGCTAGTTGGTACGGAATAAATACAGAGCACATTCTAACAACCTTTTATGGTCATAAGTTATTGACTGTATTCAGCAAAATGAGCTGTATGCATGAGCAAAAGTTGGTGCAAAACAAATGTAACTTTGCTCCCTGTTTTGGATAAGAAGGGACTGTTGGATAATTGAAGTAACACTAACAGAGCACTTATGCAGGATGTTATGCGAGATCATGGTCTCTTCGATGGAAAGAGAAACACCACACCTTTTTCTTCCTTGCACAAGGTACAACATTCCCTTTCCTCCCCTTCTGCATTCTTGAGAATGCAAGCTGCTAAATATAGGCTCTCAGACTGTTAGACCTGGTATCTTTGGTGTGGTTTCCCCTGACTTTTTGCCTTTACCTCCTGTATTTTTGAAGCTGTGCTGGAATTCGTTTTTGCTGGCTTAGATGCTTTGGGCACTTTGCCACTGCTGACCAGTGTCAAAGTGCAAGTGCTCCCCGTGTAAATTGTGTTTACAATTGGTTCTCCCTGATTGGCATATTTGATTTACTGGTAAGCCCCTAGTAAAGAGCACTGACTGTGCCAGGGCCTGTAAATCAAATGCTACCAGTGGGCCTGCAACGCTGACTATGCCACCCACATGAGTAGCCCTGAAAAGGTATCTCATACCTGCCACTGCAGTGTCTGTGCGCAGTTTATTAACTGCCATGTCGACCTGGCAAGTGCACCCACTTGCAGGCCCTAACCTTCCCTTTTCTTACATGTAAGGCACCCCTATAGTAGGCCCAAGGTACCCTCCTTGGCAGGGTGCATTGTATGTGAAAGGTAGGACATGCACTGGTGCGTGTGATATGTCCTGATAGTGAAATACTGCCAATTTTGTTTTTCACTATTGAAAGCCTATCTGTCCCATAGGATAGAATGGGAAATACTTTGTAACATTTTACAAATCTAACTTCCCGGTGGTACCAGATTGAGAAATAAAGTTTAGGCTCTCTGAACTCAGAATTTAATAACATCTTTTAGTAAAGATCGTTTTTAAATTGTGTGTTTGAAAATGACACTTTTAGAAAGTAGGCTTTTTCTTGTTTAACCGTTTGATGTGCCTCTGCTTGTTTGTGTATTGACTGTCAGATTTTGGAGTGACAGGCGCTGGGGATGTGCATTCATTTTAGAGATCCACGGAGGATGACTCAGAGCTGAGCTGAATAGACCTTGGCTGAATTTAGAGTAGTGGGAGGAGATTTCCTTGCACCTGAATAGGGCCTGTCACCCTTGCACAATGCTGTCTATACCCCCTGTGGTCATACTGCACCAGTGAGGACACAACAGGTTTGGACTGGGCTCAGAGACCCTAACACAAAGAGAACAAAGACAAAATGGGATATAAGTAGTGGACCTTAAATCCCAGAACTTTATATCACTTCTGGACTCAAGAAGAACCTTTGCCAAGTACTGCCCCTTTGCTGTGTGCTGTGCGGGGTTGTTCTGCAGTTGCTGTTTCTGCCAAAGAAAGGACAAAGACTGGAACTTTGCTGTGAACCTGCTTGAAGAAGAATCTCCAAGGGCCTGTGTGTGCTGGCCTCCTGTTCTGAAGTCTCAGAGACACAAAGACTTCACCCCCAGCTCCCCTGAACTCTGTTGCTGAGAGTTCTGACCTGCCAGGAGGTGCCTATTCCAGCTGTGGGTCTCTGGAGACTGCCCCTGCTGCTGGGAGCTGGAAGATAGAAAGAACTGAAGAAATCGACACTTTGCCTTGCTTGCAGCTGTTTTTCTGATGCAGCACTGCCACTGAAGAAGAATCTCCATGCATCGCTGCACCGCTGCGAGCCGACGCAGTGCCTGTCGGGGCTACAAGAACCAACACATCGTGGGGATCGCAGCTGAAGAAACCAACACAGCACTGCTTGCCGCCGCCGCATCGATCGCCGAAGCATTCAAGATTTCCACGAATCACACCTGTGCGGCAAGTTTTCCCGACGCATCACCCACGGACCAGATTCATCTTGGAGTCGACACATCATTCCCCCCTACAGACCGGATTCAATGCTTCACTTCTCCTGCGTGCAGCAGAACTGTCCCATCACCTCCTCAAGGTCTCAGGAACTGACGCATCTCTTTGTTTCTCAACGCCTCCCCTCTCTGCAGCTGTTTAGCCTTGTGAATTTTGATGCATCTACGGGTACTTTGTGAGAAATCTCGCATCCATAGTTTTCAATGAGCCAAGTTACTTGAAACCTTTTAAAAGTCATATTCTTATTACATGTATGTTGGTTTTTTGTAGTTTTGGTCTTGTTGAGTTTAGATAAAGATACTTTATTTTTCCTAAACTGGTGTGGTGTCCATTTGTGGTGTTATCACTGTATTACTGTGTGTTTTGAGTACAAATACTTTACACATTGCCTTTGGGATAAGCCTGTCTGCTCGTGCTAAGCTACCCAGGGGGTGAGCAGGGGTTATCTAAAGTGTATATCCCCCTTACCCTGACTAGAGGCAGGGGTCCCTATTTGGGCAAAGGTACCTACCTTTGCCAACTAGAGACCCCCATTTTTAACACAGATTCAATAGAAGATTTTCATATCACATGCGGAGGTATACAGTAAGGAAAATGATAACTCATGGGTCTATTCACAAAGTCATTTATGAGTATGTGTAGTAGTACTCAAGTAGTACCACTTCACATACTCTTAAGTACCATTCATATAGGTACAAGTGTAGATCTGTCCCTACTTGGACTTATCTCTTATGTGTGAAGTTACCCCCAATAGTATGTAGAACTCTGCACGTGTAGTCATACATTTTAAGCATAAATGTGTGGGTGGCTGGAAACTGAGTAATATCTACTACAAAGTTGGAGGAACAAAGGGAAAGTTAAGGCGGTCCAACATGGGGATATGCAAAAATAAAAACACACCTGCAGATGAATGTCAGTTGCAACTCAGGACATTTACACCCACATTTACTCTAGTAGTACTAAAGCCCGAACAGACTCAAATTTACTCCTAACTGTAATTTTAGACACTGCAGACACCCATAGGCACCACCTTGTAAAAAAATTGAAATGATAAAAAAATAGAATACATAAAAAATTTACTGTAATGTAAGCATGTTCATATAAAATAAGACAATGTATGCATCTATATATATCACATTGTACATGTGTGAGAAATTTTAAGAAATAAAATAAAGAAAATGAGGTAAAATTAAAGTAAAAATAGTGCTATAAATATACACACGCAGGCTCCCGTATAAATCTCCTTAGTAAAATGTAAACATAACAGAAGCACATTGTTAGGCAATTATAAATGTGTAAAATGTTAAAATGCTAATGAATTATAAAAATACACATGATTTATCTCACATCTTCGTGAGCGCACAAAAAACACATGTGCATACATAACAAACCTATCGCCCTTTCCTATGAATATGTCTATTCCTATACAAAAGTAGAGAAAAATCTAAGGAAATCTACCATCCTGCTGTGGCAGGGCCGAAAGATAGCCTTTTACCCCCCACTGCCCTCCCACCCCCAATAATAATTGTTACCTACACATTGATTCTAAGAACACATTACCTGATGAGAGTCCTGCCACGTTAGCAGCAGTTTTATTGGAAGTTTCTCAGCCAAAATATACTTCTGAAAATCAGTTTGCATCTAACACTTGCTTTATTCGTATAGAATAAAGATGTTGCAAGTCCATGTTTATTGGGAGTAAATCAGATTTCTGTTCAGTCCCAGGTTTAAAAGAAAACATTTCCCTGCTTAAAAAAAACAACAGACTTTCTCTCATCGACAGAAAACAATAAATCGGAGGACCCTGTAGTTTATTTTTCATTCTTTTTCACTAGCACAACTACAGGGAGTACATTTATCAAAAATCTAAACCTTTTTTCTAACTCTCTTCTAGGTTCACCCAAGTTGCTTGAATAAATCGTGGGGTCTACACATTTTATATTTTAAATAAACCAACCTTTCCTTCTGGCCTTAAAACAGCTGAATAACGCCTTCATATTTTGATTATATTTCCACAGAGAATCACGACTATAGCATAATGAAATATTTGCCCCCTTGGGTCAGCCACAGGTTTGCGTCATATTTCTCTGAAAAGGGGTCATTTTTAAATATTGATGTCTGCAAATGTCAATACAATAAACGTTTGCCGGAGCCTTGCACAAAAATCCTATTCATGTTCAAGGCTCCGGGTATCAGAGCTAATGAGCAATTTTTTGGCCTCTGGAACTGTGCTCCCTGTTGATGGATTTGCATGAAAATCCATATACAAGCGGTAACATAAGCCTCACAAACCACTCTCAGCCAGATTCCTACACGAATAAATCTTTGAAACTATTGATTTACCTGTTCTGTCCAACTCTGGGTTTGCAGGGAACTGGTTCGGACTGTGCACTCCATTTTCCTCACTCCCTTATCATTTGAATTCGAGGAGCAGTGATACATAAAACTACTTGGATTGGTAGCCTGGGTTCAAACCCTCCCAAAGGTTGACACCCCCACTGCATTAGCTTGTGAGCTGTGTGGCTATATTTATTTGGTGCAAAGTAAATTGTTCCCACAGACTAGAAAAATTAAAGTTCAAACCTGGTCTTTTACTGTGAACAAAACTGTCTGACCTTCTGGTCTCATTCACTGTATTCTCGGTGTCCCTGAAGGACCTCTCAGCACAGTCAGCTCCACCCTTCAGTATCAACAGTCAAAAAGCCCAAAGCCCTCACTGTCCCTCAATTGTAGTCAATCAATCAGAATCTTATTTTTATTTTTTTATTTTATTTATTTATTTATATAGCGCTACATTCATCCCAACGGGATATCACGGCGCTGAGGAGGCGAGATCTGGTGCTGAAAAGAAGGGCAGGAGGAAGTAAGGATCTGCTTAGGTGGGAAATAAATGTGTTTTTAATTTTTTTCTGAAGGTGTTATAGTCATTGATGAGTCGAAGTTCGACTGGCAGCCCGTTCCAGTGTAAGGCCGCGAGGTGCGAGAAGGTGCGTCCCCCGGTTTTAGCCTTTTTGATTCTGCAAGCGCAAGATGCTGTGACCGTAAGCATCTGGGAGGGGTGTAGAATCGGATTTTATCTTGGAGAATTTTGGGACCGATGCGGTGTAGTGCCTTAAAGGTATGCCCCAGGAGCTTGAATCGTGCTCTTTGGCGCACCGGCAGCCAATGAAGTTGTTTCAGGCATTCAGTAGCTGAGCTTAGTCTGCCCTTATTGCAGACCAGTTTAGCTGCAGCGTTTTGTACTACCTGGAGATGTTTAAACAGGTAGTCTGGCATGCCCACAAACAGGGCATTACCGTAGTCCATTCTGCTAACAAGCAATGCTTGGGTGACTGTCCTCCTATCTTCCAAAGGGATCCAGGGAAAGAGCCTTTTTAGGAGTTTTAGTAAGGCGAAACGTTTCCCGCAGAGGGTCTGTACGTGATCCTGCATGGATAGTTTGTCATCCATGAGGACGCCCAAGTTCTTAGCACACCTCTTGGGCTCTGGAGCATGTCCTAAAGAGTGGGGCCACCATGAAGCGTCCCAAATGTGGTGGGCTCCACCGAAAAGCAGGATCTCAGATTTGTCTGCATTAAGCTTGAGACAGTGATCGGACATCCAGGCTGCCATTTCAGTAAGGCAGTCGTTAAGCTTGGTCCTTGTGCTCACGTGGTCATTACCAATGGCTATTGTTAATTGCGTATCGTCCGCATATGAGCAAATATCGAAGCCCCATTTAGAGACAATTTTTGCCAGTGGTGAAACATAAGCATTAAAAAGGGTGGGGCTAAGAGAAGCTCCCTGGGGGACACCACAGCTCAGAATTTTTGGTTTGGAAGAAAAAGCGCCCAGTTGTACTGTTTGTTTCCTATTGCTGAGAAATGAATTGGGCCATTGGAGTGCTTTGGCATGTATTCCTTTTCCGTGGAGGTTGCGAAGTAAGAGCTGATGGGAGACCGTGTCGAATGCTGCCGACAGGTCCAATAGGATCAGGGCAACTACCTTGCCCTGATCCAGAAGTGCTCTTATATTGTCAAACACGGCCAGCAGGGTCGTCTCCGTGCTATTTGTGGCCCTGAAGCCTGTTTGAGATGGGTCCAGAAGGCCATCAGATTCCAGATAGGCAGACAGCTGTCTGTTGATCACTTTCTCCATTACTTTGGAGAGAAATGGGAGTAGAGATATTGGCCTATAGTTTGCTGGATTTGTCACATCTACACCTGCTTTTTTAAGCAGGGGAGTGACTATTGCATGTTTCCAGGCCTCCGGGAATACTGCTGTCTCAAGTGATCTATTGAAGAGCTCCGTAACATAGGGGCAGAGGGTGGGGATAATTTGTGAGAAGATGAACTGTGGGCAGGGGTCAAGGGGAGAGCCAGACTTGACTTCCCCCATAGTTTTGGCTACTTCATCTTGGGAGAAAGGGACGAAACTGCCCAACTATGCTGTGGTATTAGGAAAAGGATCCGTGTTTACCCAGCTGTTGGAGTCAGTTGGGGCATTTGTCTTAAAAGATGAGTAGATAGAATTTATTTTGTCTATAAAGAAATCACTGATCATTTCACAGCAGTCTGGGGAGGGATGTAAAGTTTGCGACATGCCTTATAAAGCGCGACCACTCACCTGTGAGGTTCTCAAGGTGCCGGGAGGGATGTGGGGGGGGAGGGTTTTGCTGGGTCTGCGCTTCAGTCGAAGAGCCAGGTCTTGAGGTCCTTCCTGAATGGCAGCAGCGATGGTGATTGCCTGAGGTGCTCTAGTTCCCTCCCCCTTAGAAATCTATTATATTAAGTCACAAACTTTGAACATCACCCAGGATGCTTTCACATTAAAGAGTTTTAACACTTCCACCCATGGTACATGGTCTGATGCTCCAAGAAAGAATCTTAAGGTTATGTTTGCATCTTGCTGGTCTCACAAACTGTGTTCCATTCCCAGGGCCTAGCTCTGGTGTATTGTATATCACGCACCACTTTGCAACAATGAGTGACCTTGTTCGAGATGCAGATTGATGATCCACTGTGTTGAGAGGTTAACTTCAAGGATTTTGTTAAAACTACATATGGTGCTCTTTGTGATTTAGGCCTCAGAACCCTGTATGCCTCACAACAGATTCATAATCTCAGAATTAAGTCATAACTGTCCATCCTCACTTCTCAGCTGTGATATCGTTGTCCTATTGTTCAGTGGCGGCTGGTGACATTTGAAAGTGGTGGGCGTAAAATGATTGTCATACTGTACCGTAGCGAGCGAGCCCGAACAAACTAAGGGGCGTTCGGGGGGGATTATCCCCCCGAGAAAATTTTGAAAAAAGAGTGGACAAATGGTGCATTTTCAAGCAAATTTGAGAAAGCAGGAAGGTTAATAAAGCAATTGTGAAAGTGCAGTTATTACATTAATAAAGAGATGTCATATAACATAGGTAGCTGCTTATTCAGTATAAACAAAGAGCTTCATAACAGCTCACTGTTGCATGTTAGGATTTTAACTTACAAACTGCAAGTAACAAAAGGATCTCTCTGACAAAAGGAGTGACTCACTGACCTATTTACATCATGTGCATTTTGTGATCTGCATCAGGTACATGTTCTTTGCAGCAGGCACATTAACCTTCTGCGCTACCTTTCCATGAGTCAAAACTTCCACTAGACAAAACTCTGATCTCTCTCTAGGAAAAACATTAACCATCAGCGTTATCATGACATTTGTGTATTGTTTCTGAAAATTGCTAGAGGCCAGGAAGGTGGTAGCGAGTGCTTTTAGAACCATAATATACTTGCAACTCCATTCAAATTACGCACTAGACAAGAGAGCAATATGCTGCCTAAATAAAAATTACCAACATCCTGGAAAAAGCAAAGTAAAGCATGTGAAATGTAAGCAGGAAGAACATGGTTACCAATCCACCCATCAATCAGTCATTGCAGTACCCCACGATTGGTGCACTTCCCCACCAGGGAAAACAATGCTGTTCAAAAAAAGACAAGAAAACAAAAGTACTGCTTCACTGGCAAACTCTGTAAAGTAGCGCTAATATGTTTGGGTGTGAATAAAATCAATGTAGCCACTTTGCAAACACTCTGACTTGCTTTATTTCGTTTTTTATTTATTTTTCATAGTTTGAACCTTACTTGACCAGTCCAGTGGCGGCTGATGACATTTAAAAGTTCATATGGGCAAGAACACTGAAGCAGAATTTTGTGCACTATGCACATAATTCACCTTTTGCCAAATTGTATATGTATATATAAAACATTTCTAACTGAAGAAAAAAATTACCAGAAAAGTGCCACACGTGGCGCAGCGCAGAGCCAGACAATTTGTAAAGGTTTCATTGGTCACTTTTTCCTTGCTGATTGCTGTATTCGGGAGTTAATTGACACTGAGGTGAATGTTAAGAGGGAGACAGAGGGAATGAGAGGGAGACGGAGGGAATGAGAGGGAGACGGAGGGAATGAGAGGGAGACTGAGAGGGAGACAGAGGGGTTGAGAGGGAGACAGACGGAATGAGAGGGAGACAGAGGGAATGAGAGGGAGACAGAGGGAATGAGAGGGTTTTTAGGAGACAGGAAATGAGAGGGAAACAGAGGGAATGAGAGGGAGACAGGGAATGAGAGGGAGACAGAGGGAATGAGAGGGAGACTGAGAAAGCTCGAAAGAGGGAGATGAGATGCGTCGAAAGTGGGAGAGACACGTGAAGAGCAAGAGGAGGTAGGGAACGAGAACCATAGAGAGAGGGTGAGATACAAAGAGACTGGGAGGGAGAGGGGCATAGAGAGACGGAGACGCGTGGTGAGAACCAGTGTAAGATGGAGAGACTTGGAGGGGGAAACAGCAACACAGAGAGAAGAAAGAGAGACACATGAGAGGAAAGTAGAGGGGGCAATGTACTAGGAAGTGGAAAGATTGGCGGGACAGACAAAGAAGAGGGCGCAGAAGGAGACAACAGGCGTTGAATGTAAGAGAGGGGGCAGCAATCAATCCGAGCGGTAACCATAAAGAGACAGGAATGGGATGAGGCGCAACCGCACGGTAAGGGGGATCGACAGAGAAAGAATGAGAGACCAAGAATAGAGGATGAGTTACAGCGAAAAAGAGCGAGTCCAAAAGAAAGAGACCAATAGAGAAATAAAAAGCTGAAGAGACTTTTCCTAAAAGAGTTGAGGTCTACACAAGGAAATGCAAAGGGTACATGTACAGAGAGAACTATAAACAAGGAGTCCCATGCAAAAAAGAAAGAGCGAACCAAATGGAGGTATGGTCAGAGAGACCACCATATTCAAATTAAATAAATTCACCCCACTACCCGCTTAGGCCAAGACATATGAGTTGGTGCGGCCTCCTACCATCTCCAGCAAACACAGGGGCCCACACATGCTGCAAATACAGGGGCCCACACACGCTGCAAACACAGGGGCCCACACATGCTGCGCTCGGCCCCTGCACATGTCTGCCCTGCCCAGGTCTGTCATGCTTTACCTTTCTGTCGTGTAAAGGCATCTACACCATAGCTCCCTACCCTTTCTCCCCCCTTCTCCTTTCGATTGAGTGCCCTATGACCTAGAGTCATAGGGCAAATGGTGCGACGATATCAAATCGCCAGCAAGAACGAAGACATCCATTTTTATGAGGTCGGTAAAAGTAGCCCCGGGCCTGGTTAATAACATCGGTCGCAGAGCTCCGAGACAGTTGAGCGAATTACTGTTTTATAAGAGCCTGGTTTATTGTTAAGTATTTTCAATCTGAATTGTGAAGTTAAGGTACAAGATAACAAAGATTGCAAATTATATGAACTTTAAAAGAGACGTAGCGAGCACAAAGGTAACCCGAATGTAAAGGAGTAAGTCTGGTAGCTTACCTTCTTTCTTAAGCTGACCGATGAAACCTGGGATAATAAACCTGAGCGAACGTGAGTGCATGTCAGGATATCTTCATCAAATGCTGGAAATACTCCAGATCTGCCTATACTGAGTGCAAATACCTCACAGCAGCAGTAAGATGTGCTCTGGTGGCTACATTTTTTTAAGGTATGGATGCAGGACTCCAGGCTGCATTCCCGGCTTCTCCACTTCATTACATTATGCAATACTAAGCAGTGGCTTGAGCCTCAGTTCAGGGATCTGCCAAAACAGCCTTTCCCTCGGCCCGAGGTATGGTCAGGGAGACCACCATATTCAGAACAAGTTAAATAAATTCACCCCACTACCCGCTTAGGCCAAGACATGAGTTGGTGCGGCCTCCTACCATCTCCAGCAAACACAGGGGCCCACACATGCTGCAAACACAGGGGCCCACACACGCTGCAAACACAGGGGCCCACACATGCTGTGCTCGGCCCCTGCACATGTCTGTCCCCTCGGGGCTCCCCATATCTGGTCACTCAGTCAGCTTCATGGCGGGCGGCATAGCTCAAGCTCACAGCGGCGATATAAAATGTGAGCTGGCCGTATTCACAGTCATTAGCAGTTACACAGCAATAGGCCTTAGGCCTCATTCACAGGCACTTCCTAGAGCGAGCTCTCACAGACCCCCAGCTGAGCTGGGGGTCTGTGAGAGCTAGCTCTAGGAAGTGCCTGTGAATGAGGCCTAAGGCCTATTGCTGTGTAACTGCTAATGACTGTGAATGCGTTTTGGCGGACCCCATCTGTGGCGGCGGCTCTTGTTCGCCTGCGCGGCCTCGAGTCTCAAGATCTTAGTAACTATAGCACTTGGAAACAGATTAAAATTTTTAATCTGTTTCCAAGTGCTGTATACTAAGATCTCGAGGCCGCGCAGGCGAACGAGAGCCGCCTCCTAAAACCATATTTGTCACGGAGAATTAAATAAATGCATTATGCATTGCACACTTGAGTGACTTGACTTACCTTACGTGACGACGTATAATGGTGACCCGAGCACCAGCCACGACAAGCAGTAGACTTAGGCAGGCAGGCACTCACTGAACACGAGGTGTGGTGTCGACTCGACTGGTCGTGTGTGTCCGATGTGGTATGTGTGTGACGCCGCGCGGTCTGCTGTGATGACGAAGTCATCATAACAAAATGGCCAATCACTGTCTCTGCATGGCTTGATAAGCCACAGTGATTGGCCACATACGTTCACCAAGTGCCACCCACGCGCGGCACCCAATGCCTGGCTATTATGCCAGCAGCCTCTGACTTCGCGGTGAAGTGTGAACACGTGCGGTGCCTCTCAGCCAATCCTGGCGCTGCTGGAGCAGCGCCAGATTGGCTTGAGCAGGGATACTCCCCGCCCATTAGGAGACCGGGGGCTGTGGCATGAAGCAACCCTCGCTCTCCTAAGGGGAAGACTAGTGCGCATGTTCGGGCTGGTTGTAAAAATGACCAGCCCAAAATCGAACATGCGCACTACTGAGTGCTGCCGCGGTCCGACCCCCTTCAGCTTCCTGATTGCCTCGGGCGTGGCCCGGTGACAGGCCAGGAATTAGCGCGTTAGTGATACTAATTTTTGACGTACATTTTTGTAAACGAATGGGGGCATGTGGCTTTAGTGGGGCAACGCCCCAGCTCCCCAAGGGACGCTCCGCCACTGCCATTGTTACATAAAATGAAAGTGCCTTTGTAGTTAGGGTTAGATCAGTTTCCATAAGTACGGCATTTTTTTGTTTTCTTAATTACTTTGCAGCTGTTAGAAGAGTATGCCTGAAAACCTTCCCAAAAAAGTTCATCCACTTTGGGTCTTTCCTGGTAAGAAAAAGGTGGGGGGGTCCCAGAAGCCAATTTCCCATCCGTTTTAATTGCCCTTCGGGTTCTTTGCTCTTTAATCAGGGGCGTTGCTTGGTCAATAAGATTGGGGGTGACATATAATGTTAAAATGCATTATATGACAAGCAGGGTGCATGCAAGGGCTAAAGGGGCAGTGGGAAGGGAAACGCATGTGGATTGGCAGGGGTACTAAGTGAGAGAAAACACAATATTTCCTAACATAAACAACAGCTTTGTAGACTTTCAAAGCAGAGCAACATACCAGACCAAAAGCACCTGCACTCAACTATTTTCCAGAAAATATATTTATTAGGGGAGTTTAACACCCCAAGCACCTCCCCTGAAGCTACGCCCCTGCCTTTAATGCAGAAAAAAAGCCTGAAAGGAATTACAACTGACTTCCACAAAGTTATATCTCTTCTCAAGGATTGGGCTTTTGTTGGTTTGATGTAAATCTATTCAGCAGTTTTCGAGAAATTAGTGTTTACATTTTTTTCCAAGCTGGGCATAAAGAGGTTACAATTTTAGGGATATCTTAACACTGTGAAAGCTGAATATTTAATTCACCGATAATGTTAGTGCTGTTGTATGAATTTGCAAGAAATTCAGCAGATGCTTAGTACAATTACCTTACTGCAAGCATTTTTAAATTTGCGTTGCTTCATCAAGGAGGGCACTGTTAGAAGGATGGGTCAAAAATATGTTATTTGCTAATAATCATGCCATCATTTAACTGATCCAAATGACATTTTACAGATATTTAGCATGTTTAATCTTGTGGGTATGGCATGGTTTGTACATATATATCAAGAGGAGACAATGCTCCCATAACTTAGGTTCTCTGCAATGAATCTGCATAAACTTTGGAAGGCTATCAGCATGTTAACACCAGTGCCGGAAACTCAGATTTCATGTAGGTCCGAGGAAGGGGACAATGGTAAATAGATGGTCATATTTTTGGATTTGCTAGTAACTCTGGCACAGTTTTACATATCTTCACAGCACTTGGCAGACACTAACCATGTTTAATTTAGATTTTGAATTTCATAGAAAACCATCAAGGGAGGAGGTACTCTTAAAAGGGTGATAAAAAAAACAGCAGTTCCCATTTTAAGTGGTGTTAATCTTTGCTGTCCCTGAAAGGAATTCTAGCAATCTTGATAATTAGGTAAAAGTTTACTCAGGGAAGTTCTGTTGTTTGTTAGGAGTAAATCCATTCCCTAGTTTTCAAGAATTAGCCTTATAATAATGTGTCAGTGGGAAGCCCTCAATAGAAAAAACAACTTCTAGGCCCAGTTGTGCATTTCAAGTTAGCAGTACCAAAGACTGATCTGCATCCACTAATAAAATATCTGTCCAGGTTACAGGCCAGGCACTACAGCCAACCCGCGCCATGCATGTTTGAAGGGTGTGCACATTGTGGTTGGCAGTCTGCAGCATGATAGTCATTCTTAGCAAATTAACACTTCCTTGACCCCCCATACTGTTCCATGATACAGCACGGAACATATTAGCAAATAAATTAATTTTTTACCTCAGCTTAAATTTTGCCCTTCATCATATCTGCCTGAAACCTGAGATTCCAGCAGAGGACTGAGCTTGATAACAGCCTGCCTATCAAATATCATGCCAATTTATTAACCAGCCCCAACATTATTTGCAAATAGTACTTATTGGGCCCCTCCTCATTTAACTCTGTTCCTTCTTGACGGCTTTACATGTAATTTAATTTATCCAGAGCAAGCTACACATTATCAGACTGTGTCTAATTTCATGCAGATCTGCGATAAGGCACCAAAGTTATTACCATATGAAAGATTTTGTAACCCTCCCTTTAAATTATCTCCCCTTGAATTGTTTTGCATACAACTTGGCATGCCAAGAGAAAAACAATCATGCTAAAGGTTTGACAAATTTCATGCTGATTCATGAAAGGTGAAGTTGTGTTGCAATTGGTTTGTGAACTATGGTTTCATGGCTGTTGTGCAAAATATGGATTGTGGCTCTAACCATACCTTTCAAATATAGTGTGTTAATGTGCTATACACTTTTCTGTAGCATATTTATAATTTTGCCTAGGGATCTCTAAAAACAAAATTATCAACTGATTGGTGTTAGGCCTCAAACCTCAATGTCAGGCCTGTCAATAAAATACTTGTTAAAAAAAACACTAGAAAAAGTAAGCTTATCAATTTTACTCATGATCTGTGCTTAGCACATATCTTCTGAAATATTCAAGTTTTAAAATCAACATAAAATGCTCTGTCTGCATGTGCCTAAATATGGTAGAATCAAAAAGCATTATTTTCTTTATATTATTTTTCTTAAACCTGTCCTACAAAGAAATGCATTCAGCTGGTACTTGTGAGAGGGCCTCCACCTTACCCCATCTCACATTAATTACAAAGCTCCCATCCCATGGCCCTACACCCCAGAAGCCATCCCAAGGGTGAGGAGGTAGCTGCCGTGGCCTCCAGCATGTGGCAACACCATTGGTGGAGTGCAACAAGTAAAGTCTCAGTTATCGCACTATTTCAAGCCTTGAGACGACATGATCCAGACTATCATGACCATCTTAGGAGCCCTAGCCAAGAAGCCAGACTCAGTATTCTTCATCTCAGCCACAGTGCAGAATGGTGCTGGAGTGAGCAACGCTGACATGGTTTGAGGATAGGGAGCTACTGTTCCACATCACCAGGGTTGATATTTCTGAGGATAGGAGTATGTAAAGCTGACCTCTTTGGTTGTTGTGATGCCACTGTTTGGTCTCTGACTTACCACTGTATACAATGTGCTAAGAAACTGTGAAAAGTCTCTGCATGCATGTTCAGAACTTTGGCCATGAAGCACGCTGAATGTGGATGTTTGATTATGAAACTTATTTTGCTATGTTACATTTAGAACCTTACCATGGGCATTGAGTTGAGAGCACCCTGAACATTACAACTTGGGTGACTGATTATGTGCCCTATCTTTGGTATGAAGCTATGACCAATATGCCATGAACATAGATTTTGAGTAATTTCTATTATGACTAGCACAAAGAAAAATGTGAATGAGATAAACATGTGTATCCAAGCATCACTGAGTGAGATAGTGTTAGGTGATCTTGTTGCCGTGAGAGCTAATTCAACAGGGTAGAGAAGCAGGTGCAGGTTTCATTGCAAGCTAGATCCTGAATCCTGCCCAAGAAGCCCTCTAGTATGCTATGGTGTGACTGGCTGAAGTGTGATATGAACAACTGGGTGTATGTTTATGTATGTCCTTATCTTTCAGCGCTTCTATCACCCATCAAAAACCTTTATGACTTCTGAGGGTGGTGCAGTTAACTTCTGTGAGCCTTTGTAAAGCAGAGATATTTGGAGATACCCCAATACTAGTAACTGTTGAGCTCTAATTGATAGAGAGACTTTATATAGAATTCAAAGAGAATAATCATTCCCATTTACTGTTTCAGGTCTCCTTTTCGGCTGTTATATTCCATTTTCCTTCCCCTCGACTAGCCACTCTGATTCTCTTTGCTATGACAGAAAACTGAGTTGGTGGTGCCAGCAGGTTGGCACCTTTGAGCATTATCTGACCCTGAGGAATCACAGAACTACTACATTACCAGATGAAAAATAGTCACTAGCAAATAATGGTATTGCTGTGTAGTGAAACACAAATAGACAATTATTATAGCCTTTTCCTCAGACAAAACAATAAATGCTGCGCAGATCTAGCCATGTACACTTCTTGCAGAAGAAGCTGTGTACATGGAAACTAGGTTTCAAAACCTGGCTCTGGTGGTCACTGTGAGGGTTATATTCTGACCATTTCCTAATTTTTAACAAGCGCTGACACAGTCTAAAGGTCTGGTCATAATTTTTTAATGCATGCAACCAACTTTTATGAATGGTTGTGTTTTCATCTGTTTGCACATTAAAGGAATACCTTTTGCACTTGTCAGTACTTGTTTAGCATTGTTAAACCTCAGACCCATGTTAACCAATGATGCCATTTTTTTCCACCCATGTGATAGTAAATCTGATCCCTTTAGTGTCCAACACCTTCCCCAAAATGGATTAGAATTGCGTGTGAACAAAAAATTGATCTCATTTTATGTCCAACGCCTTCCCCAACCTCCCCTCCTTCCCCTCCCTCTTCCGTGTCAGAGTGCCAGTGTTACTTCCCCTCTAGAACATTCCGGTAGTGACTATCGGTTATTGTCTCTCATCGTTGCCCTCTGTCAGTCTCAGTCACATATGGTATCTGGGGCCAGTTTCGCCTGTTGTGTTCTACTCAGTCAGGTGCAGAGGGTGTCTGTGGGCCCACCGTATCGGCTATCATTGTTGCCCAGTCTCGCAGATCATCCTCCAACTTATCATCTCGTCTTATCTGTTTCATTCGAACCGCCTCTGCAGTTGCCCATTCACATACATCTTTCGTCCATGCCTCAGTCTGCGGTGAGGTGGGGCTCAGCCATGATATGGCAATTTGACGTTTTGCTAGTACGAGCCTTAAAAGTGCAAACTTCCTGCTTAGTTTTTTTTATTTTGGGGAGCAGGCAGCAATCCCAATAACACTGTACGAATTTCCCTAGGCACCTCACATCCCATGGCATCTTTTATTTTGGTAAGCATTTCAACCCAGTAAGGGGCTTGAACCTGGCATGTCCAAACCATATGCAAGAATGCTGCATCCAGCTCCTTACAACCGGGGCACCCGGGGGTCGGGTATATTCTGCTGAGTGTTTTGGGGGTGAGGCAGGTTTGGTGCCTGAAGTTATATTGTACTAATATGAACTGCGCATTTGAGCTCACCCTCTTTACTCCCTCATGAGAACTTTATCTGCCAAGTCATTATGGATCGCCCGGTATAAATGGGAGATGAAGCGCAGTCCCTGGGCCATATAAAGCATTACCTGGAGAACGTTAGTTGTGGGGGGCTCCTCCAGGAGGGATGACCAAATCTCTTGGGCAACCTGTGAGATCTTCCCGTATTGTAGAAACTGGCCCTTCCCCAGTTCAAAGGCAGTTTCCGTGTTTCCTCATGTTATAAACTGACTGTTTTCATTGAGATCACCCATTGTAAGGCAACCGCCTTCCTTCCATTTTCGCACTGACATAGAATCCGCTATTTTGGAAAAGGGTTGTACCACCCATAATGGCATATCCGGGGCATAGGGCGCTCGACCGATCACCTTTTTGACAGTGGTCTCCCACAATTATGCTACATGTTGAATTATGTACGGGCAAGAGGGGGGAACTTTTGCGCCGAGCATCACGAGTTCTGATAGGGATCTCCCACCATGTGTGCCAGCGAGGAGCTGCTTTTCCCATTTGCCATGTTCATCAAGCCAATGGATTGCATGTTGCAATTGGGTAGCCAAATAATAAAATTCCAAGCATGGTACCTCCATGCCTCCCTTCTGCCATGTTCGCTGCAATGTCGTCAGGCGAACACGTTTACGTTGGGACCCCCATAAGAATTCTATCCACAAGCCATTCAGTGTTTTAAAAAAATGATTGGGAATTTTATAAAGTGATTGTTGTAACACATAGAGGCAGTGAGGCAGGATAATCATTTTTGTGATTGCAATTCAGCCCATAAGGGGCAGTGGCAACACTCTCCAAAAATGCACCAAGCTGTGTATACCCTCAACCACCCTTCCTTTATTGAGATCCAAATACAATGAGGGTGTATGTGCCAATCTAATCCCTAAGTATTTAGGTTCGGTAGCCACCCATGGAAGCCCCACTTCCGGTAGTGTATTCCTTGTCCCTCTTGCCAATCATCCGAGTGGGACCAGCTTGGACTTTCCGGGGTTTGTTCGCAGACCGAATACCTCTCGAAACCTCTGCAGCATGTCCAGCAGTATGGGGACAGCCTGCGTCGGTTGCCGGGTATACACCAATGTATCGTCGGCATACAGGGAAACCACGTGGTTAGTGTCTCCCAGAGGAATCTCCCACACACCCATCCGCTCCCTCAATGTCACCGCCAGGGGCTCCATCACTGCCACAAATAGGAGCGACAATAGCCGGCATCCCTGCTGAGTACCCCGGTTCAGTGCAAAGGTCTTTGAGACCATACCCCCAAATCGGACCCGGCATGAGGGGCCATATACAATAATTGTACCCATTTAAGGGACACCAGCCCCACTCCCATTCTTTGTACGACTGCCCAAGTAAATGACCAGTCCACTGAATCAAAGGCTTGCTCTATATCGAGCAGCGCTAGGGCATGGTCCTCGTTCTCAAGAGCTGGGGAGTGCCACACTTGTGCTAAGCATCGCAGGTTATGTGTAGTGCTATGGTTGGGTATAAATCCGGCCTGGTCCGGGTATATCAGGCAGGGCATATGTGGGAGGAGCTGAGCTGTCAATATACCGCTTAAGAGTTTCATATCCAGGTTTAGGAGCAAGATTGGTCGGTATGAACTTGGCAGCTGTGGATCCCTGTCAGGTTTTGGTATCATAATTTAATACTGCTTCCTTCATGGAGGCCGGTAGAGCTTGAATCCTTAAGGACTCATTGTACACCTCTAAGAGGTGGTCCACCAACAAAGGCACAAACTGGTGATGGCTTGGCAGTTGGCTTCCGCGCCGGGACACTCTTGAGTATCCGTGCACGCTATAAGTGCTTATAACATAACATAACATAACATAACTCAGCCGTGAGGCTTCGCTTCTGGGCTTTTGGCCAGTTTTAGGCACCTTATGGCCGCCTTTAATTCCTCTTTAGTGATCGGGCGCCCAGCTACTCACCCATCTCTTCCTCGAATTGGGGTAGTTTCAGGGTGGCCAGACATTCCCGGATCGCTTCTGTGGTGGAGAGATTTGCTTCTTATATTCTTTAGCTAGGTATTTGGCAAGAATGTCAAGGATCGCCAGTTGGTTGAATACTGCCTACCCATCTTCATTTTGCATCTGTATAACGGGTGTCACCGGTGTCTTCCCTCTCACCAACTTAGTGAGCAGAGCCCTTGACCTATCCCCGTCCATATGTAAATGTTGTCGGCACACTGTATGAGTGCATTTTTCCAGTCATCGCATGGGCTCTAAGAGCTCCATTTTTGGCAGTGCACCACTCCCCCATAACATGGGGAGCAGTAAGGAGATCCGCCTCTAGCCTACCCAACTTTTTCTCCTGAGCTTATAAATCCTGTTCTAGCTGGTGGCGTACACCATATGTTGTCTGTATACAGACCCCTCTAATTACAACCTTCATGGCTTCCCAGTCAATCACCCTAGTGGATGCCGATCTCCAATTCTCCTCAAAATACAGTAGGTTTCGCATCTGCGATTGATGTGGCAAAAGGTGGATCCAAGATGTCCTCTGCCTGTAGTCTCCATGTTGGTATTGCCGGACAGGGGCGTTTTGTCCCGAGAGTGAGCAGATCTGGCAAATGATCTGTAAGATACCTGGGCAAGTAAGTTATCCCTTCTGCATCAGGGGCTAGTTCCAGCAATAGGAAACAGTAATTAAGTCAGCTGAATGTATTGGTCACCGGGGTATGACAAGAAAAGGACCTCCGCTCCGGGTAACATTACCTCCAAATATCACACAATTGCATATGCCTTATGACATCTCTAAGGGCCCCTGTCATTCCTGGTTTAGTATTTTGTCGGGGGGTTCACGGTCCAACGTTCCGTCTCGGACACAATTAACATCCCCCATCATGATCACCCCTACCCCCAAATAAAGGGTCGCAGCAGCCAGAACTGTGGGGAAGAAATTAGGGCAGTCCAAATTGGGAGCATATACATTAATAAAGATATTTCCCGGCCTTCTAGTCTACCGTGTAGGATCACATAGCGCCCCTCAAGGTCCATTATGTGATGCAAGTGCTGGAACGGGACCCCAGGTGCCACCCATATAAGAGCTCCCTGTGCGAATCCCAAATAAGAGATTGCATATACCTGCCCTCTCCACCTCCGCCTTATACAGCATGATGAGTCGCCCCAAATGTGAGTTTCTTGCAGGCATGCTATGGACACTCTATATCTTTTCAGATAGGCAAACACACGCCTTCGTTTTTCAAACATTGCTATGCCCCGAACATTCCAGGTGAGTAATTTCATCATGGGGGAAGCCATGAGAGCCGTCCTGTATTAGGATATTCCCTCTCCCACCCATACCCCCCCTCCAAGATATATATTTCGTATCGCTAATCTGACATCCAAACATGGAAACCCAGAGAACATCCCAAACCGTTTCATAGCATAATCAACTGCATCAAGTCCCTCTTTCTCCCTCCCCATGGGCAGTAATGTAGGTCCGTCCCACCCCCAGTGCAGAGAGCTAGAATCCGCATTTCTTGCCCCAACTCCCTCCTCCCCTTTACTCTGTGCACAACAAATATCCACTGCACCATTATCCATAGTATATGTCTCAATGTTCTCTCATCGTTTGATGTGCAGTAGCACCTTCTGCTGTGATAGTTGGAAGGCCAGTGGCCAAGCAACCGTCGGGGTGCGAGGCCGGAGCCTCCAGCTCCCCACTTGGGTCTCAACCTCTGAAGAGGGCGGGTGGCTAGCTGTCCCGATAGTTGAAAAAACGGGATATGATGGCCCGTAGTGGGGCACCAGGTCTAGGCGGGGGGACCAACGCTCGTCTATAGGCCCTTTCAACATTAAAAAATTTGGAGACTCATTTAGGAGCTAGGTTCTTGATAATCCAATTCTCCAAGAACAGCTCAGCTGGGGGTCCTTCTGCTCATCAGGGAATCCCACAAATCTCAAATTGTTCCTTCGTGACCGTCCCTCGGAGTCCTCTGTGCGGTCGTCGAGTTTTATCAATTTTTTTGTAGGTCGATGACTGTTTCCCTGAGAGAGCAGGCCACCGTTTGAAGTGTATCCACATTTTGTTCATTGGTGGTGATAATATTGGAAACCTTACATAGGTCACATCTTAACAGGTTGACGTCGATGGCTAAAGCATCTATTCTATTGACCATTTCATCCCTGGTGGTTTGGATCGCTGCCAGTATATCTGAGAGTGAGAAGTCCTGATCTGCAGGGCTGGTCAGGTCCCTGGGGGAAGGGCTGCGCATAATTCAGGATATTATTGACTTGCACATTGGCACCCTTGTCTTTTATCATGATAGTTTCCACACCCAACGGGAGACTCTTGGTCAGCTTACAGCAGTATCTCACACGAATGTCCACCGCTCCTTAGCTACATATCGCTATGTTTGTCCGCTTGTGTTTAGGGTCTCACACGTGGTCCCCCAGTAGTTCTAGTTCCTCGTATCCATTTTCATGGAGACTGCAGTTCTCCTCCTTTGTCTCCCTCCTCGGCACCGGGTGTGTTCAGTCTATAAAAAGCTGGACATGCATCCTTTCAGGTCTCAGGAATTAGGCAACTCATTCCCCACACTATCCTCCCCTCTTCTCCTTGGCCGACCTCCTCACTCATTACCAGACCATGGCCTAAGTATCTTGACACATCTATTCATTACTTCGAGGGCAGCACCATCCTACTTTCCTTCTGAGTTCTCCATTTAGTAGTCGGTTGTGAGCTGGAGCATTTCACTGGGCTCTGGGGGAACCGTACACAGGGCCGCCTGCCACTGCACAGCCTTCTCCAGTGCACGTGTCTTGTGTAGCATTCGGCTTTTATGGCCTCACCTCCTATGCGACTTCTTGGTCTCTCCTTGCTAATTCGGGAGAGCCGCTGTCTCTGTCCGCTTCGAGTGGGACCGTTGTTGTCTTTACTCCCATCTATTCTTAAGCAGGCTTGCCTCTATAGTCCTTTCCGGCCTAAACACGCTCTCCCTGTGGGGTGCTGCCGGGGCCCCCCTGGTGGTTCTCGCAGCAGGCTCTGTGTCCTCCCACTGCATTCGCAATAGTAGGCCGCACACACCTCGACTCCGTCTTTCTGGTCCTGGGCGGTGCCGTTTAAATGGGAGCCCGTTCCCCACTTCCCACAGGCCTTACCCGGCTGGCGTCTGTATCTTTATTGTGCTAGAATGACCTCGCGGCATAAAACCCTGGTGTGCGCCACTCCCTCTTCCAGAGCATTCTCTTCCTCTCGGCCCTTGGCCTCAGGGGATCTTCTGTTGCTCACCCTCTCTGTATTTCCGCAGCCCGGGAGTCGCCATGGGCAGTCACTGCACAGCGCTCTGGGGACCCCATGTTTCCAAAGGAGCTCCCCTTCTAGCTATTCGGGATGCTGCCAGCCTACTTCAACACCCAGAGCTCTCGGTTCACTGTCGCTCGATGTCCTCGGGCCGGCTTCCTCCGGCTCAACTCCGGTGTCCCCTAGAAGGACCTCAGGGGCACCGGCAGATCCACCCCGGAGAAGTCCCTGGCTGCCGCGATGCTCCGCTGTACCGAGCTTCGGAGTGCTTCTCTCAGCCTGCCCAAAATTGCATCGGCGGTTCGCAGGGCCTCCATTTTAATTTCCCCTCGGAGCTCGTGTGCAAGTCCCAATAGCCTTCAGGTCTGCTTCCGGCCCCTCGAGTAAGATTTACCAGATTCCCGTCATAATTGTGAAGTCGGTGTTCACAGTACACCGCAGGATTCTGTCGGATTTCCCTGCCGCCAGTGGGAGCACTGGGAGACACGTCTATTCAGCCATCTTAGCAGGCCACAGCGATATATATATATAAATATATATATATATATATATAGCAAATCCTGGATCGCCACCAACTTCCAACGGCGCACAAACACAGGTACGGACCACTTCAAGGGACGTTTCCAAAATGCAGTGCTTTATTTAAATCGCAGATACACGGCAACCAGTCAGTCCTGGCCAGTGCCTCAGCATATATATATATATATATATATATATATATATATATATATATATATATATACACATAATAAATAAAAAACGGTTCCGTCCTGAGCCACGGTGGTCGTGTGCTGAGGACGGAACTGGTCCGTCCTCTGCACACAACCAGGAAATCCCTCTGCTGTTTACAGCAGAGGGATTTCCTTTTTTCTTTTTCAGCCTCGGGAGCTGGGGAAGAGCTTCCCCAGCTGCCCAAGGCATTTTTTTTTTTTCAATGTAATGATGATCGGCGGGCATGGCGAGCTGACTTCATTGCAATGATTGGCTTATTTCACTTTCACTGCCTACTTGCTCGTGGGGTTATCTCAGACCCCCGAGCACCTAGGCAGACGGGAGAGGTATCATTGGAAAGGGGTTCTCCACTTTCCAATGGTAGCCTTTCCTAGTGGATCCCTGCTTGGGGATCGCTGAAGGAGGGCAACCCCAAGCAGGGATCCACCCACTGGACACCAAGGAGGGAAGAGCGGCCCCTTGGGCAGGGTCTTTTGCTCCCCCCTTACAACTTTGGCCGTATTCAGTCTTTCTGCCCACCCGGGGGCAGATGGGGGCCGACAAGGCACCAGGGATTATTGTTTTTTTTTTTACAAAAGAGTGTTGGAGGCTGCCCAGAATGGACATGTGAATGCTCCCACCCCCAACACAAAAGGGACAGTCTTTCTAGGGGGCAGAAGGCCCACTAGGCACCAGGGATTATTGTTTTTTGAATAAAAGATGGGTGGGGGCTGCCACATTGGGAAATGCAATGCCCCTATCCCCCAACACTAAAGGGACAGTCTTTCTGCCCCCTGGGGGCAGAAAGCCCACTAGACGCCAGGGATTTTTTATTTTTTTATAAAAGAGGGATGGGCTGCCCAGAATGGACATGTCAATGCCCCCACCCTAAAAAAAATGGGCACAGCCTTTCTGCCCCCCCCCCCCGGGGATTATGAGGCAATAGCCCCCATCTGCCTCTTGGGGGGGCAGAAAGCCCACTAGGCACCAGGGACTATTTTTACTTTGTGTAGGGCTGATCAGAGTGGGCATGTTGATGCCCCCACCCCCTCCCTAAAAATTGGGCACAGTCATTCTGTCCCTCATGGGGGTAGATGGTGGTTATTACACCCGATCTGCCCCCCCGAGGAGGGGGCAGAAAGCCCACTAGGCACCAGGGATTTATTTATGGGCATGTTAGGGAGCTGCCCCATAGTCAAGGGTCGCTGCCCTTTTTTTCGGCACACACTTTAGCCGTTTCTGAGATCAGTGATATTTTTAGGCTCATCTGTCCCCAGGGGGGCAGAAAACCACTAGATACCAGGGAAAGTTTCTGTGTGTGTGTGTGTGTGTGTGTGTGCGTGTGTGTGTGTGTGAACTGGCACTCGGCTGACGGTCTGCATGTACTGACATTTTGCTGGCGGTGTTTGTATACTTGCGCTTGGCTGACGGTGTATGTGAACTAGTGCTTGGTGGCGGTGTGCGTTGGATGGTGCTTGGTTGGCGGTGTGTGTGAATGGCGTTTGGCTGGTGGTGTGCGTGGACTGGCACTTGGCTGGCAGTGTGTCTGGACTGTCGCTTAGCTGGTGGTGTGGCTTGCATGGATCCCCAGCATTATATTACCCAGAATCCTCTGCAAACCTCAAATTTAGCTAAAATGTCACATTTTCCTCACATTTTTCGTTGGTAAAGTTGAAGGATCACCGCACTGGCACAAATTTCCTACCACCCGACATTCCCCTAGATCTCTGATAAAAATGATACCTCACTTGTGTGGGTGCCCAAAGCAGAGTCAGACTAAAAATGTATTAAAAAAACCTGCCCTTGTGGACATGCTTTGGTTCCCTCTCAGTTTTTCATTTTATAAATGTTTAAGCTGACTCTGCTTTGGTGCCCCACACAGGTGTGTATCAATTTTATCAGGAGAAAAAGGGGAACGCTGGTTGGTAGGAAATGTGTGCCGGCACCCACAGATTCTTGATCTTTCCATCACAGAATTGTGAGGAAAATGTGTTTTGTTCGACAAAGTTTAAGGTTTGCAAGGGTGTCTGGGTAACATAACCTGTTGAGAGTCACACAAGTCACCCCATCCTGGATTCCCCTGGGTGTCTAGTTTTCAAAAATGTAAAATTTTGCTGGGTTTCCTAGGGTCTGGCTGATCTAGGGTCCAAAATCCACAGCTAGGCACATTGTAAAAAAAGGGTAAGTTTTCACTGGAGAAATGTGATGTGTCCATGTTGTGTTTTGGGCATTTTCCTGTCGCGGCCACTAGGCCTACCCACACAAGTGAGGTGGCATTTTTAGTGGGAGACTTCAGGGAATGCTGGGTGGGTGGAAGTTTGTGGCTCCCCGCAGATTCCAGAACTTTCCATCACAGAAATGTGAGGACAATGTGTTTTTTTTAACAAAGATTGAGGTTTGCAAGGGATTCTGGGTAACAGAACCTGGTGGGAGCCCCACAATTCACCCCATCCTGGATTCCCCTATGTGTCTAGTCTACAGAAATGTACAGGATTGCTAGGTTTCCCTAGGTGCTGGCTGAGCTAAGGTCCAAAATCCACAGCTAGGCACACTGCAAAAAAAGGGTCAGTTTTCACTGGAAAAATGAGATGTGTCCACGTTGCGTTTTGAGATGTTTCCTATTGTGGGTACTAGGCCTACCCAAACAAGTAAGATACCATTTTTATCAGGAGATTTAGGAGAATACAGAATAGCAGACCAAGTGTTATTACCAATTGACTTTCTATGCATTTCTGCCTTCCATATGTAAGACAGTGTGTAAAAAAAGAAGTCATTTTGAAAAATGCCCTCTCATTCACATGCGAGTATGGCTACCCACCAATTCGTAGATGTGCTAATAACCACTTCTGATAAACTCCATATGTTATTCTCATTTCAGAAATTCATAGGTTTCCTTGATACCAATTTTTCACTTTTTATATTTTACCAAATGCATTGCTGTATACCCAGTACACAATGAAAAACCATTGCAAGGCGCAGCTCAGTTATTGCCTCTGGGTACCTCGGGTTCTAGGTGAATCTACAAGTCCTATATATCTCCGCAATCAGAAGTATCCAGAGGATGTAATGGTATATTACTTTTAAAGATCTGCCATACTTATAAGAAGTTACAGGTGAAAATGTAGGTACATGTGGGTGTTTTTTTCAACTCAATTTCAATGTTTTTTTATTTCAACTGTTACTTTCTATAGGAAAACTTTGAAGGATCTACACAAATGACCTCTTGCTGGATTCATAATTTTGTCTACTTGTCAGAAAGTTATAGCTTTCTGGGATCCTTTATTGTTTTCACACCTATTTCTACCACAAAAAGGAAAGAGGTTGAAAGCACAAAAAATAGGAAAAATAGGCTATGTCCCACTAAAATGGTAAAACTGTGTAGAAAATCTTGTTTTTCTGCCAAACGTCTGCCTGTTCCTAAAAGCTGGGAAGATGGCAATTGTAGCACTGCAAACCCTTCATTGATGCTGTTTGCAGGTAAAAGAACAGGTGCTTTTTTCTGCAGCACCTTAGCTGTATTTTGGCTAATTTCTCGGTCCCCTCCAGGGGAATCCACAAACCCTGGGTACCTTTACAATCCCCAAAATGTTGGAAGAAAAGGACAAAAATTTGGCCTGGATACCTTATGTGGACAAAAAGGTACGGGGGCCTAAGCGTGAACTATGCCAAATAGCCAAAAAAAGGCTTGGGTTTTCCTGGAGCACTGAGTTAATCGAATATCTTCATGGCAAAATTTGAAGATGAACATATCTTAAAAAAAAAGAAATGACAAAACGTTTTTGTGAAGTTTGTGAAGTTCATAGACAATATTTTCATGATCTGCAGCTGGACTTGAATAATTTGAAAGAAAATATCACAGACCTAAATGAAAAAAATGAATATCTGAAATTCAGTCATAACATCAATAGTAGACAAATATCTTTTTCAGATACATTGATAACCATTAATGAATGTAGAATCACTACTGAGATGAATAAAAAATCGGACAGATAAAAACAACACTCTGCATTCTTCAAGTTTCATCCAGAAGTCTTGCAAAAACATTTACAATTTTCGCAATTTCTGTGATTGAAAAGGATTACCTCAGATCCTTTAAAATATGAATCCATATGAAAAGAAGAATACAGGGAAGAATTTCATAGGAGGAATTACCACTTAACTGTGATTAGATCAGTAAAAATGAGAGCGGATTTAATACCAAGAGAAACACTATGGAAGAAATCAGTTTGAAAATAAAAACTAGATTCACCTTCGTGTCAAACTTTTCTGCCGACAGCAATGGCATTAAAAAGATTTTAAACAAAATATTGGAACTACTGCAGGTAGAAGAAGATTTTGGTAGCCTGGTTAGTGAAAAACCACTGTTTGCTTACACTAGATCAAGGAATCTATAAGAAATAGTGACTTCTCAACAGATGACATTAAAATTAAAGGAACCACACCATGTGGTCATTGCAATCACTGCAATAATGTGACTAAAGGGGCTGTGGTTAATCACTCAGACTAAGGGCATTCTATCAAACTGAAGCACAATCGTAATTGTGACACCCAAATTATATTTAAGGTTTAAAATGCTCTATTGGTTTACTTTATGTTGGCATAACAGTGAAGAAATTGGAAACACGCATTGCAAAACATAAAAAGAGCATTCGAAGGGAACAGAGAAAACCAACTATGGCTACCCGTTTCATTGAACAAAGACACGTGTCATAATTGCAGTTTCAAATTTTAGAAACTAACAGAAAAAACGTATACAGATATTACCAAAAAACTGCTACAAAGAGATTTTTTTGGCTTAAGACTTTCGTGGCTCAACTGCCAAAAGGGCTAAACAATTGGTTAGAAATATCTTGCTATTTATAATTCAGCGAGTATCACGACAGATTGTAAAAATGTGCATGACTTGTTACAGTATTTTGCTAATATTAGTAGGCATATTTGACACGTTGGATAATTTAAATTGAGCATAGTTGGATTTAATATAGCTGCATCATCACAAAGTTGTTCTTTACACCCATAGAAGTGATAACAATGTTTGAACTGAGCAATGAATGTTTGAACTGAGCAATGTGGTGCTTATTCTTTGATTTAAGTATATGTATGTACGATATTTAACCATTCAAATATGGCGCCCATCTGGAACTAGTAGATCACATGACAAACGATGATCATGTCAGTTACATTGGGGCGTTCTGACACACCAACACAATTGTACAATGACCAACATGTCACCAGTCTCGCATTTAGCATGAGTACAGAAGAATCTTTCTAATAGGTAAGTGGTGTCTGCACACTCGGAAATGGTTGGACATATTTTACGCAAATGCTAAAGTACTAGTATGCCACTGAGATGGTGAGTGTTAACAGCAAGGAAACTGGTGATGGGAAAGAAACTAGTCAGAGCACTGTGATTTAAATAAGGGAGAGTATTTTAGTGCAAATAATATGTGCAAATGGTTGATGGAGCAGGCATAATGTAAGCACCATATCAATTTAGCGACACTCACGTTAAAATGCAAGATAGCACAATGTTAAATTCAGGACTTGTACAGGTACTTGTTATTGTTCATACATTCAACAGAAAGATTTTAGAAAACCACCTCCTGAAGAAGGACATAAAGTATCAGAACTACATTGGTGTTTGTGTAAAAGACTGATGGGAGGAAAATTTCATTCACAATAATCTGCTTGGAAAATTTGAAAGGAATAAAATTGTATGATGAAATAAATTCAATTATTGATGACACAGATGAACTGAATTTTAATTAATTTTGGATGCACATCAGTCGAAGAGCATAGAGCTTGGACTCTCTAAAGCAGTGCCTCACTGCAATCCCCTTGACTACTACACAAGAGAATATGTATATATAATAGAAGGTATTGTGTCATCGTTGTTGGGTTTGGATTGTTGGGCTATGGTGCAGATGTATACATTACCTTTGAAACTTGGTTTGGCACTGTAGCCAGAATGCTACAGTCTGCCAACCTAAGTGTTTTCAAAGTAGTCCTTGATGAAACTTATTATTGGTCTGGCTTGACAGTGTAGCTGTCGTCATACAACTATGTGAGTATTACCAGTAAGGGGCTTTGACTCCACTCACATGTTGGGAGCAGGAGTCTCCAAATGCTTTGATTTAAATATTAATATAAGCCTTGTATTGATGTGTGTAGGTAGATTTTAAGAATTATTTGTATCATTGCCTGCTCAAAATCTATAATTATTTTTTGATGGTAGGAGTGGTTAGTTTGAATTTTAATCTTGTTTAGTAGTTCTTAATACTTTGCACTTTGCTTGTTAGATAGTAGTGTGTAAATAAAGGATATGGTACAATTATGATATTGTCTATGTATGGAATATGTCAGTGAGAATGGTGGAGGACACGCTTAGAAGGTGCCATCCATCATCCACGTTTCACTTTAGGTCAGTCTGAGTAAACTGTCATTATTTTTATTGTCATGCAAGAGGAAGGGATTTTCATTATCCACAATTGTAGTGGTTAGGTGTTCTAGAATGTTTATGTCTTGGTATCTTCTGGGAGCAGCAGGGTTTGTGATGTGGCTTTTCTAGTGTGGTATTAATCATTTTTAGATCCACGATTTGTGTCAGTTTCCATGTAATGTGCTCAGGAACTTACGGCAGTAACTTTTAAAGAAATAGTTCCTGTGGATTCTTGAGAGGTAGTGCTTGTTTCTTTGAGATCTTGGAAAACATGCCTTACTTCGATCTATGTTATATTTGGGGGTGGTAATGTTCTCTAACGTTAATCACAATATCATTTTTAATTATGGCCCTTCCATAACAAGTATTAGCATAATATTTGGTACATTTCCAAGTCACATTTTTTGTGCATGTGCTTTCCTTGCAGTATACGTATGCCATTTGATAGAAGAATTGTTTGCCTTTCTGGGAGGTGATATATGTGGCTCTTGCTACCAATTTATCTGTAAATGGTAGAGTTATATATTTATGACTTTATGTCAAACATTTTATAGTACTTATCAGTGACATATGAAAATACAGTTTTATTTTTACATTTCATACCTACATATCTCCTGTGCTTTTAATGTGATGTTTCTTCTCTTTGGCATATGTATAATTCAGTCAATTTGTGGTTCAGGGTCAGTGTCTGTCACTGTTAGGAAGAAAATGTTTGTTTCATTTAGTGTTTAAAATATAGTTTAGTGTAGCTTGGGGTTGGTTTAGGGCAGGTTTTAATTTTACGTTTCAGGGGATGGTGTTTGATATATATTTTATTAGCTTTACTTACTTTTATTGTCTTGTTGTTAAGGTTCACATTTATGAAGTTGGTCTTGTTGGCCCAAAGGATGTCATTTTTTGATGTTTGGAGATAAAAATGAAAACATAAGTTTTGAAATAGTGTTCAGAGCACTACCACAAAAGTAGGTATCAAGGTCCATATATTCAGTGGGTCCTTTTAGTTGTGTTCAACAACACCTCGTAATTAGTACACAAAGGCCAAAGGAAAGTTCCATATTCTTTATTCCAAAATTCCAACTTGAGCAACAGCCGACACATGTTTCGTCTCCTTTGAGACGACCGCACATTGGGACGGATGCCCGTTTTTCTCTCGCTCATTCGAGAGTGCTAATGACTTACCAAGGTCGTAGCTCCAAAATTGCATACTCTTCCATGGATCGAATACATTGATTCTGTACCAAGATTTGTGCATATCGACGGCCCAGTGGACAAATTTCTATCCACTTAATGGAATATATACTGTCTACTACGCTATGAGTATTGATCAGAACTGTTTCCAAAAGCCTTGAAAAAGTCGTTTTACGACGAAACACGTGTCGACTGTTGCTCAAGTTGGAATTTTGGAATAAAGAATATGGAACTTTCCTTTGGCCTTTGTGCACTAATTACGAGGTGTTGTTGAACACAACTAAAAGGACCCACTGAATATATGGACCTTGATACCTTCTTTTGTGGTGGTGCTCTGAACAGTATTTAAAAATGTGTGTGTATGGTTTGTCCTACATATGACACTACTTGGATGACATAGTGTCTTCTGTTTGATTAAGCACGCCAAACTTAACATATGAATGGTTTAAATTTCCTGAATCCTTGTATGTGCTAGCAATTTGACCACCATTGTCATCTCCTTTGTTGTTGTGAATGAAAACATAAGTATTAGCTATTTTTTTTAATTTAGTTGAAAAAGTTTACATATAACATTTGAAGTGATTTAATTGGTGCACAGACTCTTGTAAATACTGTAATTGTTCCATTATCCCCTTTATCGGAGAGTTTAATCATGATTACATCTCATTCACGAAGTAACTAGTGGCCTCATGTAAGAAATTGGGTTACTGGTTGAGGGGGTAAAACCCTACTCAAGCAGCAGCCACAATGATGTCAGGAAGAAGTCACAAGTAACCCCAAATTAACCTTTGCTTAACCCTGTGGTAGCTTGGCGCAAAAACAGTGGGGCTTAACTTAGAGGCAATGCATAAAGTATTTATACAGCCCATCAAACAGTAATAAAGTGAAACACAACAAAAGGAGAAATCCCACACTAATGTAGAAAAATAGATCAAAATTGAATAAATAATTTGAGGCTAAAATGACAACAATACATACAGTATAACTGGAGATATGTAATTTTAAAGGCTTAAGTGAAAATGGTGCCAAAAAGCACAAAGCTCCAACTGTGGATGTCTGGTCGCGCCGGACTGGGGCAAAGTCACAAGTTCAGGCTGACCACGATGGAACTCAGGTCAGCTACAGGGACTCAGTGTGGCCCGCTGAACAAGAGTATCTTAAATCCCTGTTGCAGTGCGACGCAGAGCCCCGTGACAAAGATGCATTGCGCATTGGCGATTCTTTGGAGCTTTGAAGCTGTGAAGTTCTGCATCGAGATGCGTCACGCACCAGCAGGTTCTGAAGAAGTTGCGGGGCTTGCTATGCGGCGTTTGGTGAGGTGATGCATTGTGCAGTGGCTCCTATGCATAGTTACTTGTCGGCGATGTGTTGCGCTGCAGCTCCCATATGTCAGTTCTGCTGGGACAACAGTTGGAGCTGGTTGAGCACATTCAGGCTTACTTCCATGGGTCCAGGACTGGGGTGGCACAACTTGGGAGGGTAGGACTCACAGCTGGCAGAGACAAGGTGCAGGGTTCAAGATGGAGGACGCCTGTTATGTCCCTGAGGTTTCTGATCAGTAGGCCAGCCAACTAGCCCTTGGAGTCACTCTGGTGTTGCTGGGCTCAAGATGCAGGTCCAGTTCGTTTCACTCAGGCAGGAGGGCAGCAGGGAAGCACAGCAGTCCTACTTCTGAGTCTTCCACAGTACCATCTGTGTACTGAAGTGTAGTGTAGCTCCTATTTCCCTTATAGGTTCTGCGCATTGGAATAACATACACTATAGGCTTGGCATAGGACTGAGGTCGGTATGCCCCTATCGCGTATATTAAACTTAATTACTGTGTACCAGCTAGCTCAGAGGCCACTAGAAACTTCTTGAAGACAAGAAGGGAATAGCTTCTGGCAACCACATAACATAAAACCCTGATCCCTCAGGATCGTGGAAACAATATACTACTTTTCATTCAGTCACTCATCTCAGAGAAGTACATAGAAGAAACAGTCGGGTGTGTTTACAATAAAAGTTATTGCACAGTTGTTATTCTAGTACTGGTTATATGTGCTGCGACAGCTGTTGGACAGTAGCAGAGAAATATGGCCAGCAGTGCAGTTAAATAAAAATGCATGGTACAGTTTTACCATTGTGCAATAGTAATGAACACATACATGAAATGCAGAATGCATTAAGATAAAGCCTAAACCCCTATGATGCCTAACTAGATGTACCTAAGTGTACCTAGCATGTGTGTAGGTCTTAGAGAGCCAAGAATCCCCCTAGGATTTAGTTCTAACCCCATTACCTTAATGGGACTTCATCCTGATGTTGAGCTGGACACCCCAGGATGGGTGGATGGACCTCTGCCAGCTGGAGCTGTGGCATGACGCAGGTTGCAGCGTCTCAGGTCAGAGTGGCGGCATGGAAAGTCTCGGTCCCCTCTGCCTTGTTTGGGCAAAGGGAGGTATATTTATACCTGATAGGTGCCTTGGAATGTTAGTATTGACGTACAGTCGGTCAGAGGAAGACGTCAGGAATGAACCCTTAGGAAATAGTGGTTCATGCATATTTAATGAGTTCTTGGAGAAATCAATAATCCTGTGCTAGGGAAAATCCCAAGAGTTTAAGGGTCTATTTCTAAGAACTCGTTGTGACATAGGTTAGTCACTGTTGGACATGGATATGACGTATTTAGGATGGACCGTCTTCTGCACCCAGAGCACACGTCAGATAAGGGACAGACTCTGTTGCTCGTTATTTGTGAAGGGAGGGCCAATGTAGGTGAAAGGGCCTGCCTGTCTCTGTGGCACGAAGGATTTGTGCCTCTGAAATGGCGCACCTATGTTAGGGCCTCAATTCAGCACATAACACCCACTCCAATCTATGGACAATTGTGAATAACCCATTAAAAGCAAACTACGTGACTAAAATAGGCATTTGCATATAATTGGCAGGTAGTTGCATGAGAGTGGTTTATGAGCTGAAAAAATAGCAGCTGTTAAAATATGTAAAATTACTATAGACTCTGTGGAGACAGGAAAAATCTATATTGTCATTAAAAATACTCTCTTAGAGTCAGTAGTTACTTATAAAAGTTCCTGTTTATAAAATTGAAAACTCTTACAAGCTGTTCAGAAGACCATGCTTTCTTTAGAAAAAAAGAAAGGTCATTTTAGAGGGAAAGCTCCAAGCACTCGGTGAGAGTTGAAACAAAATAGGAGAAAAAATGTGTCTCAGGACATGTTTTAGCAAAATGAGAGATAACAAGTGCCTGAGAGACACAACATTTCTGTTGCTAGTTACTGCTGGGGACGGACCTTTGTAATACCTCGCAGAATCGTTGTGGGAGCACAGAATAGTGCAGCCAGTTGCTGGTTCTGAGGCAGCCGGTGCTGTAATCGATACCTTGGTGCTAGCTAAAGGAAGCAAAAAGGCACCCACTGGATTTGCAAGGAATGCTTTGGTTTGATGGGAATACGCTTGGGACACAGCCAAGCATGGGACTTCAGCAGTTCCAGCCTGGTGGTAAATGCCGCTGGCGTTTCCTTTGGAAGTGTCAGACAGATGATGACCACGCATTCTTCATTGCAAAAAACAGGCACCAGAGAACAGGTATGTTGCAGTCTTTTCAGACTGGTCTTTTAAATATTAGAAACCATGAGAATCATAGTTCCTGTTCGTGACGTATTCCAAGGTGTGTCACACTGCTTGTATGTGAAAGATAAAATTTATCAAAAAGGAAAGAGGGGCAGTCTGTATTTAAGAGTGCTATTTTGCAAAAAAGAAAACATATTTCTTTAGCTGATGTGAACTGAAAAATAAAAGTGCTGCATAAGCATGGTTTTCACATTGTTCAAAGCATTTGAACTTTATAAAGGAAACTTTTGGTTCACTACTTTCAGTGTTGGGGCTTCTAGCCAAAAAGGGCAGAACTTCCCTACACTGTAGGATTTCACTACCTCTGGATGTTATCTGTACATAACGTAGGTCTGGCCTATGTATACTGAGTCCCTTGGTGATGTTCAGGAATCATTTTTGTGACAGGTATTTGGGTCAAAGGGCCAAACCATCCATACTTTCCTAACTGGGTCTGTCCTGTTGTTTTGTAAATGGCATCTAATGTTGCCCCTGCTGATGTATGTCAACTATTCCACCCCCGTGCGATGGTGTTTGGTGGTGTTTGGCAACGTTCCTACTGGTGTTTAAACAACCACATTTCTACATTCATTACAATTGTGTAGGAGTTGAAAACCTTAATGAAGGTAACAGGTATAAAGCGTCACAATAAGAATAAATCTCTAACATTTCATGATCTGAAAATGTAGCAATTATTCCTAAAACAGACAGCATATTATTCACTGTATCAGTAACCCAATTTTCAGAAAAATGTACTGCAGGTAATGACATCACTGAATGAATGATAAAATGAATGAAAATGAATGAAAGTTCAAAATACATTAATCAGAATTAAAAACCGGATGATTAAATACATAATTTAGAATACAAAGGCTTGTTCAGGCCGAATACATTTATAAGTCTCTTTTGCATTTGAATTGAAAATGGACGTGGCTTCAGTTTTATGTTGATCCCGTGTTGTAGAAAGTGTCCACTAAGAGTCATACTAAAAGCTAGCTCTAAGCAAAGCTAGAACAGAAAAAGATGAACCCAGAAATACTCCATAGTTCTACCCGTGGTGAAGCCAGGTCTGTATCTTTTGGAAAAAGAAAAGGTTCAAAAGTTTGTACTTGCATGTTCGTTGTTTGTTTTTGGCTGGCTTCGCTTCCTGTTCACGTGGAGCCATGGAAAACGTATCAAAGTTAATGAAATAGCCAGTAGCTGTATGATCAATTGTTGAAATTGCATCATGTTTAGTTGAAGTTATTTCTGCTGTTTTGTTGAAAACGTTTGAATGTTGAAGTTAATAGTTCATGTCTTTGCTGAAAAACGTTCAGATGTTGAAGTTAATATTTTATGTTTTTGTTGAAAAACATTGAAGCATTTATTAGTTGATGTTTTTGTTGAAAAAACGTTGAAGCATTTATTATTTGATGTTTTTGTTGAAAAACGTTAAAGTTTTTATTATTTGATGCTTTTGTTGAAAAAACGTTGAAGCATTTATTATTTGATGTTTTTGTTGAAAAACATTGAAGCTTTTATTATTTGATGCTTTTGTTGAAAAACGTTGAAGCATTTATTATTTGTTGTTTTTGTTGAAAAACGTTGGTGTACACATTTGTTTTTGGCCAAATTGCAACTTGAGTGTTGTCTTGACTTTTATTTTGAATTTGAAAGGTTGGTTCAAGGAGAACTAGTTCCATTGCATTGTTGCATAGTCCCCCACTCCATGGTTTTGATTTCTCAAACGTGATGAGCTTTTCAGTTTGAATTTCTTGAATAGTAGTGAGAGGGACGTCTACTACTGTGGAGTTCACGAGGCCTACTGCTCAGTATTGGCCACATAGTTTTGGTTGATTCTTTCATTTGATATGAATCTGTTTTCCTTTTTCACGGCAAGATGCGGCAAAAGTACAGTTCTTGTTCCTTTCACTTCAAGGAATGGCACAGGTTTTCCTGTATGAGGGGCCAAATTCCTTTGTGTCCGCGATCTTTATCTCTCTCTGCCCAGATCCCCGGCTTTTGGGATTCAGACACGTCTTGCCGTGATTACCTCGACTTCCCAGTGGCGGCCTGTTTCACTTTGACAGAATCTTTGTTTGTTTCTTTGTTTCCTTTAGTTCCTGTAAAACAGCTAAACGATCATAGATACAGAATGGTTTTCATCCGCAACTGTGCCTTCACATTCATGATCAGGTTCCCACATTCGTAAATGGAGTCAGACCTCCTAGAGAGCTTCTTGGCTGGGTGTGTATTGCCCCCTGAATCCATATAAGTGTTTGACCTCACTAGCGCCCCGCCTAATACCCTAGCTGTTAAGGATTGCTCTATGCCCCAGTCCTTCCTCTCCTCTACCTAAATTCCCTCAGGATGGCGTTGGAGAGGAGTACCGCAATATTACGTCCATCCCTTCCATGGCCTCTTTGTCAGCCCGAGAGCTAAGCGTGGAGCCACAGTCAGGGTGTAACGTTGATTGCGTATCTCCTGATATGGACTCGCAAATCTTTCTATAACAGTTTTGAGCGTCAGCCGAGCGCTAAGGCCATACCTATAGGAAACTTGAGCACGGATCCACTGCCACCAAGATATATTTTTAAGCCACCTCAAAATTTGAGGGGCCGCAGTGGTCCGGTTACACGACACGATCAAGTGGACAGTCTGATGCTGTCTAGCAATGGGACCTGCGCGGGTCTTGTGATGGTGGAGCCTGGCATCTGTTTATAGATGTTGCAGTTCAAGACAAAGTCAATAGTCTGACTCCTGAACCCTGGCCACCAATAGCACTGTTGCAATGAAGAAATAGTAGCTATTACCCCTGAATGCGCGGAGCCCAAGCCCTTGTGTGTTTCAAATGATTAATTCCTGCCTACTATCCATATTTGGAAATACTCTATCCCCCACTCCAGGAATCTGAGCATATGGAATGTTGTTTGCACCTAACTTGTAGGAGTATATGAGTGGAAATGTCTTAGGCACTGCTGTGCTGCCTTTGCGTGAAGCAATTACAGCCACCATATTCTAACCGTCTATTCTCGTTGTTGAACGAGTGTGCGCAGCTACGGAAGCTGTGTGAACAGCCCCCTGTGTGGCTTCTACAGCCAATGAATTCCCTGCAACGTGCACGCCATCACGTTGATGACTCAGTGTGTTAATCACGTGAGTTTTTGTTTGGTAGGTCGTTTTTTCCAACTCCACCACCTATTCCCATAAATTTTGTGTTTAATTATGCCACCTTTTTTATCTTTAAACCCATTTTGTTCCCAATGGTGTAAATATTTATTACATGATTGCACACAGTAAAATGAATCGCACACTATAAGTGTGGGGAATTCTCGATCTGTATTTTCAAGTGCCAGTTTGAACGCTTGTAGTTCACCTCGCTGAGCTGTACAATCTCCTAAAGATTGAGTTTTAGTGACCATTGGTCTGAAGTTACCATCGTGCATGCGACCTTTAACGATTGCACACGCTGTACGGTAAGCTTGCTTACTTACTCCCTGTAGCGGGTTGTGCTGATCCGTCAGTATAAATCGAGAGGCAAAATTTCAGTGGGCAGAGGTAGTTCGTTTCTCAACTGAACTACTTTTTCCCAAAGCGTTTTATGCTTCATTGTATGATTGCACAGAATCGCACACAATGAGTGTGGGGAATTCTCGATCCGTGTTTACAAGTGCAAGTATCAGGGCTTTTAAAGCTGCCAACCGAGCCGTGCTATTACCTAGAGGTAGTTTTTTGGTGCAATGAGGACGGACCTTGCCATCCAGCATCTGATCTTTAACAAAGACGGCCGGTGGGGCAGACCCATCAGTGTAAATCTTAAAAATTCATACTGATCTAGAGGCAAGATTTCATTTGGTAGATGATGTTCTTTTTCTTATTGCAGGAATGCCTGTGTTTTTAAACTTGGATCAAATCTGGATTCAAAGTCTGATGCAGCAAAAGAATTAGCCCTTTGTATCCATTCTGGATGTAAGGCTTTGGCATTAGGAATGCTAGCCCCGGTACCGGGGTGACGACAATAATACATCATCCCATGAGCCAGTGCTCTTTCTTTTGCTACAGCAGTCTGAATGGTTATCAGAATTTTTTCCTGTTGAATTAAAACTCATTTCTGTGTTTGTGTACAGATGAGATTTGTATGCGATTGGTACAGTTTCACCTTCATTAAAGGTTTAATAAGTGTACCCGCATTGACCCAAAATGATACTGAGTACCAAGTGGTACAAGTTTACACGTGTATGTATGTGTTTGGAAGCAATAATATCTTCCTGGAGTGAACAAAGAATATTGGTGTGTTCTTGTGTCCAGTGTTTGACTGAAAAGTCAGGTTTGAAAAAGGTCGCAGAAAGGTTTTACTCTCTCTGCGAAATCAAAAATGTATGCTCTGCCAAAATCTAGGAATCCCAGTACTGATTGGAAGTTGTTTTAATGTCTTTGGAGGCTGGAGCAGCGCACACTTTTCTAAAAAGTTAGCTGCCAGGCTTTTCCCTCACTTGAAAACTAGTATCCCAAAAATAGGACACAGAGGTGGGCAATTTTTGATTTCTCAAAATTAAATTTGTAGCCCTCAGAGGCGAATCCCATAATAATGGTGCTCACCCTGGTCAAGTGTTTCCCCAATAGGTCGTCCGTTAGATAAATATCATCCAAATAGGACAACGCTTCTTCATCAAAGTGCTTTAGCCATTCAGTAACTCTTTCAGAAAATACCCCTGAGCTGTTTTTATACCCACGGGGAGACGACAAAAATTGTCGCTGGGACTCTAATATACTAAATGCTGTTAGGTACCTGTTTTCAGGTGCTATAGTTTGACAGAAAAATCCATTTGAGACAACAAGTGTCGTTTGTATTTTTCCCGCATAATGTTATTCATTAATGCGGTACTATCTGCATGTTGGACAGCATATGTCTTTGTGCAAGTGTTCATCAAGTGTCTGTAAATGAAAACTAGACCAAATGTATTATCATGTTTTGATAAGTGAAACAAGGGATTGTTCTTTTGTGAAGTGCATTTTTCAATGATCTCCTGGTATTCAAGTTGATCTAAGATCTCCCTGACCTGTGTTTTAAGCTTCTTGCTTAATACGATATTGTCTTTGAGCATGTGGTGAAACTATTAATGGGATCACATGGTGGGTTGAGGCATCATCCCATCCAGCATGATTTTTATACAATGCTGGAGCTTGGGCTACTGCCCACTCCCGTGCATATGTATTTTTAAGGTGAACAGGAACATGGTTGAAAAATGCAGGAAAAATATACTTTCTCCCTTTGGGCGCTCCCTGACGAATGCTGGTGGCTAATCTAGTTCTGCTAACAGTATGTCAAAACCAGACAATAGGTTCTTCGCAAAGAGACCTTTTACTTTCCTGTGTTTGTCCTCCTCCATGCGGAGTGTTATTTCATATAACTTGTGTGGGACGCTCACCCTTTTGTCTGGTGTTTCCACCGTGATGTAATCATTCAATTTTGCTGTCCAGAAATTCCTTCAGGTTCTGGCGAGCTATTGTTACTTCTGCCGCTCTGTCTAGCATTGTCTGAGCCCATTCCCCGTTCAGAAGTTGAGTCCTTAGGATTCTGTGCATGTCTAACTTTGAGACCTGCAACTTTCTTCTTTTTAAATTGAGGTTTGGATTGTGGCTTGTCTTCTGTTTTTTAGAAGAGTCCTGAGCGTGCTTGTCCCTGGACTGCTTGTGCTCTTCTTTGTGTGCTGACTTTCCTTCTCTCCCTGTGTTGTTTGTCAAGAGGAATGTGTATCAGTATCCTGATACCTGTCAGGTTTTCTAATATTATCCCTATTCCTAAGGTTATACCTCTTTGCAGAGGGCTCCTGTTGAGGAAACCTACCTCGGGACTGAGAATCTTTTCTGATTTTTTTTTGTTTTTTATTATTATCCCACTTCTTTTTAGAAGAAGTAGGTGTCTGCTTAGAATTGTCCTTCTCAGGACTGCCCATTAGCTGTGGTTTTAAAAGCTTTCCCACCCAAACTGTCCCTTCCCAGTTCTGCATATGCAGTTTCAATTATTTTGGGAAGTTCTTGTGGTTGGTCTATAAGACTGACCTCTCTTAGGTGTTGGCGGATCACCACTGAAGCTGCTTCCCCTTTAATGTTAGCTAGCATTATTGTTGATACTAGGCCTGGGCGGTAAATTCCGTTCCGCTCGCGGAATTTGCGGAATTTGGGTAATTTCGCGTTCCGCAGAGAACACGGAATTACCAAAAATTCTGTGAACTACGGCTTCGCGGAATTTTTTGCTTGTTTGCGCTTTCAAAATGCGTGTTCGCAAGATATTTCTCCCCGAGCACGCAAACAGCGTTCGCGAACAGGAAAAAAGCATCGCGAACGGGCGGAACAAGCAATTCCGCGCGTTCGCTGAACTTTAGCGTGCTCGCGGAGATTTTTTACTGTTTCGCGGAGCCTTGCGTAGCGCGACTACGCAAATTCCGCCCACCCCTAGATACCTGGTCGTAGTTACCTAGTAATTTCATACCTAAGGTCAGAGCTGGTTCAGCTCCATACTTGTTCTGTATCTGTCGTAAGACATCTGGAATTACCGGTAAGGAAGGAATACCATGAGTCCTGGTATATATGACAGCAAAGACTGTACCCCAAGTGGTGCAGTCCTCTAACTGTGGTGTGATCCCCATGGGCAAGCAGAGTGTTAGCATTATATGCTTTCAAATGGTGTGGTATTTGGAAATACTGCTTCTAACTGGATAATTTTCTGAGCTACCCAGAAAGGAATCTGTTCACATTTTGTGGGCAGTTTACCCATTACTGTGTGTAAGTTTTGTGGAGTGATTTTAGTAGCGGTGCTCTGTGTTGGAGCTGTGTTATTTGTAGCTACTGTGGGCTGGACACCAAGTGTCCTCATGACGAGTTGCGTCACGGCTCTGTAAGAGTTCTACCAACTCTTTGTGTTGTAAGAGCAGTGCATCTTGTGGCATTATGTCAATGTCAGGATGTGGTGTGTAGCCGGCTAATGTCGGCCATGTAGCTCCTGGTCTACCTAGTGGACCGAGCCTAGTTTTATTTATTTGTTGTAGGGCGCCATTGGTCCTGGTCAGTGAGCGGAATCTTAATCTCCTCGAACGGAGTGTAGACCGCTGGGACTTTTTCATGTATGTAAGAATGAAAAGTCTGAGTTGTTGCATTCACTGCTGGGAATGTAACCCAAGAATAGGACACATCTGTTTGATAATCTTCGTGTGCCTCTATTAATATCACTGTACCCTCTCGGGGGCGTGGCTTGCCGAGCCGCGAAATGGCCGCTGAATAAGCGAGCTCCGCCGGCCGGAATCATCATCCTGCAATAATAAGCGATACCGGTGAGCAATCTCGGTCTATAACCGACGGCCTGGGAGGCGGAAGACACGAGGCGTCCAGCGACCTTGAAATCAGCAAAATCGGCGCCCGAGCGGCGTAGCAGTGAGCTCCGATTCGCCGCGACTCGGGAAGACAAGATGGCGGAGGCCGTGTAGGTCGGACGGCACAATCACTCGAGACCGCGGCGCAGAGGCAGACGAGGGCCGCATTGCCTCTGCGGTGGCGCCGAGGGCATGCGCGCAGCTCCGGAGTGAAAAAGCGGACTACACAGGTTGCCGGAAGATCGCGATGCCACCATATGCTCACGCCTGAGCTGGACAGCCTGCACAGCACCGGTAAACCTACCCCAGCAGACATCGGCCCGGGGCGACTGGAGGAACGTCTAAGGCTAATCCCCGACATTGCAGAGGCCTCGCTGTTGTAGGCGGAGGCCAAAACGCCGAGCGGACAGCCTGAAGACGGAGGATTACACCGCTGCGAAGATCCGGGCAGGGTAGGTGCTGATAAGAACTGGCATAGGGGGCGGTGAGTGGAGGGGACCTGGAGCCGCTGACAACTGGCTGAGAGTTGTTGCTTACGTCCCCGACTGCCTACTCTCCATAACTCAGGGGCTGCACACACCTGGACAGCTCCGTGCGGTTCCTACTTGTGAGCTAAGGAGACATTGCCTCTGTTGCGCGCTGTGTAAGGAGACCCAGCAGAAGGGGGTGGACAGATTGCTGCGTTCGCTGCAGGCCCTGCTACATATACCTATTCAGCGCTGTGGACGCACAGGATACTACCCCAAACGCCAAGCAGAGCGCAGGGTGGTGTCGCAGTGAGGCGGAAACGGGGCTCTCCGAGACAAGCTAGAAGGTGTCCTGGGCGCTATCTCCACGCAAGCTTGAACATGGGCAAACAAGATGCCAAACAGCCGAAGATATCCTTCGACCAAAGGCCCACCACAAGGAACACGGAACATGACTTGGATGCAGGCGCGGAGCGACAACAGGAACATCAGCCGGAGGATCAGGGAGAAGACCTGCGCACCATCATGTTGGAGATGAGATCTAGCCTCCAAAATATTGACGCCAAGCTGGACACAATGAACTCCCAATTGGACGCGGTGAAGACGCAGGTGGGGACACACGAAACCAGACTGGATGTGCTGGAAAACCAGGCCTCGGACTTCCATGAGTTTCAAGTGGAAACAAAGGAACAACTCCTCCAAATGGACAAGGTGCTTGGGATCATCAGAGCAAAGAACGAGGATTTGGAAGCCCGGTCCCGCCGAAATAATCTCCGAATCACTGGGATACCGGAGACGACAGCCATTGCCAAGATGGAAACATATGTGGCGGATATGCTCCATGAACTGTTTGATCCCAATCTTTCTCCGGTATTCGCAGTGGAGAGGGCGCACCATGCGTTGGGCCCTAGGCCACCGGTGGGAGCCACTCCCAGACCGATCTTGGCCAAAATCCTGAACTACCAAGACCGTGACACAGTCCTGCGGCTGGCCCGTGGCAAGGGGACTGTTGTGTATGGGGGTAACACATCTCCTTCTACCCTGACTTCACCCCTGCGGTGCAGGCTGCACGGCGGAAATTTCTCCAGGCCAAACGGATACTCCTACAGGCGCAGATCCCGTATGCACTCCTATATCCAGCGAAACTGAAGGTCAGCCACGACGGGACTACCCACCTTTTCACGGACGCGAAATCGGCGTTGAAGTTCGCCAAGCATGTTGGCGGGAAGGCGGCAAAAAAACACCACGCCGAGGCAGCCAAGGAACGTACTGGACTCAGTGATACGGACTGAACGCATCCTGGTCCAGGGGCACTCCTGGTGCCGGTCCCATTGCAATCCGAGACTCTGGTTTGTTAATGCGCTGGCTGTGTGAAAGTGGGGTGGATGTGAATGTTTGTGGCATTATCATCAATGTGCGACGATTTGGTGTTGGGAGGGAAACCCTTCTAGATTGGGAGGGGCCGAGGGGACTCGGTGGGCCTCCGTTAGTCGGCAACAGCCTCTAATTGTCACTATGTGGATACTGCTGGTAGGGGATGGGACTTCCGGCCGCGTGCTCTAGAGAGCTAGGTACTAGACGTCTCAGGCTGTGAAGCTTTGGATAAGACTCACCGAACATAGTTGTTCCTGGCCACCCTGAGAAATCAGGGGAGTGTGCCGGCACTACTGCGCCCCCATGGGAGAGCTCCCACAAGTTATTGCAAATGTTTTGTTGTTTTGGATGGGTTCCCTACAACCTGATTGGGGGGTTGGAGTGGGTGGCGGGTGGAGGGGGGGATTGTTTTATTGTTCACCAGACCTATGCCTTACATTATGCATGAGACTCAGCTTGTACCCTATTATGTGTTCCTGTGCTTAACTCCGCCTGCCCCGCTACGCTGTTGCGATATGTGTCCTCTATGACTGCTCTAAATTTTCTTACTTGGAACATCCGAGGGATAAATGATGGCAGGAAAGCTAGGTTAGTACACTCTTATCTCACTAGGCACCGCATTGATGTCTGCATGCTGCAGGAGACGCATCTCAGTACTCACTCATCTCCAAGACTGAAACACAACAGATGGGGGTCGATTTATTCAGCTGTTTATTCCAATTATGCAAGGGGGGTGACGGTTCTGATAAAAAGGGGGTTGGACTGGAAAGAGGACTCGATACACTTGGATCCTGAAGGCCGCTATGCCATACTACAGGGGTACCTCAGTGGCAACGAAGTGGTATTAGTTGCAGTTTATGGTCCAAACTCTGACTCCCCTGAATTTTTCCAAAATGTGTGGGCTAAGGTCAAAGCCACGAATTGTGATACGATAATCTGGGGGGGAGACTTTAACGCAGTCTTAGACGATGAACTGGACAGGAAGGGGACCTCTAGGACATTGCACCCATTGGCTAGTGGGACATTGAAGGCTATATTAGCAGATGGAGACTTGGTGGACATATGGTGGCACCTTCACCCAGGGTTGAGGGAGGGCACATGTATTACGGAATACCATAGGGCGTGGTCCCGACTCGACTACTGGATAGTATCTAGAGATGTGGTCACATGGGTTAGGGAGGCGCTGCACTATTCCAGATCTTTGTCAGACCATGCGCCCTGCCTTCTGCGGTTGGACCTGCCTAACTCTACCCAGCGGGTATACACATGGCGGCTCCCACAAGATGCACTATTGGACGAGGCCTTTAAGGAGGAAGTCAGGGGGGACATAGTGGACTATTTTTCGTTAAACACAGGCTCAGTCGACTCAGCAGCCACATTGTGGGAAGCTTTCAAGACTGTGGTGAGAGGGCACTGCATTGCCCGGCAGTCTGGGGTGTTGAAAGCCATCAGGGGATCTTTAGAAAAGATTGAAAACCAAATAAAGGCGCTAGAGGCTCAGTTTTACTCCACTGGGGATCCCACTGGTCTTGCAACTATAAAAGGCAAAATGCTTGACTTTGACGAGGAGGCCAGTCGGGAGGTTAAGTTCCTAGGGAAGCATGCTCAGGCCAGATGGTATGGGGAGGGGGACAGACCTGGACGAACTTTGGCCGCCATGCTTCGCCCCCCACGTAGCACTGCATTTGTCGCTGCACTCACTCATGTCGATGGGTCACAAATCAGGGGTCAGAGGTCTATATTAGAGGCTTTTTCGAGATTCTATTCTGGGTTATATGCAACCACACAACATTCCGCCCCTGAGGGATTACTGCCCTTTCTTGATTCCCTGGAATTGCTGTGGCTGAGCGGAGGGCACAGAGAGTACCTTGACTCTCCCTTTACAGTAGAGGACATAGCCCGGGTCATAAAAAGTCTACCACTTAATAAGGCCCCTGGATCGGATGGCCTGACCACTGCCTTCTATAAGGCCTATGTGGAGGAGCTGGCGCCCCGGCTGTTCGACCTCTACGAGGATACTTTAGAGTCAGGAGTGTTACCTCCGTCTATGCGTGAGGCGATCATAGTTACCCTCTTAAAACCGGGCAAACCAGAGGATGAACTGGATTCCTACCGCCCGCTCTCTCTTATAAATGTGGATATCAAGATACTGGCAAAGCTGATTGCCAATAGGCTGCAGCCTTTACTCCCACTGGTCGCACGACCAGACCAGTCGGGTTTTATTCCGGGAAGGTCAACATCGCAAAACCTGAGAACCTTGTTTTCAGTGCTACACTATTTGCACCCTGACGTACAGGCGGCCGCGGTCTTTTTAGATGCCACAAAGGCATTCGACACACTGGAGTGGCATTATCTCTTCACGATCCTGGGCCGCATGGGCTTTAGTCCGCTATTCATAAACATGGTGAAATTACTATATACGCAACCTATGGCACGCGTGCGGGTGAATGGCCTCCTATCGGAGCCCTTCGCTGTCTCGCGTGGAACAAGACAGGGATGCCCACTGTCCCCGCTGCTCTTCGCGATAGCAATGGAGCCACTGGCGGCTCGAATAAGGCAACATCACACCGCCAAAGGAATAGGTTTTAGTGCGCGAAGTCTTCTGGTTTCACTATATGCTGACGATGTTACACTTTATATCTCTGACCCTGCGCGAAACCTAGATCCGATCTTGAGGGAATTTATTAAGTTTGGGGGCCTCTCAGGAATATCAATAAACTGGGCTAAGTCTGTTATCTTCCCGTTGACAGACACGACTGCCCGGATCACCTCTGAATTCCCACTCAAGTGGACAGCGGAGCCCGTGAAATATCTGGGCATTTGGATCAGTAGAGACATGCAGGAGCTGTGGAGGTTGAACTATGGGTGTGCCATGACCTGGCTCGAAGGGAAGATTAATGCTTGGACGCGACTCCCGCTCTCACTGGCTGGGAGGATAGCGTTGATAAAAATGGTGGTACTGCCGAAATTCTTGTACTTATTTGTCAATGTGCCTATGGTGCTCACACAGGCCTTTTTTACCACCCTGCGATCACATTTGATCTCATTAGCCTGGGCGGGTGGGCAAGCCAGAATCTCCTGGGAATTGCTGACGCTTCCTCTACGACAGGGGGGCTTGGGGGCACCAGACATGCAACTATACGCTTGGAGTGCGCAAGCTCAATTCTTACACTACTGGGTGCACCCCACTCCATTTCAGCCACATGTGGCCGTAGAGGAGGACATGGCTAAACCTTTGCCACTGCGGGTTGCACTCTTCGGAGCGTACAAACGCCCGAGGGAAGGCATAGATACAGTGGAAACGTTGCGCTGGGCCTGGCATAAGTTGAGGGGAAGAGCGGGCGTGCCCATTCTTTATGCCCCGTCCATTCCCCTAGCCAACAACCCGATGCTATTTCCCATAGGAGATGGAATAGGAACAGATCTGGCACGTGCGCTGAGTCTGGCTACATTTGAGGATCTCTACCCGGAGGGAACGTTTAGACCACCCCCAATAGCTGGGGTTGATCGCCCAGTGGCTTTCGCCGAATTATTTGCATACCATAAACTCAAACTGGCATGCCGGTCATTACACGATACATTCCCGGATGCTCCACCAACGCTGACTGCTCTAGAAAATGTACTCGCAACAGCTTCGCCGCGCAAGCTTATTACTAGAATTTACAATCACATGCAGACATCGGCCCCAATTCTGAAGCCCCAAGCGCTGATGGCATGGAACGAAGAATTTCTGACCCCCATATCGGAAGAACAATGGCTCTATTGCTGTAACCAATTGACGGCCCTATCCCGCAATTACAAGCTTCGTCTTATACATTTTAAGTTCATACATAGATTCTATAGAACGCCTGCCAGTTTACATCATATGGGCCTCAAAGAAGATGATGGTTGTTGGCGCTGCGGTTCTGCCGCAGCAGGGTTCATGCATGTAGCGTGGGACCGCCCACGGTTGGAGACATATTGGATACAAGTGTGCACTATCATACGGCAGATTACGGGGGTGGGTGGAGATCCTGACCCTCTGCTGGGACTGTTGGGATATGTTAAAGACACCCCAGTGGGGTATAGGAAGCTGCACGCCCTGCTCTTGCTATATGCGAAACGGCGAGTAGCCATACATTGGAGTAGTAGAAGGGTCCCCTCTAAGGATGACTGGCTCAGGGATGTTACTTTCGGACACACACAACTGACCACATTCTGGGAGTTGATGCCCTCTGCATCGCGACCGCGGGACATCTGGGAACCATTTGTAGTGTGGGCCCGAGAACATCAAGGACAGACAACATAAGGGATGTAGCGATGTGACTAGGAGGAAATTACAGTATGGGGCTCCTGGATGGACACTAGACAGTAGCTGAGTAGGAGAGGTAGGAGCACCATGGTCCAAGAGAGGGTTGGAATCATTGGATAGAAGCAGCACTATGGGGGATATACAGGTGGCCCTCTAATCATCTTCATGCCGTGGACGCAATTGATGCCCAGGGAAGGACTGTGTCGGGGGGGGAAGGGATTGTATGGGAACACTTTATGACTTCACTACTGATCTCATGTTTTGTAAATGATGTACCACATCTGTACTACTGGGCGCTATGTCTGGCTCTGTTGTATGTTGTTTGTGTTCATTGTGAAATATCAATAAACAAATATACAAAAAAAAAATATCACTGTACCCTCTTGGTCTGTTAAACCATGTCTGAGGGGTTTTTGTGTGAGTGTATGCCTGATTTTGGGTGCAAAATGTATTGCATTTGCTTCCTCTTCATCGTTTGAGACCTGTGTCCCAGTGACAGGAGCAGCTGCCTCGACAGACATTGTGTTGTGAAAACAAAATGTCCTAAAAAAGGGTTTTAAGATAAGGTTTTAAAAGGCACAATTGTTCGGGAACTTTTTCCTTCAAGCTTGATTAACCAACAGCCAATACATAGGAAGATTGCCTACTCAGCTGTGGCGGAATTTTGTGCCTACCCACTCCAGATGTCTCTGGCGTTTTGTGAGTAGGGGTCTCTGAGAATAAGCATGACTGAACTACTCAGATTCTACTGTTAAATAAGTGCCAAATTCACGTTTGGGCGCCATGTAGTGTAGCTCCTATTTCCCTTATAGGTTCTGCGCATTGGAATAACATACACTATAGGCTTGGCATAGGACTGAGGTCGGTATGCCCCTATCGCGTATATTAAACTTAATTACTGTGTACCAGCTAGCTCAGAGGCCACTAGAAACTTCTTGAAGACAAGAAGGGAATAGCTTCTGGCAACCACATAACATAAAACCCTGATCCCTCAGGATCGTGGAAACAATATACTACTTTTCATTCAGTCACTCATCTCAGAGAAGTACATAGAAGAAACAGTCGGGTGTGTTTACAATAAAATGTATTGCACAGTTGTTATTCTAGTACTGGTTATATGTGCTGCGACAACTGTTGGACAGTAGCAGAGAAATATGGCCAGCAGTGCAGTTAAATAAAAATGCATGGTACAGTTTTACCATTGTGTAATAGTAATGAATTATCCTGTGACTTGGGTGTGTGAGGGTCTTTTTCCAAAAGGAGGAAATGTTCTCCTGCCTGTCGTGATTTAATAACTATGTATCACTGACTTGATATCAACCTACTGTATTCTTTAGGAACAGCATACCATTCGGTTTCTTGTAATAGTAATGAACACATACATGAAATGCAGAATGCATTAAGATAAAGCCTATACCCCTATGATGCCTAACTAGATGTACCTAAGTGTACCTAGCATGTGTGTAGGTCTTAGAGAGCCAAGAATCCCCCTAGGATTTAGTTCTAACCCCATTACCTTAGTGGGACTTCATCCTGATGTTGAGCTGGAAACCCCAGGATGGGTGGATGGACCTCTGCCAGCTGGAGCTGTGGCAGGACGCAGATTGCAGCGTCTCAGGTCAGAGTGGCGGCATGGAAAGTCTCGGTCCCCTCTGCCTTGTTTGGGCAAAGGGAGGTATATTTATACCTGATAGGTGCCTTGGAATGTTAGTATTGACGTACAGTCGGTCAGAGGAAGACATCAGGAATGAACCCTTAGGAAATAGTGGTTCATGCATATTTAATGAGTTCTTGGAGAAATCAATAATCCTGTGCTAGGGAAAATCCCAAGAGCTTAAGGGTCTGTTTCTAAGAACTCGTTGTGACATAGGTTAGTCACTGTTGGACATGGATATGACGTATTTAGGATGGACCGTCTTCTGCACCCAGAGCACACGTCAGATAAGGGACAGACTCTGTTGCTCGTTATTTGTGAAGGGAGGGCCAATGTAGGTGAAAGGGCCTGCCTGTCTCTGTGGCACTAAGGATTTGTGCCTCTGAACAGCGCACCTATGTTAGGGCCTCAATCCAGCACATAACAGAAGAGCTTGGGTCTGAGGTCCAAACTTTATACCTGGTGCCCACATTGATGTAGGATATGCTTCTAGCGGTTTTCACTCCCCAGAGAATTTCCTGCCTCCCTGCCCAGGCCCTGTATTGTCTGGGGTCACAATAGACTAGTATCAAACCCTTTGTGAGAGGGCCCTGGCAGGGCCTTTGTGATGTGCAAATGTGGTAGGTGACAGCTTTTCCCCCTCGGTGTGGCCCATCCTGCCAACATTGAGCTTCTCTTTTTCTCACTGTTTGGGAGCAATACACAAAAACCAACTGCCAACTGCACCAAGTCATACAGGCAGCAGGCACTAAAGGGTTGTGAGAAGAAAATGGCAACTTTCTAAAAGTGGCATTTTCAGAATAGTGACTAAAAATCTGACTTTACCATTAAAGTGGACTTTTAATTACAATTCTTTATACACCAATCTCAACTCATCTACCTGCTCCCAATTGAAAGTTATCACTTACGAAATGTAATAAGATAACCCAATGTTATCCTATGGGAGAGGTAGGTCTTGCAGGTACTGAAAAAAGAATTTAAGAGTTTTTTACTACCAGGACATATAACACTTAAAAGTACATGTCCTACTTTTTTTTAATGCACTGCACCCAGCCTAGAGAACATTACCACCCCTGGACTACCTAGGGCTTACCTTAGGGGTGACTTATATCATTAAAAAAGGAAGGACTTGGCCTGGCTAGAGGTTTGTTTTTTGCCATGTCGAAATGGCCATTTAAAATTGCCCACACAGGCTATAATGGAAGGCGTAAGACATGTTTAGAAGGGACACTAAAGTGCACAATCAGTGCTGCAGAACCATCAGTAAAAGACACACAGATGATGGACAGAATGCAGAGCAATTCCAACATTCACCCCCAGTCAATAGATCTGGGTTAAATACATCGTTCTTTTGCTCATCATGCAACCCCAGTTTAGATCCAGCCATATGCAAATCAGTCTTGACCATGTGCCTCATGGGAACAGTCCAGCCCGAACTGCAAAGCCAGGTCCTCCCTGGACAGGAAACAAGCATCCTGGGACCGGTTTTGGGGCATCACCCCTGATCAGCCAGGCTAGCTTGAATCCAGTGACACAGTGAGCCCGGGACCCATGTCTGAGCATACCCGGCGCATTTAGGGCAAGAAAGCAAAATAGACACAGATGATGGACGGAATGCAGAGCAAATCAAACATTCACCCCAAGTCAATAGATCTGGGTTAAATCCATTGGTCTTTTGCTCACCATACCACCCCAGTTTAAACCCAGCCATATGCAAATCAGTCTTGACCCTGTGCCTCATGGGAACAGTCCAGCACAAACTGCCAAGCCAGGCCCTCCCTGGACCTGAAACAAGCATCCTGGCTCGGTATCGGGGCATCACCACTCATCAGCCAGGCTAGCATGAATCCAGTGACACAGTGAGCCCGAGACCCACGTCTGGGCATACCCAGCACATGTGGGTAGGAAAGCAAAAGACACACAGATGCATTGATTTACAGGCTCTGGTCACATGTAGGGCAACTTTACTAGGGACTTACAAGTAAATTAAATATGCCAATTGTGCGTAGGACAATTCTACAATGCTTAAGGAGAGAACAGAAGCACTTTAACACTGGTTAGCAGTGGTAAAGTGCTATAGTCCTAAGGTCAACACAAATGAATTCAGCAAAATAGGAGGGTTGAAGTATAAACATATGGGGGAGGGCCAGGTCCAAAACCTCCATTTCCATTTTATTATTATCTTACCTCTAGTGGCCTTTTTGTTTTTCAGACATCATTAAGGACCGCAGTTTGAAAAGCATCAATGTTGTCATTCAGTATGTTACACAAAGTAGATTTGGCATGCAACCCATTATTGTTAGTAGTACAAATGTTGACAGAACTTCACTTTCAGTATTGATTCCAACTTTGCCCAGACATTCTCATTCTTGTTCCAGATTGTATATCATTGTTATATGCTCAACATCCCAATCTGTAAATGTATTTGTTCAAATTGTATGGAAGATCATGCTACTGTAGATTTGAGTTGATGGAACTTGTGCACCTTTAACGTCCTACAGGGCTGAGCTCAGTTTTAAATTACTTAAACCTTAACTGGACCTAATAAGAATAATGGCATCATTACACATAGTGGACTATCATTGACCCCCAACTAGTAGTCCACTTTCTCAAAACAGGCATTTTTGGTTTGTTAATTTGACTTATGTGTATCCTTTGTTAATGTCTATTTTTCAAAGAAAGTAACCTCAAGATGAGGGTCTCTTCCTACATGAATATATCAATGTGAGTTTCAGCAAAGTCAAATGTTTGCCTGAGAGAATATGACAGGTATAGGAAAATAAGTAATCACACAAGGGGGCTAGAGGAGGTTTAAGGACCAGCGGGAGCCAACTCCCCATTCATCATTGCACGTCACAAAAAGAAGCCCTGGGTCCATGTTAGTAGGGAGGTCTAGCATGTGACTCAATGTGTCTAAGTGTATAACTAGGGATTTCCCTTTTTAAGGACAGTTCCCCTCACACACCAGACGTGTCATGCTTCATGATGGGGGTACCTCCTCACGTGAGAGACCTAGTCCTCACGTGGGCTACAACCCCCTCGCTGCGAGGGAGGAGCTCAGGGATGTTTTAATAGGGAGGGTGGGTGTACTAAAACCCCATGAAGGCTCGGTGCGTTCGAAAAAGGTGCATTGCTATGTTATAAGTGATTAAAAGTGATTAAAACTGGCTACGAGGTCAGCTATGATGCTACTTTTATTCAGCTGCCCAGTGTCAGGATTAAAAACAAAGTATCGCTTGAAGTGCAGGTGCCAGGATTCGAGACCTCTGCGCTCTTACAAGACCAACATGTTTCAGCCTGATAGACCGTGATTAGTGTCACAGCTTTCTTCAGGGTCGGTAATGTAGCTACTGCAATAAATAAGTGAATGGTGTGTGCAAAAACACAAGACAAAACGTGATAAAGTAAATGAGACAATACTGAACCAGGACAATTTTCACTGTTCAGTATGTTCGACGCATACCTTAAGATGGAGACAAATGGCAACATGTCACATAGGTATGCAAAATTATATCATGAGTACACAATTAGATCCTCCATTCATTTAAACAATTTCATCACATTCCCATATTAGAACAATGTGTAGCACACTAGGATGTGTGACTCACCCTTCGAGGCGTACGGAGTTCACCACATCTGTCATGGCTTCTTAGCCATATGGTACGGGCGCTACAACCTGTAGAGGAAGGTTCGTAGCGTTTTAAAACCAGAAAGTCCCAGAGGGGAAAAAAGGAAGAGGGCGAAAGTGCGAGGGTTGCTTGCAACAGAGACGAACGCAAATTAGAACTATCCATAAGTTGGTCGTATAAGGCAACACATTTAAACCTAGGAGAAGAGGCAAAGGTGCGCCCAGTGCTGTGGTCGCGAAACACGGTCTCCAAAGAGTCTGTCCGTGGCTAAGGTCAGCATGCTGGCAAAGGGTGAGTCCCCGTCTCAAAAGTTCAAGCGGCGGGCCCCGGGAGCCTGTGAGTGGGTCAAAGGAGACTTACTGTGGCCTGGCCAGAGTAACTTTGTGGGGAAAACAGGGAGGAAAAAGGTCCCAAAAGTGGTGGGGGTAGGCGCGCTGGGACCAGGCTAGGGTGCTGCCTGTGGCCCTTCCCGTGGGCAGGGTGCGCTAATGTGCTGTGTGAGGGGGGAATGCGGAGTGAATGGCCCACGCCAGGGAGCGGAACAGTCCCGAGGGAGCAGGCGCGCCTCTAAATGGAGAGGGCGGCCGGCGGTCATGGCCCAGTGATGCCAAGGAAGGCAGCGACCACGGAGGTGGTAACTGGAGCCTTACCGCCATGCGTGTGGTTCTTCACAGGTCAGCAGCGCTCGTCCGGAGACAGGAAAAAGAGAGTCTGCCGGTCGAGCGGTTTAAAAGGACCAGGTGATTGGATGATTGGGAGAACCTGCGAACCGCGTTCCTGGCCGGAAATCGCCGGACGCAGTAGAATGCTGGGAAACGTGGTTCCAGGGGCAGTTGTCAAGGCAACCAGTGTGCGTAGAGCGCAGCCTGAGCGTGGGTGTGCTACGAGTTCAGTGAGTCTCTTAATGCTCATAGGAAATAGGTATAGGAAAATGCCTCTTTTTGTATGGTCACCCCCATTTTTCTGGACTTATGCTGCTGAGCTTTTGACTCTTCACACTAGGGTACTGCTAAACAGGCCCCAGTGCTAGTGCTCAGAGATATGTCAAAGTTAAATATACTCCGGATTGGCATATTTAACTTACCTATGAGTTCCTATTATATGTGCATTTATGTTTTATATGTCCTGGCAGTGAAAAAGCTCCAAAGTCGTTTCTAAGGTCAGGATGACTCCCCCATAGGAAAGCATTGGGATACATTATAACACCTTATACATGCCTGCCAAGTATCTCGCATCAGGTGTGACACTAACGCATTTCAGTGTGGTGTTCCACATCACCGCACTGAAATGCATTTTCATGCATTTTTAATCATGCCAGTCTGAAACGCGCTACGCGGCGGTGCCAGCCCGCGCCGCCGGTGCCTGTAGCATCTGTGCGCCGGCTCTGCTGCTTCCCCCAGACTTGCGTTGCCAACAGCGCTCTGGCTCAGTAAGTTAATAGTTAAAGATCTGAATGCTCAGCTCTGGAGTCAGAGTGCTACAATGTTACAATCTGCCTCCCCTGCTGCCTGGCTGCATTTAATTTCCTGCCGCGGCGCGGCTTTCAGACGCCACTGACTCACACTCTCATCAGTCCCGGCGGGCGACCGGGTCCTGCCCTTAGCAGTGGTTGCTACTGCCTGGCAGCTGTGGCACCGTGGGGGGCCCCGGGATTGGATGTTACCACGTGCCTTGTCTTGTCCTCTAGGAAGAGGAAGTGAGGTAAGGTGGTAGGCAGGTCAGAGAAGCGGCGGGGGATTCAAGAGTCGAGGAGTCCTGGTAGTGGTGCGCTGCTGTCTGCCCAATAAAACCCGCGTTGGACCGGCGGAAGGCGGCCAGCATCGAGTGACTTGACTTGACTCTTTAATGGCCGCCGCGGCGCATCATCAGAGGCGCCATCAACATCGTGGTGATGATCGCCGCAGGCGCGGACTAAGAAGTGCGGCCCGCCGGGCGGGGGACGAGTCAGTCAGCTGCTGCTGGGAGAAGTCTGCATCATTCAGTGTGCTGTGCAGCTGCGCGAGGTCCCAGTGCGGCTTACGCCACGGCCGCCGGACCGACCGGGACGCAGAGACACACAGCAGTCTCTGTGAAGTTCATTAATAAAGTAAGTGTACTTTGGCCGAACGCTGCACGCCAGGCAGAGCCATGATACAGGTGTAGTAGTTTATGTTGTTGTCACACACTGCGCCGCGGTCAGCGCACGCATCCATTTCACACACAATAATTTATAGTTAAAATCTGCAGGCAGGGCTGCTCTGTCTCGTCATCCTTCTGAGCCTGGTAATCTGCAGATCTGATTTCAAATCATTTTATTCACAGTAAATCTGCAGGCCGCAGGGCTGCTCTGTCTCATCATCCTTATCATGAGTGGGCACCACAGTACTAACTGGGTTTATCTCCACAGACTACGGGTGGACGGTGCGTATTAGGGCTCTCTGCTCTCTCTCATCATCCGATCCTGTGGCAGTGTGGCCGGGGGGGAGGGGGTGGGCCGTTACTCGCGTTCCTCAGATGCCCCTCTCAGTCCGCTCTCATCAGTTGTAACTTGTCACAGCGGAGCGCACCGCACGCACTGCAGAGATGATCATGATCTGATAATTTGAGACACAGTAAATCTGCAGGCGCAGGGCAGCTCAGTGTTTCAGTGTTACAAGTGAAATAACTAGCACGAAAATGTAATATGCATTTGGTTAAAACGCTATTCTGGCTGGAAAAGTAAAACATGACAGAAAAAACTTGGCAATTACTGTGGTCTAAACTGCAGAGGTGGGTGAAAGTAAAGGCCTGTGCCTGTACCTTTTTTGGGAATAATAGTAAATGTGCAAACCCTAATCCAAAAATGCATCACAGCGTGTGTGCCATCAGGACTGAGCATAATCTTTACCGCAGAGATGGCTTGTCGCCTTCCTCAAAAGAAAGTGTTCTGAAAGTCAGGTCAGTGAGACTATGCTATCAGCCTAGCTGTGACCTAAAGAGTGCCTCCCACGCTCCGCTTTCTAATGCAGCCCTGCTTACAGCTCATGTGGTCAGCGTCAATCGAGTGAGTCTGCGAGTCACTCAACTGATTATAATAAATTATGAACGTCTTCCAGACTGCTTGATCTATTTTCCGCAATTTTGGCTACAGTCTGATAAATGAGTTGTTTAACAATTATTTCTTATGCTTTGAAGCAGTTAACTTAGCCTTTCTTGTTGCTCAAATTGGTGTATTTTCTGATATTTATGTTTCCATCCTCTTCATTGCTTTATATTGCTCGTGAGCAAGTGTCACTCATAGTCGCTGAAATGTCACTCATAATTACACTGTATTTATGACAATGTCACACATAGCAATCTGAAACGTTGGCAGCTATGCCTTATAATGCTTAACTTCAGTTTGGGAATAGCTAGAAAAATTATTCAAGGACTACTTTTAATGGTAATCCAACTTAATGGCCAAGATATTTTTTAGATTACTACTTTCGAAATTGCACTTTTCTCCTGCCTGAACCAAATGTGTCTTTTTAGCAGTGTTCAGTGTAACGTGACTGTGGATGTTTCCCCTGTCATGAAATGTATATTGCTGCCAGAATGTGAAGATAGGGTTTGGGTGTATTAGAGATGTTCTGCCTATCAGGAAAGATGTCTGTGCTGTGCCCAGAAACTTAATTAACTCACAGGGTGCCTACCCCTTCCCAGGCAGATAAAGCTCACAATTGAGCATGTTCCCTCTATTGTCCTGCTAGACAGCCAAGCACTAATCCCAATCGGAGAGCAACGGCCCAGAACAAACCCATTTTCAGTGACCACAAGGGAGGGTTTGCTCTTTTCATAGCCACACCTCTGCGTGGCTCAGGTAGCTCTGCACAGGGGAAGAAAGGTTCTGCCATGTTGGTTTTAGGTAGAGAGGAGCACAGTGGGCCAGTATACAGAAAAACACAAAGGAAGTGTTGCAATAATAGGTAGGGTCACCCCTGAGAACTTTTACCCAAGTGGTTAAGGAGCGGCCAGGGCAAAATGCAGCACCCCCAGTACCCTCTTCATAACACCTCTGGACCTGTGGAAAACAGAAGAAGGACTTGATCTGCTCCCACTTGTACCCAGGACTGAGAAGTGGACTCCAAGATTCAGTTGGCTGATCTCTTGATAAGCTACAGGTACACAAAAGCTGCAAAAAGGACCACTTTCTTGAAGTGCCAAGCTGACCAATTCCAATGGGAGCTGCCCTGGAACCTGTCGATGGCTTTTCCTGTTGTGAATCCTGACCTCTAAGTGGTGTTCCTAACGTCCTGGGTACCTTAGATAAGTATCAGTGGGTACTCCTCCTGCCTAAGCCTAAAGGCTTGGATTTAGAAATGTTTGCAAAGATTTCTGCCTAGTGAATCGAAGGAAGACCGGTACCTACGTGCAACTGATTTGCCGAGGGCGTATTGCAGATGGGCCTGACTTTGCTGAAACTCCCGCTACAACATTCTCCACAGCTGCACATCCAATTTAGTGGGTCCAACGCCGAGCAGCATCCAGTGATATTGAACCCTCTTTGGCTGCAGCCTGCAGCCCCAATGAAGGAATCCAACTTCCCGATAAGAAAAAGGGGCCAGATATACAATGGTTTTTTGAGGTCACAAAAAAAGCTTATTTTAATGCACAAAAGGCAAATTGCGATTCAGTAACATGTTACCGAACTGCAATTTGCATTTGCGATCTGCTATTTGGAAGGGGCGTGGTTAGGGTTTCCCTTCCAAATACCGGCTGTCAGTTGTATATAATTAACACTTTACTCTTAACCACCAATTCAAAAGTGGTGGCAACCCACTTGCAAATAGGAAGGAGTTCCCATGGAACACCTGCCCCTTAAGGATGTAAAAAATAATAATAATAATAATAATAGCAGGCAGTGATCCCATGGACAACTGCCTACTCTTAAAAAAATGAAACTTAAACATTTCGCTTTCTTTTTTAAATGCATCCCGTTTTTTTTTAAGGAAAACGGTCTCCATTAATCAAAAAAATGATGTATTTAAAAGCAATCACAGACATGGTGGTCCACCATCCCTGTGATGGCTGTCAGTCCTAATTGGTCGCAAATTGCAACCTACCTCATTAAAATTCATGAAGTAGGCCTATTTGCAACCCACTAGGAATCACAAATTTAAAAGAAAAGTTAATTACATTAGGAATAGCGATTTTCTAATTGCATTTTGGAGATCATCACAATTAGGAAATTGCTGGTTATAATGTTAGTACATCTGGCACTAAGTCTGAAGATAGAAATCCTCACCGAAAATGCCAAGCACCATCCGATCGACGTCGACGGCTTCCTGGGCATGAACTTCAGACTTTTCCCACATTGAGCTTTTTCAGTCTTCAGCGATGGCTTCACCGAGACCTCGTTGTTCATCAACCTGTCACCTCCTACCTCTTCTTCATAACAAGGCAGCTGTCTTGCCCTGCTGAAGACTCTAGCTTGGAAGAAAAATAACGCTTTCACCAGGACCTGCCTGGGCCTTGTATCAGACCTGCTTAGATCAGCTTCATTGTGGTTGGCCTTATTCCTTTCCTTTGTCCCAGTCTCGCACATCAGTTGCTAGCAGTAGTTCTTTTTATGGCAAAAAATTAGGTCAAACTTTAAAAAATTGTATCTCTGATTCCCTTTTTGGATTGTTATAATTTTTGTGCCATTTTATTCATTAAAATATTTTCTATTTTCATAAACTGGAGTGAGAATTTTATTGTGTTGTGTTTTTCACTTTTTAACAGTTTTGGCACGTCTAAATACTTTAAAAATTGTCTCAAGTTATGCCTGTCTGCTTTGTGCTATGGCTTCCACGGCTTGTGTTCAGGTTTAAATTACATTATTTTGTAAACCTTTACTGGACCTAATATATGTGTATACACAATGCCTGGCATACCAGCACACAATTAGACCAGATGCAGTGTGGCAAATGCTGTGCATGATAACACTCACTTCAGTTGAACGTCTTTAGTATTCACCATTGTTGGTGCCACCAGGGCTGTGGATCTATAAACACATATTTCAGGACAGTTGTTGTTAGACCTGTCAGCCTTAGGGTGGTCTTCCTCCAAACATTTTGACTTCACTTCTCCTATTATTGCTGAATTTGTTTTGTTGGCCTTAGGATTCTGTGCACTTTACCGGTGCTGACCAGTGCTAACGTACTTGAGCTCTCTCCTCTAAACATGCGAACATTGACTTATACCTGATTGGTAAATTTAATTTACTTATAAGTCCCTTGTAGAGTGGTATACTGTCTACCAGGGACTGTAAATTAAAAGCTACTAGTGGGCCTGCCACCCGCTTAAGTAACCTCTTATAACATGCTCTAGGCATGCCATTGCAGCCTGAATGCAGTTTTAAACTGCCAATTTGACTTGGCATTAATACCCCTCTGCCAAGCCTTACACCCCCCTTATATTGAATTTAAGTCATCTGAAGGTATGCCCTAGGTAGCCTACAGGGCAGAGTGCACTGCAGTTAAAAGGTTGGACATGTATTTTAAGTTTTACGTGTCCTGGTAGTGAAAAACTCTTACAGGCCGTGTGCAGCATACAGTTGGTTGCATGTGGGGGATTGGCTGCAGGGCCATGCTGCAGGCCAGGCCATACAGCCACAGCCATATGCAGAGGGGGGTTGGATTTACGTGTGGAAATAAATGTGGAGAGCTGGCTAGGGGGCCCTGGGGCTTCCCCTGAGGCGCCCACATTTCTGCATTGAGGGTGCCCTTGGTGGGCACCGGGACACCCACTTTTAAATAAAGTGAGCCTGTCATATGACCCATGGGGACATTGTCGTTTTCTCTAAGTTAGCATGAGCATGCTGTAGATTGTCCGCTGCTTTACACACGTTACTACATGACTTTATTTTTGCAAAGACTTTGTTCGTACTTTTCACATGTGAACAGACTGCTGTGTTCACTCTCTGCCAGTTCCTGGGATTTAGTCTGAACATTGTGAACAAGGTCAATAAACAATGCCCCTTGTTATTCTGTTCTGGTCAGGCCCTAGCACCTAGACAAAACATACCAATGCAGCTGTTGTTTGGGAAATCGTAATTTGGTCTTATTGAGATACATGCATAGGGGGCACACACTTGGAGAGGGACCTTTCCAGGGAGAAGAGTAAGACAGCACCTATGATCTAGATCTACCATCTATAGGCTAAGGTATGGGGTCTGCAGACAAAACCCAGAGATCTTCTACTATAGCCTTATAGCACGCCGTAGCGGGCTATACCGGCTATTAAAGGCCTGCTCCAGCGTTAAAGGCCCGAGCTGAAGGCGAGGGCCTTTAACAAGGGAGCAGGACTTTAATAGCCGGTATAGCCCAGCTACGAAGGGCTATAAGGCTATTAGAACATTCTGCCACTAGAGGGCAGAATGTTCTCACAAATAAAACAAAGGCTTCAGGGAGCGCGAGGGAATTGAAATCCCTTCAGGCTCCCTGAAGCCTTTGTTCACATCCACAGCTGTGAACAAAGAAACATTGGAATGTTGGAGCTCCGGGCTTATACCAGCCATTATAAGCCCAGAGCTACTCCATTGTTTTCAATGGAGCTCCCAGCATTCCAATGTTCTAATATAGCCTTATAGCCCGCTGCCGAGGGCTATACCGGCTGTTAAAGGCCCTGATTCCGAGTTATAGGCCCGAGCCGCAGGCGAGGCCTATAACGAGGAGAGGGCCTTAACAACCGGTATAGCCTGAGGCAGAAGAGCTATAAGGCTATTAGAACATTCCACCCACTAAGGGTAGAATGTTCTAAATTAAAAATGGAGAAACAAAAAGACAAACATTGGAATGTTGAGGCGCTGGGCTTATACCAGCCATTATAAGCCCAGAGCTACTCCATTGTCTTCAATGGAGCTCTCACCATTCCAATGTTCTAATATATAATAATACTGCTTCCTAGCAAGGGGAGGGAGGTTAGGCTCTATTGTCTTTTCATGATGACATCTCCCCTCATGATTTATGGACTAGCTGCTATGCTGACTGTATTTGTATTATGCATTTTCCTGCTTGTCGTGGCGCATACTGCATGTTAGAGCATGTTAGTTGAAATAAATATTTTAAACTGTTTCATGTCTCAGTCAGATCTTATTGTGGACAAGTACAAGAGTGTGAGTGAAAGGGTGTGTCTTGCAACCGCGATTCCTGAAAGATTCTGGAGTGTTGTGTTCTGGGGTGTCTAACCACTTGTTTCTCTGTGAGTTAGTAGGAGGGCAAGTGAGACACTATAGCTAGTCGGTCCTAGGCTCATGGGCACTAAGGTGGTAGGATGACTCCCTATGCACTAAGGTCCCATAATCCTACGCATAGTTCTGTTTTTGGGCAGAATCCCTGCAACAGGCCCCCAGAGATAGGGTCCTCAGGGCTATACTAGGCTCGGAGAGGGTGGCTTCCCACCCCTTTAAAATAGACACGCCCCTGTGCCTGGGGTTCCCAGGGCCTGATGAGGCTCGGGAAGGGGGGCCACGTAGCCCCCCTCCCCTTTAAAAAATACGGCCCTTGGGGATGGGGTCCCCAGAGCCTAATGAAGCTTGGGGAGGGGGGTGCACGTCCCCACCGCCGTTTAATTGCATTATATTAAGGCTTGGCGAGGAGGGCTGCTCACCCCCTCCCCTAAAATGTATGTTTGACCCTGGGGGGACAAGGTCTTTGAGGCCCAAAGGCCAGCCCTATGCTGCATGGCAAAGGCTCAATCCCCTGCCACAGACAGCCAAAAGGTTGTGTGCGACTTGGGGTTGGCTGAATGCGGGGGTTGGCCACAGGCCAGACCCTGCTGCCACTGCCGTGCACCGCAGTGGGAGGGGGGGGGGTGCTGGATTCACGTATTGTAATGAAATATTGATTTACGTTAAAAAACCCTGCAGTCCGTTAATTTCACCTGCTGTCTGATTTCCAGCACATGCAGCTACTGCCCTTCTATGTACAATCTGCAACCTTCTCCTCACTCTGCCAAAAACTGATTTGCAGATTTCCTATGAGGACAGCTGTGTCCACTTTTTCAATATTACCATTTTACTTCTGATGTTTTTGATTTTCTTCTGCATTGTTGGTCGGAACTTACAGCTAACTGATCACGGTGTACCTTTGTGGCTCAGTTCGCCAGCACCCTGACCCCATTAGCATGTTCCATTGCAGCTTCCTGACTCGCATAGTGCCAGAGTGTAATGCTGAAACGGAGGGCCCAGCAGTAAGTACCACTACTGGAGAGTATGTCTTAGAAAAATGAAAGCGCTTTTTAACTTGGTAGCTACTAAATTATGAGAGTATTATTCTGAGCACACTGCCAACCCCTTTTTAAGAAATGTTCTGCTACACTTCCTTTACTTGCTCTAAAAATCAACTATTAAATGATGGCTAATTTCCAAACTCTTTAGAAAGCACGTTAAAATTAATTGGCATAATCAATGGACTAAATATCATCACGCCTCACTTAGCGGTGCACATTTGCAATTAAAATGCGGTTTAAAAATGCAGGTTCCCTGCTAGGCCTCATACTGACGTTTATTACTTATTTTTTAGATACAGTTCTTCATACACTGTTTCGTTTGTATAGTTGGCTGCGAGCACATCCGATCCTATTCTGTGTTGTTTCTTTACAATTACTCCATCATGTTTTAAAATAGAACCAACAAGGAAGAAAGAGGGATGAAAGTGTTGTCAGGGCACATTTATTGATCACCAGGTAAGTTCTTGCTGTTCATACAGAAGGAATGCATTTATATTTTTCAACAATGCAAGTTTTAAAAAGCTTTTAACATGTCACATGGCCAGAAGCCATGAAAAACCGCGTTCTTTCCTGCTTTTCAGGATCCAGGTAGACCACACTTAACACCATTCTCATATTAAGAGACGTCACTTCATAACCAGATGTTACTTTATAAACTTTTGTTAATCTATCCGCAGCTGACAGTGGCCTTATGAATAACGGAAATGAGAATTGCAACCTTCACCTGCCTTACATATGAGCCTGCGTCTACCTTAGCGCCCTTAAATCAACCAGAGCAGCGAGAGGCGCAGCTGGAACGGTGATTGGACATTCTGGATGTTAGGACTTTCTCAAAACAGTGGAGTCTTGTCTTGAAGGAGCCTGTTCTTTATGTACCTGCATAGGTGCTGGAAGTAGGGGCGGGGGAGGGGGAATCTGCCACACCCCCAGAAATAATCATGATGGAGTTTAGAAGGTGACCATTTTTATTTAATATGCCTTTAAATTGTGTGTTTATCTTGTTACATTTGCTGCTCCTACAAAGACAAAGGTCAAATGTCAGGTTATGCCATCTGACAAATTGCTGCTTATTTGGATGCAGGTGTGTACTTTTGATTCTGTGGCTGCAAAGTGAGAGGATTTATAAAAAGTGATCTCAGTGACAATTCTGCTGTGGGACAGAAAATGAAAGGAAAAGCTGTAAGATTTCATGTTTTTTCCTAACACACAACATTTAAATTCCAAATGAACTATACGCATATTTTAAATTATATCAGCAATTAGGAAAGCACAAATGAAGCTCATTTTTGTAATTCCAAAGAGTGATGGAAACAAAGGTTTTAATAGCATCAACACTCTTTACTTGGTGATGCAACAAACTGCAAACCATACTTCCCCTATGGATTCAGAAGTAAAGGTTACAAAGAACTATATGATATCTTGAATGGAATGACTAAAATACACTTTAGAAAAATGGATTGTTCCACCCAGTACTCCATTTACGTATAACATGTTTCAAAACAACTCTTAATAAAGAGATCTTGCTTTAAGGGGCACTGAGCTCAAACAGTATGCAGCGTTTTATGCCTTTGCTTTCTTTGAGGTAAACAGCACCCTATTAGTATGATGTTGCTGAGAGAAGTAAATGACATTCTTGCTCCTTTCTGCCTCTCCGACAATATACCAGTTGTAAAGCAGACAAGATTTTTGGTACTTCAAAAATGTCTCATTCAGCATCTTGGTGGAGGATGAATATGTTGTGCAAACATATTTCTGTACGATATAAAAGCAGTTTTTGTAGCATGCAGCGGATGTCCTTGAGGCATCATACAAATGCGTCACTTGATTGGTTTTATTAACACCACCCATCACCGATTACAGTCCAGGACATACATGGGGGGATATTCTCAAGAACGTGTGGGATAATTATCTCAAAATTAGCTTAACGCAACTTTGCACATCGCAGTACTTCGCGGGAAAATAACACTGTGTTAATGTTGTATTCTCAACCCGGCGGTACCATGCAATAGTCTCACGCTAACGCGTCAAATGACCGCGATAAAATTACCGTGACGGCAAAAAAACGCGAAACACGAAAAAGAAAAAAGTTGCGATGTGGCCAACCGCGATAAAAAAATCAGCGATGACCAGCGACAGGCCTGCAATTCCCACGTGTCATGTGGGAAAATGCACTATAAAAGCACCGAAAACCACAAACAAAATAATCCAAACTGCGTAGCACCATGGAGGAAGCCGGAGCAAGTACAGAGGACGACCAGAACCCCACAAGCCCCCAGGAGGACCAGCCTGGGACCTCGGGGTCACGGAAGGGCAAGGAGAACAAGACGAGGAAGACGAGGTTCAGTCCGCAGGAAAACAGGATCATCATCACGGAGGTGATAGAACACCACCAACAACTGTTCGTCACCTCCAACGTGTCATTGGCAAATAAAAATGCAATATGGCAGTCCATCCTGGACAAGGTGAATGCAGTCGGAGTGAGGAGGAGGACAATTGGAGAGGTCAAGAGGCGCTGGAATGATGCGAAGCGCAAAACCAATAAGAAACTCGCTGACAACCATCAGGCAGCAATGCAGACTGGAGGTGGCAGTCCAGCAGAACACCAGGAGCTGGATGAGATGGAGGAAATGGTGGCCACAGTCATCAGTGGGGAGACGGTGGCAGGAGTAGGGGGTCCGGACACTGCTCGACATGACCTGACACAACAGCACCAGGGTGAGTACCGAACAGGGACTGGGGGACGGGGGAGATGGGCACAATGGCACACATGCACAATTAAGTAGAGCACACTGCACACCTACAATGACTCTGGATCATGTCCCTGATCCCCTTGGCACACTGCAGCACACATACAAACAGCAAGTAGGCCCCCGTCCACTATGGGCACTAAGGGGTCCCTCCCCACACAGCACCAATCTCACAACCAACCCATGCACACGTGTTAAAACCAGCAAAGCTGCGTGTCTGTGAGCCACACTGACAATGCAAGTGACACTGCATGACGAACAGCATGGCTGCAGTCCAATTATCATGACATGGTGCACACCACGACACTGAGGTGGCTGAGTGTGGAACACATCCTTAAAGGAGCAGGTCACACTCTGACGCATCCACGTGCACAAACAACCCCTGACGTCAACAACACATCTGCGAATAAAACAATGCCCAAGAGTCCAAAATCCAAACTAGAGCCAAAATTAGCCAAGTGTGCAACATCTCAGCACTGTAGAAGCACAGAAGTCAAAGGCACACCGCCTCAAAGGGATAAGGGGCAGCAAAATCACAGCTGCAGTGGCGACTCTCCCACAATGCAGCACACACACATAGCACTAACACCACATCATCATTGACGACAATGTGGTACAAAGTGCAACACTCTCACTACAGAACAGAGGACACAACTGGTTCAGCTTGTGCGTAGAAACTGGCCAATCACATCTGGCATAGCAGGAAATTGTGAGATGATAATGTACATGTACAACCTCACATCCATGATGTAGTTCAAATGTCCACTGTCCCGCATCAAATAGCCAGCTCCTCCCAAACAGTCACAATGTACATTGTCATGCAGTCTGTATGTAAACTTGAACAATGCGTCAACATACATGTCAACACAATGTTAAAATGCATCTCCCCTTCACATTGCAGAGGGACAATCAACACCTCCTGCAGAGCAGACCAGACAACTCATCAGTGATGATGAAGAGGACCTCCACACCTTCGACACCGACGCCCTACAACAGCTCATGGACAGCTACAGCAACCCACCTCCAGGAGCAGGGCAGCCCAGCTGCATCGAGGAGACCCCAGCCCCTGCACAGACCACACAGCAGGAAGCACCCATCACCACGTCTGGCTCCCAGCACCTCACCGAAGAACACATCGCATTCCAAGGCCATGTGTTAGACTGCCAGAAGGAGGTGGCTGAACAGGTGCGGGTGGGGTTCGACCTCATGGCAGCCAAACTAGATGACATACGTGGGTGTCTAAGTCCCATCAGGGACCACTTAGCCTCCCTAATGGACACCCACAGTTCGCTCCATGATGTCCAACAATCCATGCCCGACATCGCTGGAGTCATGACTCTGAGAGGAGAACAACTGTCTAGTCGGAGTGGCCTCAGCGATGTAAGCCGAGAGTTGGCACAGATGCTGAGGATAATGGAGAACATGGAGCAGATGCATGCGGAAAGAATGGCTACCACGGATGCACACCAGCGAAAAGTTTTTGGGATCTTCCATGCCCTGCAGATCCTCATCATCGCATTGCTGCCACTAAGGAAGTTGCTGATGAATGCTGCTGGTAGTTCTACACACACATCTCCGGCCCCTGATGTGTCAGTGGCACACAGTGCTACAGACCAAACATCAGCACCCACATGTCAGACAGATGACATAGAGGACGAAGATGCGGGTGATACCACCTCTGTAGTAAGAAGGAGCCAGTAGCATTCTTCTCCGCCATATGCCCTGTTTCAGCTTGGTTCTGCCCTCTGCATCATGCCCTGTAACAACACCTCCCACTGTCCCCCGAAACACTCTGCGACACTCACCTTGGACCTCAACATGGACTGCCATATTTTGTCCTGCTTACCAATGACACAGCAATCAGACTGCGGACTGTACTCTTCCTCTTCCGATGTACTTGTCAATCCCTAACTGACTCTGGCTGGCCCTCCACTGGGCTACAATGTAATGTGGGGTTTGCATGGCCATGTACTGCTCCAGCTCCGACACTCCACCGAATGTGAATATATCATTCACATTCACACAGATGTGTCATGCCCATAATCGATCAAGTATGAAAGTATGGATGAATGTAAGGACATTGATTGCCCAAAAGAGGTACACCCTGGGAAATGAAAGCAATGTGCATGTTTGACCGTGACACATATAGGAAGTGAGATGACTGGGAATGTGTGCACTAGCTGTGGCCTCATTGCTCTGAAACAACAATCGCGCAATTCCCCAAATTTGCCCCACGCAATGTTAGAAATAGGGCTGGGTATGAAATGTCAAAGTCGTTGGCAGGCCTAAAGTAGTGTCCCCGTCACATTTGACAACAGAACATCTCTTCTCATGCCTACTCACACTCAACAGGGTGGACACAGCCTGTAGTGATGGATCACATTGATCCACATGGCAAGAACATGGACACCATACTCACATTGCTGAAGACACGTAAGAGCACAGGTCTATCAGCAACTATCCCAACCACTATGTCTGGCTCACAGAGGTGGAGCTGGCAATAGGGACTCACCCCTAAGTGAAATGCATCAGTCAGTCCCTCCCTGTGTACGGACAATGCTCATTGAGGCACACGATTTGTCATTCTAATCAACACTCATCACAGTTGAACACTAGTGAAGTTGCGTAGACTTTATTGCCATGTGCGTGTCAGTACGGGCAAGACAAGGGCCACAACATGCAGACCAATGCATCAGACACTAACAGGCAGCATTCGGTCACGGTACAGTTCCACGTCACAGGCGTTGTGCATGCGCCCGGGATGTTCTGCCATTGCGTTGGTGGTTCTCGTAGAACCGGCACTTTTCTGACCTGCGGCAGTTATGTGGATGATATGCCACAGCTCGGAGCAATGAGTTGTATGTGTGTGCAACGTTTGGACGTATGGGTTGCTGTGTACGTAAGTGTCAAGGGCATTCCATGCACGAGTACCTCGAGCAAGAACTTCTGTGCGTAGTGTGGGAGTCGTCATCATCTGCTATGGTATCTCTCTCAGGGGGTGCCTGCCGCATGCAAGACCAAGGTCGGAGGTGCATATGTCCTTCCGCCTTATGTATTGAGACAAAGGAGCTTTCATCCCTAATGTTAGTCTGACTACTGCTTGCATTCTGGAAATGTGATGTGGCTTTCGCGCTGCAATTGAGGTTAGGCCTTAGGCTTATGGTGTACCAATAGCGATACACTCACAACAGTTGGCATGCATGAGCCAAGAGCCTGAGCGGCCTTGCGCTCCTTGTACAATCCCTTCATGTGCGGCCGCCCTCCGGGTGCAGGCAACATTGCAACATTGTCCATTGCGGGCTGTGTGGCGCAGACACTGCAACAGAGACACACGCATCAGTTGGTTTCCTGTCCAGCCCAGAAATGAACAACGCCCAGAGCCCAGGGATAATTATTCACACCCCTACCCTGGCCTGGCGTACGCCGACCCAGCCCACTCGGCTTACGTATAAAGGGGGGACAATGACGCTACGTGTCCCAGTTCTTCCCCACTGCCGGAGGTGACATGGCTGCGTCCGCCTGGCATATCACGAGACTCAATCAGAAAGGGTCCATGAGTTATGTTGCACAGAGTTGGTGGCACCGGAAAGACTGCGGCCGGCACGGGCCTACCGCCACGGGACGGTGACTTTCGGTGCACTGAGGTAGGGGCACCTTAGGTGCTGAGCGGGTGTGCAGCCTGCTATGATGCGCCGTCCTGGCGGTCCGGACTGGTAAGGATGTGTGAGCCCTGCTGGACCGCAGTGTAGGCCTGAGCGCGCGGGAAGCGCGGGCCTACCTCCATGTGACGTTGCCTCGCGGTTCACAGAGTTAGTGCCACCTATAGAGCTAAGCGGGTGTGCAGCCTGCGATGATGCCGTGTGCACTGATATGATCTCTGCCATTGCGAAATCAAGACCCAGAATCCCGTGTGTGACCTGGTGGCCCGCGGGGCGGGGCTGCATGATGTGGAGGCTGCCAAGGACGCGGACCCCGGGCTTGGAGCTTGCACCGGCACGTGATGGGCCCTCTTGGAGACACGCTGGTGGCGGAAGGTGAGCAGTGAGGCCTGGGTGCACAGGGGCGGGGAAACATCGCTGGGCGGCGGGAGGGGCTGGGGTGCAGCAGCCTGTGTGCGCAGGGGCGGCCAAGCGATGATGGCGTGTGCAATGATATGAACTCTGCCATTCATGAATCTGGACTCTGTTTAGATAAGGGACCTGGTGGACTGCAGTGTATACCAGTGTCGTGTGGTTTTTGGCCTCATTGTCTACATTGCTAATTTAGCTTAGGCCTGGCTGCCATGATGCCTTTTTGCACACGTTACTTTGTGACTTTGTTTTTCCAGCCTCTGCTTATGCCCGGCTATATTGGAACTGTCTGCCTTTTTGCCTTTCACCTTTTCTCCTGTTCCCTGTGGGTTTCGTCTGCACATCATGTACAAGGTCGAAAAACAACGTCCCTTGTTCTTGCTGATCTGGTCAGCCCTCGCACTTAGACATAACACAAAATACAGCTGCACTTGAGAAATTTGTGTGCTTTTAATATTGTGATCTCGCTGTATGTAGCACTCGGAGAAAAACCTTTCCAGAGAGAAGAGCTGTGCTTGTCTTATGATTAAACCTTGCATCTAGAGATTGAGGTATGAGGGTCCGCCTGACAAAGCCCAGAGGTCTTGTATTCTTATAATAAACTAGTTCCTAACACGGGGAGGGTGGTAAGGCCATTTAGCCCTATATCCACTGCTTTATGAAATGCTTTCCCCGTTTGTATTCTATGGAATTGTAACTATGCTTCTTATTTTATCATTATGCATTATGCTGATAGTACTGGCACGTGTACTGTATCTTAGAGCACGATAGTTGAAATAAACATTTTAAACTATACTGTGTCTCTTATTACGCACGTTGTGGACAAGTATGAGTGAGTTATGAAAGGGTGTTCTTGCTCCCGCGAGTCCTGAGAGAGACCGTGTTCTGGGTTGTCTAATCATTGGTAGCTTTGCTGCGAATGAGACGCTAAAGCTAGTCGGATTGGGATTGTGGGTACTAAGGTGCATGGTTGGCTCACCACTATACTCCGAGGTCCTATCATCCTGTGCATAGCTCTGTGTATGTGCAGAATCCCTACAACATGGCGCCACCAACGTAGTGGGCTTCTTATCTGCGAGACGCTTGAGTAGTGCTTGTGCTTGTCCACAACACCCTTCGCATACGCTTCCGGAAACTTGTGTGAGGGGGATACCTCCTATATTGACGTTTTTATAGGTTCTTTCAAGCTTGAAGTTATTAAAAGGTGTTTAAGTAAACCCTATATTGTGCTGCCTCATATTAGGTTGTCGATCATCCCAGTCTTAATGGCGGATGTAAATATACCGGCACATAGCCGCGCTGCACTCCAGGCTCATTTACAGGCTTATGGAGTGCCAGACGCGGGTGTCGCTCTCATCTTTGTGGTGCAGGCTGACCCGGCTCACCACTTTGAGGTGTTTTACTCTTGGGTCACTTTTCCGGCGGTGGATGGAACGGACAATTTGTTTCATGTGTACGCTCTCACTGCCCTACCCAATGCTTATCAGCCTTATCAGGCTCTTGAAGTACCACTTACGGCATGGCAACACCGTATTTGGTTCAATGGCGCCCTCCCACATCCGGTCACACCGGTTCGTTTAGGCCCCCTATCAATAGACGGGGCCACTTGGCCAGTCTTGGCCGGGTATACCCCACATCCGCGTTATTTGACGCTTGCGGTTGATGAAATGCGTGCATTGCATACGTCTTTGATACGCGTTCACAGAGCTTTGGTACAATATGTTACTGGCAACGTCCAGGGAGCCCCTCCTGGAGTTGCGGTGCATCCAGCTGGAACGGGCGGTGTAACCATAAGTCCCGTCATGGTTAATTCGGTGATGGGCAAGCGCCCACAAAATAAGGATGATTTGCCTTATTGGCTTGCAGAAAAATGTGACTAGCTGGAGGCAGTTTTTCCCAATACTACTCCTGTGGAAAAACACAGGATTTTAACTATTAGTTTGCCGAAAGACTTAATTCCCGAGTTGGCAGAATGCAACAACTGGGGCAAGGTATTCGCAGCAGTATATGCGAAGTGTTTCGGCACTCCTTCCATGACGGTTCTCCCCTCTGTAATTAAACGAGTGCAGGATGAGCATGGCCCTGAAGCAGCTGTGGAATTAGGGATGAGACTGGTGGGAGTGTTCGATGTAGTGGCTGATCTAATCCTTGCGAACGTCAAGGGCGATGCAGTTAACTTTCAAGTAGCTAATGCTTTGGCTTTAGTCCCAGAACTGGACAAGCCACGCGAATTACCGAAAATGATTGCACAGGCTTATAAAACCATTGGCCGCAATAGTTTGGGGGTTAAGCCTTTTGCTAAAACGCAAACTCAAACACAACCACAACAAAAAACTCAGTCTGAGAAAGATGAGAAACCGTTCTTTACTAAAAAGAACTGGAGGTTGAAGAAACAGGGTAAGCAACAGAAAAAACCAGGGTCGCGTAGCGCGTCCCCGGTTTCCGTATCTTCTGAACGCACTTATGAATTGCACGACATAGCCAGAATTAAATCTCCAGAGAGATTTCAGGTCCCTGATCCGCGTTCTCCTCGTTCTTCACAGGCACCATCGACCTCCCAGACTGGTGGAGGAGATCGCCAGGATAGAGGCAGAGGTCGTGAGGCTCCACAGGGACGAGACGAACCTCGACAACAAGTCCGAGGGAAACCAGAAAAATGTCCACGTTCTCGCCCACAGTTTCAGAAGAAAAAAGTTGCAGCTTTAACAGCGAGGTATGCCACAGACGGTGAGAACGAGGCTCCTGAATTGGACGTGGGCAGTGACGCTCCTAGACAGCGCCGCGGAAGTTACCATAGTGCGGGAGGCACTGCGTCCTCAGGTGGAGGCGACAGCAGCTGACACATTAATTACTGTCGAGACAGCTGACACCCGAGTGGCACCCCCTGACAGACTCTTTGACATTGTCATTCAAATTGAAGGTGATATTGAGCGTGTAATTAAAGGGATTTTTTGGGAAAATCTGACCTCTTCATACGACATTTTGTTGGCAGAGGCGGATTGGATGCCCCCATTCGTACTTGCTGCTCGTAGAGGGGAGGTGATCCTTCCGAGCTTTTCTCGTCATGTCCCCAAGAACAAAGCGGAGGCTCTCGCAGCTGAATGGGCTGGGGCCCTGGCTCCGACGTTATACCGTAATCACGTGGGATGGGATGAAGACTCACCCCCCATGATATTCCATTGCGGTCGCTGCCACAGCCACAACCCCAATATCCCATCCGGCGGGAAGCTAAAGGTCCCGTTTCCGACATTCTGACACAGTTAGAATATCAAGGAGTAATTGAAACATGCGTATCACCGATGAATAATCCCCTTTTCGCGGTTTCTAAACCCGATGGATCGTACCGCCTAGTTTTGGATTTCCGACATTTGAACTCTCATTGTCGGACCTTCGCGGTACAAAATACCCACAGTTCTGCGCTTGTAGACAGTCTTGTTCGTAAAAAATATAAAACGGCACTTGACCTATCCAATGGATTTTACATGCACAACTTGTCCCCGGAGTGCAGCCAATGGAGCGCTTTCACTTCCGGTGGTAAAAAATTCAAATTTCGGCGTTTGCCCATGGGCTACAAGAACAGCCCGGGTGTCTTCGCCGCCTGTGTTGTCTCTTTGTTGGACAGCATAGACCCAGATGCATGTTCGTACATCGACGATATCTATCTGACAGACGACGAATTATGGCTGCATCTTTCACGTGTGGACCGCATTATTCTCGAATTTGCGGTCTTAGGATACAAATTTAATTTTGCCAAATCCCACATTGCTGAATTTACCGTTTTGTTTTTGGGCTATGAGCTCAACAATGTAAGGGCTTAGCTCCACATTTCTTGGAGAAGTGCGCACTTTTGCGCCCTCCAACCACACTGAAGAAGCTTCAGTCGCTACTGGGCTTTCTGAACTTCGGGTGTACTTACATTCCCGAATATGCCCAGCGTATCAAGCCTCTATATGCCTTGATACAGCCCAACTTTTCGAAGTCATGCTGGCTTCCTGAGCATTCTTCGATACTGCACTCTTTGCAGTCTGATCTACTTGAATCTAAATTCTTGTTGACTCGTGATAACCACACAAACCTGGTGATTAGAATTGTGCCAGGAGCAGTGGGTTTCACGTACTTAACCTTTAACGAAGGTGACACAGTACCGATTGCATACAAGTCACATCTTTACACTTCAGCGGAGTTGCGCTTTTCTTCTGTGGAAAAAGTTTTGACTGCAGTGAAATGGCGATTCTATAGGAACGCGCACTGGCACAGGGAAAACGCATTCTGGTGGTAACACCATATCCTGCCCTTGAGGCGGTGACAAAGGCAAGTGTACCGAACTCTAAAGCATGCACCCCCGTTGGATACAATGGGCTACATCTCTGACGTCCCCGGATGTCACTTTTATCTTTGATTCCTCTCTTCAGACACAGGAGTTCTTACAGTATGAATTTGTTCATCCTCTTCCTCTGTCTTTGCTGCCGCTTGAGGAGTACGAATGTATTATATATACCGATGGTTCGGCACAACCGGCCACGGGTTCAAAGTATGCTTATTCGGCAGCGTGTGCTATTGTTGCAGGTACTATGGTGAACGGTGTGTTCAAATCGACTGTAGTGCATACACAGGCACTAGGAGACAGTACTGCACAATTGGCCGAGCTGCGTGCTTTGGTGCTCGCACTTGAGTTCACAAATCCAGACGTGACGACTCTTATTGTATGCGATTCTTACTACTGTGTTCAGTCTTTCAATGACAACTTATTCTTTTGGTCGCAAAACGACTATAGAGATGCAAAAGGCAGTACAATTAAGCATAAGTTGCTTTGGGTTCGAGTGGCAGATCTTAAACAACGTCTGCGTCTCACACAGGTGATTCACACCCTTGGCCACCAGCGTGTGGGCGCACACGCTGTTGGTAACAGTTTGGCGGATGAAGCTGCCAAATCAGCAGTAGCCACGTGCACAGTAGCAGCAGTTACAAGATCCATGACTAAAATAGATAATGATATTTTGGCAGCTATTGCTGCAACAAGGGAAGGTGTTAATTACCCACGGGGTTTCCCTTCCAAGTACTCTTATCAGTTAAGTACCGAACAGGTTCCTTACGTAAGAATTCCAGACGTTGGTGATCGGCTGATTCCCAACGCGGACCGCAGACTTTCCTTGATAACGGCCGCACACGAAGGCTTGGCTTCGGCCCATGCTGGCGTATCTGCGACTGTTTCCATCTTGCAGCAGCGTTACTGGTGGCGTGGTTTATATAAACAGACCCGTACTTATGTGCTTTCTTGTGACATTTGTCAGCAGATTAAGCCTTCAACGGTTACACGTCCGCCACAAACACAGCTCTGCATTTCTAACAGACCTTTTGGGTGTGTTTACCTGGATCACTGTGGTCCTTTTTCTTCTGACACTGCATATAAGTACATCTTAGTAGCAGTGGACTCGTGCACACGTTTCATCTGGGTTTGGCCACAACGGAGTGCTGACGCTCGAAATGTCATAAGGGATTTGCGTGTCTTTGTGGGAATTTTTGCCTGTGGCACCTTCCATTCGGACCAAGGTCCAGCGTTCGCCTCTAAGGCGTACAAGGACGCAATGGGGTCACTGGGGGTGCGGGTGCAATTTTCGTCTCCATATAGACCTGAGGGTAATTCAATTGTGGAGCGAATGAACCGTGACTTAAAGCAATCCTTGACAGCTAGAGTCTTAGGTACTGGCAGGAACTGGCTGGCCCACTTGTATAGCGTACAACGTGCACTTAATAATCTCCCTAGAAGATCTCTGGGTGGGCAGACCCCATACGAAATGCTCTTTGGCATCCAAATGTTTGTGCCAGACCTTGATGGTCTAGACATAGCGGCGAGTGCCGCAATCTTTGATGTAGATAATCATTCTACTATGTTGCAGGACTTACAAGAAGCCCGTGACCAACTTGCAAATGAACATTTGCCTTCAGCCACAGACGCTGCGCTGCAGATTTCGGTTGCCGGCTGGCTTCCAAAAGTTGGAGATCTTGTCCGAGAGAAGGTGGAGAACAAAAAAGAATTTGGCCCCTCTTATCGTGCACTGGTTCCAGTCCTTGGCTTGAAGGGTACTCGTACAGTAATCTTACCACCGCTTCCTGGTCGCAAAGACACCAGATACATGTCAGTGGACAATGTCAAGCTACAACATCTGGCCGATCCTGAATAGTGTAACACCATCGGTCTCTTGTCCAGCCATTTCTAGGACTTATGTTAGTGGACCTACATCCCACCCGAACACTGCTGTTGCCATTGAGATGGTAGATTTGCCTGATCGTCAGCTCGAATTCCCGGCTCCCTCCTGCAACGAGGAGAATGAGTATACATACCCAGCCAATGATTCGGTGGCTCATTTACCAACAACACCGCTGAGCCCAACCCGTTATTCCTTTGATTCGGCTTCCACCTCATCACTTCTCCCGTCCCGGTTCAGTGTTTTTATCTCCTGGTTCAGAGACAATTTTTTGGTCCCCCCATGGACATACATCTGGTTGGTACTGTTTCTGATTTTCCTCTTCATGTCCATTGGCTTTGTGACAGTTTTTTTTTTGCTCATAAATGGTCACTATTTACCAGAACGCTCTGCAGTGAACTGTATAGCTGGAACTTTGGCCCCGCATTCTTCTTCTCACATCATGAAGCGGGACCACACATTCGTGAACATTTCAGCTTTCCCAGTCGCTGATGGCATCGTATGGGATGCAGTAAATTTCCAAATTCATGGACCAACCGAAATTATTAATGTACCAAATGTCCTTCGTGTTTCAATGGGTGATGTCGTTAAAAGTAATATTCATTCTGACGATTGGGATGTGCATGCCGTTGAATCGTTATTCACTGATTTGAAATATTATGCTGCTTTTAATGCTGAAGATCTATATTTAAACTCTGCAAGTTATGCTGACCTGTATTGTTACCAGCATTGGGGCAACCACTTTCTCCATAAACCGAGTACACTTAGGGGTACTTTTAATTACACACAATGGGAACATTGTCCAGCCCCTTTGCCCGGTAGCTCCCACACATCTAAAAAGTAAGTTTACTTATTTTACAGACTTTGATAGATCAAACCCTGGGTCCTATTATTTTAAATTAAACGCTTCGTCCACTCAGAAGATCATGTTGACCCACACCAAATTGCTATATTCAGGTTCTTTTTTTAATGCATTAGCGGTGGGCGGTTATGAACACTGGCAGGACACCATTGACTTGAAATCTATTTGGGGCACCAAATCGTGGCAGGTACAAGGCACGGAAGCCTTGCACCGTGCTTGCCTAATCCCGGCCCAAATTTTATTTTTGAATCATACAATGTATCAAACAACGTGCTGGGGTTTGGCTACTTCCAAACAATTAAATGCACCATCCATTCCCTTATTGTCTTCCACTCCCAACGAGAGCTTGCATTTCAATATTTCCCTTGCCGACTTGCAAGCTTTGTTTCAGAATAATACATTTAATATCTCCACGTTTGTTCAGTCACCTTTGGTTATCTTGGCCCATAGCATCCAATGCCTGCCAACTGCGTTTTCATGACTCAGCTCCTGGTTACAAACAGGATAGGCCAGATCCGAGGTTTTCTGACTCTCGTACTATTACAACCTATCTGTGGGTAAATTGTGTAAACAGTGGTTGCAGCACTCCTCATTAGATTCTGTAAAGCAACATTTGTCCCTTCTATCAGGCAACATTGATCTGTCCGACTTTATTCTGGGGCCTCGTGGCCCTCGACCTAAGAGATTCATTTATGAAACTTACAATGAACTCTGGAAGCTTTCGCAAATTGAAGCTGCTTCCCGTCTTCGGGAAATCGATCAAGCAAATTTAGAAAAGGTGCTTGTTGTTGTTGACAATAGTATTAATACCCTGTCTTCCCGCATTTACACATTAGAGAATATTGTTTCCTCTGTTGTTGATATTGTACAAGATGATGTTTCTGTGTTATATCATGGTCAGAATCAATTGCGTTCAGTGATGCAGTTTGCATGGACTTTGCAAACACTTAAAATGGGTAAAGTTCCTTGGCATTTTTTGAACACCTCTGCCTTATTCTTGCCGTTTAATTTAACTGAGAAACAGCAATTCATGTCCATGAAAGATGCAACATACACTCTCTTACATATCGAAAAAATAGAGCCCTTACCATTCTCTGTGGCGGAATTGAATTCTGCAGTATGGCTAGTTCACGGGGTTATCGCTTTGCCTTTTTCTTTATTTGAGTTGAGTTCCTGCATGAAACATTATCCTGTTGGCTGTTTTCAGCCTTTAGGCAGTGCCTTCTTGCATGAACTTTGGTCCCTGCCTTTCCTATACAGATACCTTAGGGACGGTAGGGAGGTTTTTCTCACAGGGGAGTCATGCGATTCTACTGTGGGACATTCCCTGATTTGTAAAAACATTAAATTGCATGGGGCTTGTAATGTTTCGGCTCCGAATCTTGCTTGTGTTTTAAAGGGCATTCCTGCTCCTGCTATATCACCTACTTTTACTGTGCTTGCGAATGGTAGCTATCTCCTTCTAAATAATCAGGACTGCTGTGGGATGTTGGCCGGCATCCCCTATATTGTAACAGTTTCCCACCGGGTTGTGTGTTGCAAGAATGTGCTTTTTCCTCCCCCGCACGACATAATAGATAGTTCCATTTGGCCTTCCATTCCAACTTTGAAGGCAGATTTCAATAAATTGAGCAGAATAAAGGCGCTATTATTGAACCAGGAGGTTATGCTCACGTCTGCACGGGAGATATTCACCTCCAGCTGGCTAGTACCCACAGTGAAATACAGGCCCTTTTGAACACAAACCTCCCACAACATTTCGGTGAGCTGATTCACCGGGTCTTCAATGCCTCTAATACCGAAGGTCTTGTGCACTTTTTTAAAGTTGTGGGCTCTGGCCTTGTTACCTCCTTTCAGACTATTTTTGGAGTAATTCCGGCTTTTATTCATTCTATTTTTTCCAGCGTCTTTGGCGGTTTCCCACTGCTCCTCGCCTTAGCTGCTGGAATATTGCTTTTAATTTGTTTGCTGCGCAATGGCTGCACTTCCTGGGGGTCTCCTCACCACGGTCGACTTCGGATGCTCCGTGAGCGCATGCTCATCAGCTTCAGCGTCCTACCACTGGCGACACTTGGCGTGTCCTATAGACTTTCTTTTCGCTTTGCGTATTTCACATGCGTGCAACCTGTGATGTCGTGCTTGCGATGTCCGTTCTCTTGGTCCTTGGATGTTTGCCTCTCCAATACTTCTCTGTTGGATCCGGGTTTTGGCCAGTTGATGGGCCCCTAAGTGGCCCATGAACGGGACTGTTCCGGCGCAGAAATGATGGCGTTTGCTGCCGCACTTGGAGTTTTGGCGCAATGGGAAATCTGGGCGGCTGCTCAGGATCTCCTACAACAAAGTTACATAGAGTATCACGCAAGTTGTCCCGCAATGCTGATCGATGCTCCCTCTTGTGAGGAGCATGAATGCAGTTTTGATTTGTTGAAATGGCTGGCGTCTCTTTTTTCAGATGATTCCAAAGATGTCCTCTTGGAAGGTGTGGCGGTTTTTTGCGCTTACACTCTCTTGGATTAAGAGGCCTCCGCTTTCAGCGTCCTGAATCACTGGATTTTTTTTATTTTTATCCCTATCTGGCATTTTTTTTTTCTCCTGAATTTTTGTTCCATTCACTGTCCTTTATTGGGGACTATTCGTGCATAGACGTTTGCATTCTGCTCCATCTATTTGAACTCTGTTTTCGTCCTATGTCTACGCCTATGGACTGACCAGGGGAGGGTGTCATGTGGTTTGTGGCCTCATTGTCTACATTGCTAAGTTAGCTTAGGCCTGGCTGCCATGATGCCTTTTTGCACACGTTACTTTGTGACTTTGTTTTTCCAGCCTCTGCTTATGCCCGGCTATATTGGAACTGTCTGCCTTTTTGCCTTTCACCTTTTCTCCTGTTCCCTGTGGGTTTCGTCTGCACATCATGTACAAGGTTGAAAAACAACATCCCTTGTTCTTGCTGATCTGGTCAGCCCTCGCACTTAGACATAACACAAAATGTCTGCACTTGAGTGAGAAATTTGTGTGCTTTTAATATTGTGATCTCGCTGTATGTAGCACTCGGAGAAAAACCTTTCCAGAGAGAAGAGCTGTGCTTGTCTGATGATGTAAACCTTGCATCTAGAGATTGAGGTATGAGGGTCCGCCTGACAAAGCCCAGAGGTCTTCTATTCTTATAATAAACTAGTTCCTAACACGGGGAGGGTGGTAAGGCCATTTAGCCCTATATCCACTGCTTTATGAAATGCTTTCCCCGTTTGTATTCTATGGAATTGTAACTATGCTTCTTATTTTATCATGATGCATTATGCTGATAGTACTGGCACGTGTACTGTATCTTAGAGCACGATAGTTGAAATAAACATTTTAAACTATACTGTGTCTCTTATTACGCACGTTGTGGACAAGTATGAGTGAGTTATGAAAGGGTGTTCTTGCTCCCGCGAGTCCTGAGAGAGACCGTGTTCTGGGTTGTCTAATCATTGGTAACTTGGCTGCGAATGAGACGCTAAAGCTAGTCGGATTGGGATTGTGGGTACTAAGGTGCATGGTTGGCTCACCACTATACTCCGAGGTCCTATCATCCTGTGCATAGCTCTGTGTATGTGCAGAATCCCTACAACACCAGCACATGGTTGGAGACACACCGGTGGCAGCAGGTGAGCAGTGAGGCCTGGGTCCGCAGTGTCGGCACTCTTTCTCCCTCTCCCTCTTTTCCTTTCACTGTCTCTCTCTCTTCCTCTGTTACTCTCTCTCTCCTTCTCCCTCTCTTCCTTTCAATGTCTCTCTCTCTTGCTCTGTTACTCTCTCTCTCCTTCTCCCTCTCTTCCTTTCACTGTCTCTCTCTCTTCCTCTGTTTCTCTCTCTCTCTTTCTCCCTCTCTTCCTTTCACTGTCTCTCTCTCTTCCTCTGTTACTCTCTCTCTCCTTCTCCCGCTCTTCCTTTCACTGTCTCTCTCTCTTCCTCTGTTACTCTCTCTCTCCTTCTCTTCCTTTCACTGTCTCTCTCTCTTCCTCTGTTTCTCACTCTCTCTCCTTCTCCCTCTCCCCCCTTAATACCAGGTAAGAGCAGGTGTTAATTCCCTGCTGCTAACCACCTTATTGCATGTTTTGTGATCTTATCGCCGATCTGGCTGGTCGTTGAGAATGTTGCGAAGTGGTGTTGTCGCGAGTTTTTGCACGGGAACGCCTACTCTGCATCTCATTAGCGTTAGTTGCCATTGTCATCCGTGGCGATGTTTTTTGCGGCTGCTATAGCGGGAAAACTGGCGATGTCGGCTGTTAGCACCAGCTTGTGAATAGGCGATAAATCTATCGCCACTTTGGCTGCGATAAAGTGCCGCTAACTCGGCGATAAGTCTTATGGTTACTCCTTTCATTGTATTGCTTAATACAGTTATTTTGTATATTTTAAATACCTTCTTTATGATTATAGAGATCGAGTTCAGGTGTTACTTCATCCTTTAATGTCATAATATCATATTGTATATTCCTTCCCTTGTTCTTCCTTTCTTCCTGATCCCCTCCCCTTCTTTCCTTTCCCTTTTTCCCTCAACTATAAATTGTTATTTGTTAACGATTATCATCTTACTATGTTTGTATTACGTTATCTATGAAGTTTTTTCTTGTGTTTATTCAGATTTAGAATTAATGCCCTGTCAAATAAAGGTCTAATTTATACGTTTCTTCATGTACATTTCATGTTTCATGAAGTTATCCACTACCACCAAGAACATATGAATATATAATGCAATTAATAAGAGAGGGAAACTCATACACTATTTTCTAAGCATATTGTGTGTCCTTGCAGCTAATAGGAACCAACACAGACGCAGACACAGGGAAGGCGGAGAGAGCTGAATATTTCTCAAAGTGTATGCAAAATGTGCAGACGCTGTCAGGTAACATGCATCATTCATATTCAATAGTTGTACTTGTAAGAAAAGCCTATTCCTTATGTCTACGGCAGAAGATTGATTAGGTCTATGATGTGCCTAGTCTGGCCTGATTCATAATCATCAAAATAATAAATGAAGGCACTGAAAGAGTAAGCATGCATTTCATTTACAGGCAGAATAGTGCCAGGTAATGTACACTGTGGTACTGGGATTTTAAGAACAAGACAGCAGAAGAATGCGAGCGCCACCCTAGAGACGATTTAGAGAGTTACACAGTATATTGAGGAACCACCATTAATAGTCAAATGGCAAATCCTTGAAGTGAGTTGTACTGGGCATCTTTGTAAGAACAAGGACTGGCTGAGTTGCAATCAGGGCATTTCGCATACATACCAGCCTCCACAGGAAGGCTTGAATTCATACTGTTTCACTTACACAATACAATGTGTGGACTATTTCAATGTGCAGTAATTGGCAACTGTGGCGACCATCTTCAGTTGACTCCTAACAGATAAGCCACGATGGCACAGATAGTGCAAAGATATTAGAGTGCCAATCCACAGCTTTAACAGTATGAAAACAGAGCCAGGTCTGGTTGCTCAGTAGACTAATAATTTTACTCCGGAGATCTCTGTTTGATCTCATGGTCACTGGTTCCATTCCAGCAAGTCCATTTAGCTTTTTATCCTTTCAGGATTGATAAATAGTACCAATGTGTTGGCCAATAACAAACATCTATTATTCAGCCCCAAGATCCCCCAAGGAGGGAACATGTGCTTTAGAAATACACTTTAGGTTAAAAAACACAGAACCACTAAATTGCAGCCGTACTGTGTTTCAAGACCCAGGGTTTGGATGTCCGAAACTATTTATCCTATATATTAGTTAATTTATACTTGCACTCATCTACCCAAGCCACGGAGGAAACAAATGCAGAAATGGAATATGCAACGGAGTGAAGTCAATGCTCCTACACATGCTAGGATCTTCTGCAATGTGAGTCTGGTGGTTGTCAAGCAAGGCATTGCCTGCCTATGGTTTAGCCCGATTATTCTGACCTAAGATATCTAGTGTCAGGTGATTGATTGGTATACGATGGCCGACAGGGTAGCATGCAATAGCTGAGGATGCCTCAAAACATTTGAGAGAATTTGAGGACCATGGAGAGAGCATCATAGGCTTCTTTAGAAACGACAGGCAAAACTAGTAGTTTGGATACATTAAGGCGTGTATGGGCCAAGGCATTTGGGGTTTAGGTAATACATGCATATTAATTTCCATTCCTGTTGTGCACCCATTAATACTAGACTGCTGTGGTCAATACTGTAATTTTACGTGTCCACCGAGATGAGCAATCCCATATGTTGAAAATTGTAATAACGTGAGATCTAACAGTGTTATATTTGTTTAGTAAAACAATATAATGCAATATTCATTTCAGCAGAAGAAAGTGCAGTGGCCATTTATTAATTTTACTGTACAAGTCATGCAAGAATTAAAGTCTCACACTGTTGATAGACTCATCTGTCCAATACATTACTGCAATTAACCTAGGGTTGTTTCGCTTGGGCAAGGCCTTTTTGTAGTGCATGTTGTATGGTAACAGATTTAAGCACTTGACCTGCAGAAAGGGACAGCTTTCACTGAAATATTGGCCAGGCCTTCATTCAGCTTTGTAGGACTTCGATCAGGCCAAAGAAAAAAGTATCAACATTGTTGGACCTGGCCCTTTTTGCTGGTTTATCGCCTGACGTTTTGCCTTTTGCATCCTATTTTTTCTGACCTGTTTTTGTTGGTTTTAGGACTTAGTGCACTTTACCACTGCCAATCAGTGCTAAAGTGCATATGCTCTCTGTCTAAATTGCATTGGTGATTGGATTATCCATGATTGGCATATTTGATTTACCGGTATGTCCCTAGTATAGTGCACTTGGTGTGCCCAGGGCCTGTAAATCAAATGCTACTAGTGGGAGTGAGGCACTGGTTGTGCCACCCACATGAGTAGCCCTGTAAACATGTCTCAGGCCTGCCATTGCAAAATGTTGACCTGGCAAGTACATCCACTTGCCAGGCCCTAACCTTCCCTTTTACTACATGTAAAACACCCGTAAGGTAGGCCCAAGGTACCCCCATGGGCAGGGTGCAGTGTATGTGAAAGGTAGGGCATGTAATGGTGTGCTTTACATGTCCTGATAGTGAAAGACTCTCAAAATAGTTTTTCACTATTGCAAGGACTAGCTCTCCCATAGGCTATCATTGTGGCTGCCTTGTAACATCTTACAATGTAACTTTCAATTGGGAACAGCTAGAGATTTGGGGTTTGTGCTGTCTGAGCTCAGGATTTTAAAATCCATATTTTAGAAAGGTGGTTTTTAAACAGTGTGTTTGAAAATGCCACTTTTAGAAAGTGGGCACTTTCTTGTTTAACCATCCTCTGCCTCTGCCTGCCTGTGGAATCAACATCTGGTTTGGACTGACAGGGGCCTGTTTGCGGATTCACTCTAGACAGGCACACAAGGGGAGATGAGGTGTGCCCTGCATATCCTGATGGCCCATCACCAGTCTGATGGGCTTTCCTGAGCTATAGTGGTGGAAGGAGTTGTCACCTGCAACTGAATAGGGCTGTGCCTGGCCTGTCACAATGCTGTCTGCACCCCCTGGAGTGTGTCTGGAGCCAAGACCAGGCAGAACAAGAACTTGTGCACTACAAAGACAATCCTTTGAAGAATGCCTACTTCAAAGGCCAAAAGTGAAGAATTGGACCTAAAACCCCAGACTTTTAAAACACCTCTGGATCAAGAGGAACCTCTGCCAAGGAGAAGACCTGAAGTGCCGTGAGGATGGGTACTGCCTCTTTGATGTGTGTTGCTTTGCTGGGTTGGCCTGCAGTTGCTGCTTCTGCTTTCGAGAGGAAAAGGACTGAACTTTGCTTTGTATCCTGCTTGTGAAGTTTTTCCAAGGGCTTGTATGGGCTTGCCTCCTGTTAAGAAGTCTCAGGACCAGCAACCACTTCACCTGCAGGGTTCTTGAACTCCACTGCTGCGAGTTCTGACCTGCCAAGTGGTGCCAATTCCAGTTCGGGGGCCCTTGGAGGTTGTTCCTGCTACAAAGATCTGCTTGAAACCATCAAAATCAACGCGTCGCCCTTTCTGCACCTTTTTTTCCAACGCAGCACACCCGTGCGGGAGAAATTTCCATGCACCACCACTGTGCCGCCAAAGAAATCGACGCATCGCTTTCCTGCAGCTGAAGAAACTGCCGCAGCCCGAGTTCAGGGCACTGTGTCTCCGAAGTCTGAGACCACCACACTAACTCTGACGCAAGCCCTGCTGTGCGGCTGACAAGATCGACGCATCGTGGGACTGCAGCTGAAGAAGTCGATGCAGCGCCTGTTTGCCACCACCGCATTGATCTCCAGAGTGTCCAGATTTCCACGCATCGTACCTATGCGACAAGTTTCCCAATGCATCACCCCAGACCAGAACCGGCTTGAATTTCGATGCCTCACTTCCCCCTACAGTCTGGATTTGATGCAATACTTCTCCTGCATGCAGCAGAACTGTGCATCGCCTCCCCAAGGACTCAGGAAACGACGCATCGCTGTGTTTCCCAATGCTTCCCTCCTCTGCGGCTGTTTTGCCTTGTGGATTTTGACGCATCTGAGGTACATTGCATAAAATCACCACACCCATGGATGTTCAGTGGACAGAATTGCTTGGAACCTTTTAAAAGTCATATTTTGAGTTGTGTCTGTTGGATTTCATTGTCGTTTTGGTCTTGTTTTGTTTAGATAAAGATACTATATTTTTCTAAACTGGTGTGGTGTCCATTTGTTGTGTTTACACTGTGTTACCGTGTTGTATGTACAAATACTTTACATATTACCTCTGAGATAAGCCTGATTGCTTGTGCCAAGTTACCAAGGGGATAAGCAGGGGTTGTATGGGTGTGTAACTCCCTTATCCTGACTAGAAGGAAGGGTCTCTACTTGGGCAGGGTGCATACAACTTCCAACTAGCGACCCCCATTTCTAACAAACATTCTTATAGAAAATGGTGAAGAAAAGGTGGAATGCACTCCCAAATTAAGCGGCCTATTTATCAAAAAGTAACGCAGTGCAGCAAGTCACCTTGCTGTGCTACAGTGTGTTAAAGGAAAAGGACAGGAATTCACTGTATTTATTAGAATACAGCATATTCCTATCTTTTCCACAGCGCTGGCGCACAATGGGCTGCCTAGCGCCAACGTAGGCATCCTTGAGTCATAGTGCAAGGGTGCCTGGGTTGCTTGCAGGGTTATTTTTGGGCAGGAAGGCACACCATCCATAAAAACAATCCTTAGAGGCATATTCCTCTATCTATGTATGCTGCAGAATGCAGAACACATAGAAAGTGGAAGTAACAAGATGAAATGAAGATATTTCTCCTCGTTAAGCCTCCTCTGGGAAGGCGTATCTTTTTGGCACTTTTCAAGGTCTACCACTGATCGTAAATCTGTTACTGAGTCAAAATCAATGGGAGTTGCGTGGGAACACCCACGCAACATCCATTGAACACCTTCCCAGGGCAGAGTAACGCAATGCAGCAATTTGCGCTGCGTTGCATTACTCCTGATTTATCAAACCACACAGGGCCTGCATGGCTTGATAAATCACATTTTAGAGTTTGCATCGTGCATGCACCACATTGAGTGGTGCAAACATGAAACAAACCCTTGATAGATAGGGCCTAAGGGTAGATATGCAACTATATTCTTTCACTTTGGCGTCTTCTCACTATTCAAATAAGTTGGTATGATCCACGAGGTGCATTCAATATTCAGACAGTGCAGTTTGGTTGTGAATTTCTTTAACTTGTGAAAGAGGCCTGCAAAAGTAGAGCGCCCATACTGCAATTTGCCTTTCAGATATCAGTTTTTCCCTGTGTCCCTGAGTTATTGCTCACGACACCAACCATGCTCAATGCCTTGTGTTAGCTGTTTTAATTGGGCTAGGATGGGAAACACTGGTTGGCACATGTACTGCACTCTGCTGTCCTGCTTCTGTGGATATGCCTTACTTGTGTTTATTTGTTTAATCCACAACCGTCCTGACACTGTCGATGGTCCAACGCATTGTGTCTGTCATAGGAGCGTCGCACCCCCAGCAGGGCCCTATAGATGAATCAATTCCTTGTTTGAAGCATCACAGCTCAAATCACCTTTACAGAGGTGAGGGTCGTTCTTGGTAGAAGCTACACTGTTCAATGCTCTTCTGGGAGAAGCTGGGGAAGGTTGTGTTTACAGAGGTGAGGGTCGTTCTTGGTAGAAGCTGGGAAGTTGTGTTTACAGAGGTGAGGGTCGTTCTTGGTAGAAGCTGGGAAAGGTTGTGTTTACAGAGGTGAGGGTCGTTCTTGGTAGAAGCTGGGGAAGGTTGTGTTTACAGAGGTGAGGGTCATTCTTGGTAAAAGCTGGGAAGGTTGTGTTTCCTCAGAGCCAGGTGATGAAGTATCAAGATCCACCACTGCTCTTGTACACCTTTCTAGCAAAGTATCACATCATTGTATGCATTATGTTGCAATTATTGCAAGCCAGCTCACCCAGTAATTAATTTATGTATTTACTTCTGAAGAATTGTTGTCACCCACAGCGATCATGGTGCCAGGAATCAAAAGAGGGGAGAAGACCAAAACAGTAGAGCACAGGGTTACAAAACATATGTATTTTAAAGCCCTATGGAACTAAAGAGGATTCATAGTGCACCTAAGTTCCGAGGGGGCCATTCAGCAACTATGGACCTTGGGCATTGAATACTGTCACCATCCCATGTCACGCTTAAAGTGAGGTGAAGCGCATCTGATCCGAGTAACCCCAGAGGGACATGTGGATTCAGCAGAGCGGACAAGAATACCGAGAGGTTGTAAAAGGCGCACCGTGCTTCGGAGACATGATAGAATTGGCAAAATCCATCAGCAAGTCTCAATATTATAATCTTTTGTAAATTTAACATTAGGAGGTCTGAAAGCCGGAGATATAAAGCATTGTCAGAGTCATGGCAAGAAAGACTGCATCCAGCGATGACCACACCCAGAGGAAAAGGTAAGATCTTCCACTTTAGGCACAGCTGTAAAAACAGGCTGGTTATACTTTTTGAACTTGGAGTGCGAAGGAAAAATCCTTGTCTAAAATGATGATCAGGTTTCTTGCCTTGGGTATAGGTATCTTTTTTCGGGCCTATTAGAAAAGCAAGATGTGCCACCCCCAATGATTAGATCCTTGGTTTTCTCCCTGTTCATATTAAGAACTTTGCAACAATTCAGATGATTTGAATTAAATAGTTAAGACTTACAATAAGATATGTATATGTGTGTATGTATATATATTTATATATATATTCACTGAAAAAACCATAGGTTTCAGGCACGTTATAGTTAGAAATTAGCATTTAAAAAACCATAGAAATTCACTGAAAAAACCATAGGTTTCAGGGGCGTTATAGTTAGTTGGACATTTCACTCGTACAAAACCATAGAAATTCCCCCGTTATAGTTAGTTCAGCTAACTATAACTCGCGCACCCGCAATGCACTGCTGATGACATCACATATTACATCACTCATGACATGGTCAGTGACATCACTCATGACATCACTGATGACATCTCAAATGACATCACTGATGACATCACTGATGACATCATCCTTGTGCTAGAGTGGCAGACCTCCTCTCACCCTAATATAACCTTTGATACACACACTCAAAAATACAAACTAACATTTTCAAAACAATGGACATACCAATACCAGTTACAACACACCTATTCAGTAATTCCAAGATCTACACACACATCCACTCATTCACCAACAGTCCCTATACAGTCACTCATACATGTACTCACTCATCATATGTACTCATACACCTATACATCCTGTTACACACCGCCACTCATCCATAGAGTTACTCACACACATAGTCACACATGCAAACAAAGTATCAAACATCCATTTACTTGCACATACAGTTATACATACACTACCACACTTACTTCTACAGAAACTTACACATACTTACTCTCTTAAACAATCACTTATAGAAACACCTACTTATTTGTACAGGAACTCTTCCAATCTCTCACTCTCACATATACTCACTTATATACACCAATACTCACATATACTAGTTTAAAACATATGTAGTTACTCATAAAGACACTATTGAGACAGTCATTCACTCACTAACACACCCATACACATACTCATCCACCTATACAGTCCTGCACACATGCTGTCTTCAACACATACAAACAGTGAGTCACTCATTCATGCATCTATGCACTAAGTAATACCCCCACCAAACCATACACCGACACTCATACTGATACTCAAAAACCAACTAATAACCCATATAGACACTCATGTAGCTACTCACCAACCCATGCAGCCACTTATACACAAAGTGAGAGACTGATACAGATATTTTCATATTTAAACATTACTCACTAACCCATGTATTCACTAAGATACACTTAGTCAGTTATACAATCAATTTTACAAAAAGAAATCATCCATTTAGACACTTATATACCCATTTATTCTTCCATCGACCTTGAGATATACATATATAAAACATATTTAATTTTCAGAAAAACACACATTCACTGGATGATGTCATCAGTGATGTCATCAGTGATGTCATTTGAGATGTCATCAGTGATGTCATGAGTGATGTCACTGACCATGTCATGAGTGATGTAATATGTGACGTCATCAGCAGTGCATTGCGGGCACGCGAGTTATAGTTAGCTGAACTAACTATAACGGGGGAATTTCTATGGTTTTGTACGAGTGAAATATCCAACTAACTATAACGCCCCTGAAACCTATGGTTTTTTCAGTGAATTTCTAAGGTTTTTTAAATGCTAATTTCTAACTATAACGTGCCTGAAACCTATGGTTTTTTCAGTGAATTTCTAAGGTTTTTTAAATGCTAATTTCTAACTATAACGTGCCTGAAACCTATAGTTTTTTCAGTGAATATATATATATTTATTATACTATGTATACATGTGAAAAAGTCTCGGTCCCCTGTTTGCCTCGGTGACACTGAAAAAATGGGTGGAACTGATGTCAGCACGCCGACGAGGTCCTCTTATGGCTCCGATGACGTCATACGGTGTCGCGAGCGGAGCCGTGCTCGTTGATGTGGGAGAGCTAGGAAAGAATTTCCGTGGAATGCTGGTGCAGGGGATATTCACCTAAGTGTTCAGGCTAGTCCTTTGGGAGCAACTGTTTATGTTGCCACTCCAGAAACCGAAACCAATGATCCGAGGGCAGAGGCCCTGCAGATGGCACACGAGGTGGGGTGCCCAGTCATGTGCACCGGCGGGGCAGCAAAGTGACAAGCACCACAACCCACAAAAAAGGTAACGAGGGCACTGAATAACACAGGATCTTCTCTTTGTATCTGGCAGGAACAACGAAGTTAAAATGCCCTAGTACCAAAATGTAGAATTAGTGCTACAACGGTCTTCAAGAGGACCTGCGATGCCGCTTCTGCCTCCCGTACCCTGGAGGCGGCACATGGGTCACGCGGTACGGTCATACTGCGGTGGGACGCACACTCGTTGACCTCTCATGGCACTGCTCCACACTTCAGGGAGGACGCTTTCCATTAGCTATGTTTTCAGATGACATGTCGCGCCGGCCCCGTCCAACAACAGAACTCCTTTAGATCCAAACAGACTCTTCCACTCTCTCACCAGAAGTGAAACCAGGCCACGCGGACACTTTCACAATACAACAGCCGGGAATGCACTTTTCGGTAAAAAAAACACATTCCTTCCTCCTAATTAATCAAATAAACGTCTCACTGAAGAACAGGAGCCAGCTTCGATCGGTAAACAGCCGTTACAACGACTTTTTTACATTGCGATACCATTACAACGCATGCATTACCACGCATGCGTTGTACATCACGAAGTCATTACGACGCATTTTTTTAGAACGCATGGCCATTTACCACGCATGCCTTTACAACGAATTTTGTTGTAAAGGTATGTATGGTAAATGACCATGCGTTCTAAAAACATGTAGACGATCCATGTCGTTGTAAGGAAACATAGGCTGTTCCGTTTCCTCACAACGACGTGCACCGCCCCTCAGAGATGACGTGAAGCAGGAACCACGAGGAGAGAAGAACCATGAGGAGTGAGAGGTAAGGGGGATTGGGCATGGGGTGGGGGTTTCTTTTCTAGGGTTTAGGGTAGTGCAGTGGTGTTTGGGTGGTGTAGGGGGTCGTGCTGGGGGTAGTGTTTTAGGGTTTAGGGTAGTGCAGTGGTGTTTGGGTAGTGTGGGGGGGTCGTGCTGGGGGTAGTGTTTTAGGGTTTAGGGTAGTGCAGTAGTGTAGGGGGTGGTGCTGGGGGTAGTGTTTTAGGGTTTAGGGTAGTGCAGTGGTGTATGGGTAGTGTAGGGGGTCGTGCTGGGGTAGTGTTTTAGGGTTTAGGGTAGTGCAGTGGTGTTTGAGTAGTGTAGGGGGTCATGCTGGTGGTAGTGTTTTAGGGTTTAGGGTAGTGCAATGGTGTTTGTGTAGTGTAGGGGGTCATGCTGGGGGTAGTGTTTTATGGTTTAAGGTAGTGCAGTGGTGTTTGGGTAGTGTAGGGGGTCATGCTGGGGGTAGATTTAGGGTTTAGGGTAGTGCAGTGATGTTTGGGTAGTGTAGGGAGTCGTGCTGGGGGTAGTGTTTTAGGGTTTAGGGTAGTGCAGTGGTGTTTGTGTAGTGTAGGGGGTGGTGCTGGGGGTAGTGTTTTAGGGTTTATGTTAGTGCAGTGGTGTTTGGGTAGTGTAGGGGTAGTGCTGGGGTAGTGTTTTAGGGTTTAGGGCAGTGCAGTGGTGTTTGTGTAGTGAAGGGGGTCATGCTGTGGGTAGTGTTTTAGGGTTTAGGGTAGTGCAGTCGTGTTTGTGTAGTGTAGGGGTAGTGTTTTAGGGTATAGGGTAGTGCAGTGGTGTTTGGGTAGTGTAGGGGGTCATGCTGGGGTTAGTGTTTTAGGGTTTAGGGTAGTGCAGTGGTGTTTGGGTAGTGTAGGGGTCGTGCTGGGGGTAGTGTTTTAGGGTTTAGGGTAGTGCAGTGGTGTTTGTGTAGTGTGGGAGGTCATGCTGGGGGTATATTTATGGTTTAGTGTAGTGCAGTGGTGTTTGGGTAGTGTAGGGAGTCATGCTGGTGTAGTGTTTTAGGGTTTAGGGTAGTGCAGTGGTGTTTGGGTAGTGTAGGGAGTCATGCTGGTAGTAGTGTTTTAGGGTTTAGGGTAGTGCAGTTATGTTTGGGTAGTGTAGGGTGTCGTGCTGGGGGTAGTGTTTTAGGGTTTAGGGTAGTGCAGTGGTGTTTGGGTAGTGGAGGGGGTAGTGTTTTAGGGTTTAGGGTAGTGCGCCCAACCAGCCACAATATCCGTGGACAAAGGGGATCCTGACTCTTTGGAACGCTCCGTCAATTGAATAATTTGGGTCAAGGGCCCTACCACGTCCAAGACCTATCAATTCCTTTCTTGGGATCCCTCATATACTTGGAGAAAAAGGTACATAGTTTCTCATCAATTTCAGGCGTGTGTGCCACCTTCCCCTTCAGTGAGGGCCTGGGGCATTCTCCCCTCATCCTATTCCTGACCTCCCTTTCAAGGGGTTGATGGATTTTCCCCACCACATACTCTGCCACTTTGGCGTCAGGTGTCCACTCTGCCGACCTAGGATGGTAAATTTGGGTTAGCTCGAACATGTCCGAGTGGACCCCGTCCCCAACCGGGGACTGAGAGGAGTGGGACTCTGGACGCCAGGGACGCCCCGAGTCCTTATCCTCATCGGAGGAGAAATCGTCCTCCGATACACCCTCTCCCTCTAAGGGAAACCCGCCGTCGGGGTCTACAATAGTGGTGACAGTGTCGCAATTTTCTCCGGGCCCCTCCTCCTCCCGGCAGGGTGCATGTTTTAGCGTTCGCGCACTCTTGAGGAAGGTCTCCGTAAGTTTATCAAATCCTTCCAAGTGCCCCGCGTTATGCTTAACAGCCCTTTTATTCCCCATCTGGTAGCTACTTGGACCCGCCACCACCAGATCTGGGTCACTGAGCACCCCAGGGATGCTTTTCGCCAGCTTATCAACCTGATCCCTAAGAGGAGCCAGCGCCCTAGAAATAGCCAGAGAGAGGGCTTGGTCCACTGCTGGAGGGAGAAGTTGGGGGGCCATTCCTCCTCCACTTCCTGGTAGGAGGAGTAAAAATGGTCTTCTGGAGAAGACATGATAGCAGAGGGTGTGAGCACAGAACAAATGCCCTTAAAATCCTTAAGACAGCCCCCTCGCCGGTGCTCCAACAGCTGGGCTTTCCCCAAAGATTGATTGATTGATTGATTGATTGATTGATTGATTGATTGATTGATTGATAAGAATAGACTGAGGCGCAATACCAATTACCACCACCAGGTGGCGCTGGTCACTAACGTGGCCGTGTGGGGAAATCACCGCGTAGCGGTGTCAAAATTAGGCGAGGGTTGGTCGGGAATCAAGCGGACACTAAAGGAGTGACCGGATTCCCAAACGCGCGTAAAGACCAGCGGGAGCGCTCGACGGAGCTGCCTCGCTCGGACCAGACGCGCCTGACAGGATCTCACCACGCGCAGAGCACACAGCGGGAGAAACTGCGAGGGGGAGAACACGCTCGGGCAAGAGCCTGCTGCGCAGGGAATATGAAACAATACCAAGGCAATAATGCTAATAACGTGCACAAGAAACCGCTATACAAACAGCAACAACGTCAGATTAAGCCAAGAATGTAAGGAATGCACTTAACTGACGAGCAGTGAAGAAAGAGGAAGCGGAAGGGACGTCACGATATTATATACGATGGACTGTGATATGATTGGACTATAGTTGCCTTGGAGACTACCCCCTAATGGTTCATGGGTTGTGTAGTCTTTTGTTTAATAGATTGTTGTGTTACGTTTTCTTTGAACTGCTATGCAAATAAAGTGAGCAAAGATATGCATAATCCTCGCCTCCGTCCTGCCATAGAATTCATTAAACTTTATTTGATCTGATTTAGAAACATAGATCATAAAAGTGTACATAAAAACAGTAAATCCTCTTTCCTAATACAATACAGTGAGAATTAATTAAAACCAGTAGGTAAAGACGGGTGTTACAAAGCCCGGTTCAGAGCAACTTCAGGTTAACAGAATCGTAAAGTTCAATGTTTCGCAAGATCAATCTCATGTACTTCGTGCAAAATACGCAATAAGGGGTCCAAGTAAGATGTAACGCTCCAATACCTGACCAGTTTGCACTATATAAAACTGCAGAAAAACTAAAAATAAAAAGTGTTTTGCACACTTCTGTCATTGGGCTATATGTGGGCTACATCTGGGTGATATTTGTGCTACATTTGGGCTCTTTTTTCTCTGGTGGCCATCTTGGGAGACTTATTTGTTATGAAGTTTCCTAATTTCGTCATTTACTGCAGTCTCCTCAGTAGGAAATGCTTTCAGTTTTTTACTTTGATTCCATCAAGAAGGCATTCAGATGTGTCACACATTTGCCATAAATTCAGAATGTTAGCACTCTAGTTGTTCATTAGATCACTGTAGTAAAGCTACTGCTCACCAGGGAGTTAACTGGAAGTCTACTGCTGGTATTGAAAGTGATTGTTTCAGTCTGCATGTCAGAATTTTCTAATGAAATAGAAGAGGATTTGAGATCTCACTTAAAACATGCCCTACATTTTCTTTCTGCAGCACTAACCATAATTTCTATGGCAAAATGAACCCCCTCATTTTGTTCCTTTTTAAATTAAATGTTTTAAGTGTTACCAGTTTATTCCAATCAAGATGGCTTCAGGTGTGCCATACTTTTGTCATAAGTAAGACTGTTAGCGCTCTAGTTGTTCTTTAGAACACTCTGGGAAGCTGCAGTAGAACACAAAGGCATCAACTGACAGGCTGCTCCTGTTGAAATATAACAGGAAGATATTTGAGATCTCACTTAAAACATGTCCTAATTTTTCTTTCTACAGCACTAACCATAATTTCTATGACAAAATGAACCCCCTCATTTTGTTCCTTTTTAAATTAAATGTTTTAAGAGTTACCAGTTTATTCCAATCAAGATGGCTTCAGGTGTGCCATAATTTTGTCATAAGTAAGACTGTTAGCGCTCTAGTTGTTCTTTAGAACACTCTGGGAAGCTGCAGTAGAACACAAAGGCATGAACTGACAGGCTGCTCCTGTTGAAATATAACAAGAAGATATTTGAGATCACACTTGAAACATGTCCTAATTTTTCTTTCTACAGCACTAACCATAATTTCTATGACAAAATGAACCCCATCATTTTGTTCCTTTTTAAATTAAATGTTTTAAGTGTTACCAGTTTATTCCAATCAAGATGGCTTCAGGTGTGCCATACTTTTGTCATAAGTAAGGCTGTTAGCACTCTAGTTGTTCTTTAGAACACTCTGGGAAGCTGCAGTAGAACACAAAGGCATCAACTGACAGGCTGCTCCTGTTGAAATATAAGAGGAAGATATTTGAGATCTCACTTAAAACAGTCCTAATTTTTCTTTCTACAGCACTAACCATAATTTCTATGGCAAAATGAACCCCCTCATTTTGTTCCTTTTTAAATTAAATGTTTTAAGTGTTACCAGTTTATTCCAATCAAGATGGCTTCAGGTGTGCCATACTTTTGTCATAAGTAAGACTGTTAGCTCTCTAGTTGTTCTTTAGAACACTCTGGGAAGCTGCAGTAGAACACAAAGGCATCAACTGACAGGCTGCTCCTGTTGAAATATAACAGGAAAATATTTGAGATCTCACTTAAAACATGTCCTAATTTTTCTTTCTACAGCACTAACCATAATTTCTATGACAAAATGAACCCCCTCATTTTGTTCCTTTTTAAATTAAATGTTTTAAGAGTTACCAGTTTATTCCAATCAAGATGGCTTCAGGTGTGCCATAATTTTGTCATAAGTAAGACTGTTAGCGCTCTAGTTGTTCTTTAGAACACTCTGGGAAGCTGCAGTAGAACACAAAGGCATCAACTGACAGGCTGCTCCTGTTGAAATATAACAGGAAGATATTTGAGATCTCACTTAAAACATGTACTAATTTTTCTTTCTACAGCACTAACCATAATTTCTATGACAAAATGAACCCCATCATTTTGTTCCTTTTTAAATTAAATGTTTTAAGTTTTACCAGTTTATTCCAATCAAGATGGCTTCAGGTGTGCCATACTTTTGTCATAAGTAAGGCTGTTAGCACTCTAGTTGTTCTTTAGAACACTCTGGAAAGCTGCAGTAGAAACAAAGGAATCAACTGACAGTCTCTGCCCTTGTTGGATGTACATGTTTTACTGAGAATGTCAGACTTCATTCTCACATGACTGAGAAAGATAATGTGAATTTACAGAAAATATGCTCTCATTTTAGCTTCTGGAGCACCTTCCAAAACTGTATGGGACAAGCATGTGAAAATAGTTTTCTCTCAAACATGATTCATGATATCCCAGCAGAAGGTTTTTCACAGGGTAAAATCACCTTAGAACACACCACAATTCCTGAAATTAGTATGGTACCATCAACAAATGAATTCTAATGTAACTAAAGTCTGTTATCACCCTTTATAGTTCTCCTTTTGGTAACCCTCAAAATCTTCGATTCACTACAATGCATTTCAATGGGGTACTATCATTTATATTGGTCCCAAGATGGCTGCCAGCAATTCCAGGATGACGTGCTGACAGCCAATCAGATCTCACGATGACATGTGTGGTTAGGCTCCGCCCAGATATATATGTGTTTTCTTTTTCAAATTGCTCAGGAACTACTGAACGGATTTACACCATTTAAGCAAAAGGCACGACTCTGACCCAAGGGCTACCTTTTTGCCAAATTTGGTGTAATTCCGTTCAGCAGTTCGGGCTGTAGCTGCGATTAAAGGTTCCTATGGAAAATTGCATGGGGAAAACACGTTTTGGGACCCCCTTTTTTCTCGGCCCCCGCTTGCCGAATCACCCCGAAACTTTCAGGATAGGAGCGGACCGGAGCAGGCCATATGTTTTGAAAATTTCGCGAAGATTCATCAACCAGCGCCAAAGTTATTTCAAATAGAATGTTGTGGATTTCCTATGGAAAATAGGTCCTAACTATAACTATCTACTGGCGACCGCCAGTAGATAATTTATATATATATATATATATATATATATATATATATATATATATATATATATATATATATATATATATATATATATATATATATATATATATATATATATATATATAGCATAATTGTTAGAAATGGGGGTCTCTAGTTGGCAGAGGTAGGTACCTTTGACCAAATAGGGACCCTTGCTTCTAGTCAGGGTAAGGGGGTACACACTGTTGATAACCCCTGCTCACCCCCTTGGTAGCTTGGTACGAGCAGACAGGCTTACCACCAAGGCAAAGTGTAAAGTATTTGCACTAACACTCACAGTAACACAGGGAAACACCACAAATGTACACCACACAGGTTGTTATAAAAATATAAATATCTTTATATAGTTTCGGTCAGATCAAAACGACATGAAATGCACATACATAAATTACTCCTTCTTTAGATATGTCTCTTGATAGGTTTCTTTAGCCAAAATAAACTGGGTAGGTTTCTTTATATCAGCCAAGTTCACTTTTGTATTGCTCTGGAGTAAAGTTCTCTTTGTCACCAATAAACTTGTCAATTGCAAAAATGGTGCCCTCGCTGTAGCGGGGGCGTGTGCCGGTACAACTGGCATGGAAATGCGGGGATCAGCAAATTACCCCTGCGTCCCCACAAGGCGTGCAAGCTCGCTACTGCGTGGTGAGGCGGTAACACTGAAGGTTCTTTGAGAAAATCACCCCGTGTTGTCAGGCGCGAGTGCGCGTTGTTATGCCCAGCGCCGGTTACCTTGTGTGTGCAGGGGGATAGGCGGTCTCACTCTGTCTTTGCTTCGGGCGGCGCAGCTTCTTTCCGGGAAGGCGCCCCGGCCCTGGATACAATGTTGCGTACCCGGCCAATCCCAGCGCGGCTCCCTCAGCCGAGCCTCCGGTTGCTGGGCAACTCTCTCTCCCGCTGGGCCAATCCCAGCACGGCAGGGAGATTACGTCGTGGGGTTCCGGGCCTGCGGCGGTGAATCCAGGCAAAGCTTCCTACGTTGCCTAGCAGCCGCTCCCGCTGTGGCCAGTCCCAGCTCGGTAAAGCGATGACGTGGGCGGACTCCGGTTCCGCGGCGGCGAGCTTCAATAGCGCGATCTCGGGCCTCCCGGGCCGGCAGCGGTGATCAAAGCCCCCACAACGCGGCAGTGCCAGTGAGCGGGGGCTGCTTCAGAGCTCCCGTGTCTCCCGGGCCGGCGGCGGTGATTGCAACCTTGCCACGACACCACAGGCAAGACGAAGTGCCGGCCCTCTGCCTCTCTCGCTGGGCACAATAATTACCGTGCACGTCAGGCAGGTGGCACGAAGACTCTCAGCGGCGCTCTGGTTGTAGGACAGGCAGGAAAGCCCTCCTCAGTAACCTGGGCTCCTCGTAGTACCCCAGCTGGGTATAAGCACACACACACAGCGCTTCTTGGAATCTTGGGAACTTTTGTGACCCTGTGTTTCCTTAACAGGAGGCCAGCTCTTCTCAGGCCCTTGGAGACTTGTTCTTCTTTCAGCACACAGCAAAGTCCTTGTTGCAAGAAGGGGGGGACACAGCACACAGCAAAGTCCCTTGTCCTCACCCTCAATAGGATCAGAAAACTTCAGGCCAGCCCCAGAACACACAGCAAGGGCAGTACTTCTCCTCAGTTTCTTCAGGTGATCTTCTTGGGCAGAGGTTCCTCTTGATTGTAGAAGTAGTCTTGGGTAAACTTTTGTGTACCTGAGTTTTAACAGGAGGCCAGCTCTTCTCAGGCCCTTGGAGACTCTTATTCCTGGACACAGCACACAGCAAAGTCCTTCCTTCAAGCAGGTGGGGGGGGAACACAGCACACAGCAAAGTCCCCTGGCCCCTTCCTCAGTAGTAACAGCAAACTGTAGGTCAGCCCCAGAACACACAGCAAGGGCAGTCTTCCTTTTCAGTCTCTTCAGCTGATCTTCTTTGGCAGGGATTCCTCTTGTTGGCAAAAAGTAGTCTAAATTGCAGGGGTTTCAGGTCCTACCTTTATACCCCAAAAGTCTTTGTTCTTCGTGTGTGAGGGGTCCTGGACCCAGTCCAAACAAGTTCTAGGTGCACTCTGCCAGTGCATGTCTTCTTTCTTTGTGAGGGGAGGCCAGGGCTATCAGACGCACCGCAGGAGGTGCAGCCAGCATTGTGGAAGGCAGGCACAGCCCTATTCAGACCCAGGTGCGACTCCTCCCACCACTCAATGTGCAGATAGGTCTATTCAGCCTAGTGCTGACTCACCCTCCCTCCTGGAGCCACCCCCAGCCCCTGCCACTCACAAACCAGACAGTCAATACACAAACAGGCAGAGGCACACAGAAAGGTTGAACAAGAAAATAGCCACTTTCTAAAAGTGCTATTTCCAAACATAGAATTTAAAAACCATCTTCACTAAAAGATGTGTAATTAAATTCTGAGTTCAGGGGTACCAGATTCCAAATTTCTATCTTGCCACTATGGGAAGATATGCAGGTAAACATGTTACACAGCATTCCCCATGTTAACCTATGGCCAAGATAGCCTTCCAATAGTGAAAAACGAAATTGGCAGTATTTCACTATCAGGACATGTCACCCACACTAGAACATGTCCTACCTTTCACATACACTGCACCCTGCCCAGGGGGTACCTTGGGCCTACCATAGGGGTGTCCAATGTGTAAGAAAAGGGAAGGGTTAGGCCTGGCAAGTGTGTACACTGGCCAGGACAACATGGCAGTTCACAGACTGCGCACAGGCACTGCGGTGGCAGGCCTGAGACACCATTTTAGGGCTACTCATGTGGGTGGCACAATCAGTACTGCGAGCCCACTAGTAGCATTTGATTTACCAGCCCTGGCACACTCAGTGCACTTTACTAGGGACCTACTGGTAAAACAAATAAGCCAATCATGGATAACCAATCATAATAACAATTTTCAGAGAGAGCATATGCACTTTAGCACTGATCAGCAGTGGGAAAGTGCCCAGAGTTCTATAGCCAACAACCACAGGTCAGGAAAAACAAAGGAGGAAGAAGCAAAAAGTTTTGGGATAACCCTGCAAAGAGGGCCATTTCCAACAATGATACAATACAAGAAGTGCATTACCTTAGATCTAAGTCTGCCAGTATTCAGTGTATGCCATTTACAGATAGTGTTCCAATTCTTATAAAACAAGAATGGAATTATTAGGACTTGACAGTGAAACAAAATACATTGTTCTGACGATTTTTCTGGTGAAATGAAATACTTTCGTTTTAGGTATTTTGATTGTACATGAAAAGAATTACTACAACTAATTTCTCTATGGAATAAAGCAGTGAAGTAGAAAATTGTATTTGACTGGAAGTTAGGATATTTCTTCCATTAAGGGAAGAACAGTATTTTGTGCAATAACAAAGAACATATTTGAGATGGCACGATAAAAGTAAAAAGAAAAACTTAAGGAAATAATGCAATTGATAACAGTATGACTTTTTATAACGCTTTAGTCTGTTCATTCAGTTAGATGACCAATAGCTTTATAATCTTTTGTAGATTTAACATTAGGAGGTCTGGAAGCCGGAGATATAAAGCATTGTCAGAGTTATGGCAAGAAAAAATGCGTCCAGCGATGACACTTAGAAGAAAAGGTAGGATCTTCCACTTTAGTCACAGCTGTAAAACCAGACTGGTTATACTTTCTGAACATGGAGTGCAAAGGAAAAATCCTTGTCTAAAACGATGATCATGTTTCTTGCCTTGGGTACAGGTATCTTTTTCGGGCCTGCTAGAAAAGCAAGACGTGCTACCCACAACGATATGATCCTGGTTTTCTTCCCATTCATATTAAGAATATTGCAACAATTCAGATTTAAATTAAATAGTTAAGACTTACAATAAGAGATGTATATGTGTGTATGTGTGTGTATGTGTGTGTAGCATGATACAATACAATAATGCATTACCTCAGTTGTAAGACTGCAGGTATTCAGTGTATGCCATTTACAGATAGTGTTCCAATTCTTATAAAGCAAGAGTGGAAATATTAGAACTTGAAACAAAATACATTGTTCTGACGATTTTCCTGGTGAAATGAAATACTTTCGTTTTAGGTATTTTGGTTGTACATGAAAACAATTACTACACCTCATTTCTCAATGGAATAAAGCAGTGAAGTAGAAAATTGTATTTGGCTGTAGAAAATTGATGGCACTTGGGATGCTCTAGCCTTGGAAGTTAGGATATTTCTTTCATTCAGGGCAGCACAGTATATTGTGCAATAACAAAGAACATATTTGAGATGGCACAATAAAAGTAAAAAGAAAAAGTCAAGGTAATAGTGCAATTGATAACATTATAGCTTTTTATAATACTTTAGTCTGTTCATTCAGTTGTGTGACCAATAGCTACCAAATAATTTATTATGAAACAAAAATTCTTAAACTAAAGAAAAATTTCCGAAAGGCTTTTGAAAAGCCCTCAAAATCATAAACACCGTGTGAAAATGTGGCCCACGATTCTTATGTTAAATTGCTAATTAAGCCATTTTCAAGATTTAATGTTTTCCTAGCCAAATTGGAAACAAATACATTTATCAGGCAAGCATACTCAAGTTTTCACCTATCTCTCAGGTAGAGGTGTAAACGCTGCACGTTTTCAGCTGCAAAATAAATCACTTATTCCAGTTGTGATTTGCATGGCTTAAATTCCAGACTTGGCGTGGAATCTCCGCGGAAACACGATTTTGACTAGCATTTCAGATACATCACTTACACCTTCATGTTCCCCTAATTTTTCAGTTCCATCCTGTGAAATTCCATTCACTTGATGAGCTTCCTTATTTTCCAAATAATTAAAAGACCTCAGTAGAAGTCTAATAGTTGAGCAGGGTGAATTGTTGCAGTTTGTAGTGTAAAAAGAAAAAAAAACAGTGATAGAATCATCTTCATTATAGAAATTAAGATTTTAAAGATGGCTATAACTATACTTATCTTGCCACCTCTCATTCAGCTGTTAAGCTGGAATAAATGAAAACAACGAAAGATCCCTCTTGTGTTACACACTTGTATTCTCACACCTATAAACTAGGGGTGGGCGGAATTTGCGTAGTCGTGCTACGCAAAGCTCCGCGAAACGGTAAAAAATCTCCGCGAGCACGCAGAAGTTCCGCGAACACGCGGAATTGCTTGTTTCGCCCGTTCGCGATGCTTTTTTCCTGTTTGCGAACGCTGTTTGTGTGCTCAGGGGGAAATATCTCGCGAACACGCACTTTGAAAGCGCGAACAAGCAAAAAATTCAGCGAAGCCGTGGATCACGGAATTTTGGGTAATTCCGCGTTCTCCGCGGAACGCGAAATTACCCAAATTCCGCAAATTCCGCGAGCGGAACGGAATTTACCGCCCAGGCCTAGCAATTACTTGCATGAATTGGTCATTCCAAAAGCTATAAATTTGGCACCCCTTCACAATGTAACTCATAACTGGAGCCCAGATCATGATCCCAATGACGTGAACAGGAATGATGTCCAGAGAGGCAATTTGAAAGGATGTCAGATGAAGCAAGTCTCATGGCTGATGCTAGAAATCAATTAGGACAGAAGAGGATGAAAGTTGCTGGAAAAATCATGGTAAGAAAGCTGCTTATGAACTCAAGATAAACTTTTTAGAGTGAGAGCAGCAGCAAAGCAAGACTAAATTATCACAGGGGTTATAAATATTGAGAAGATCAGAAACATTTCTCACAAATGATCCCATCTAGGTCAGGGTAACTCAGGGCCTTCATTGTATACTGGCAACATTATGCACATGCAATCTGACTCCAATGCTACCACTGTGTGCAGACAAGGGGTCAACACTTTTGGAAAGGGGTCATATCTTGGAAGTTAAGACCACATGCAGATCCCATAGATCGTGGGAGCAAGATAGTGATGACAGTACGATACCTGCATTCATACTACAGGAATGTGGGAGAGGTGGGAGCAGTGGCAAAGACACTGGGACTAAGAAAGCAGGGAGGATTAGTAGGACAAAGAGGGTCATGCATGTTATTAGTAAGCAGGGAGCACTGAAAGTGACCAGCTGAGAGGTACACTAGTTCGAGGAATTTGAACATGGGTAAGGATGCCACTGGTCCAAACACAATTGATAGGGAAAAGGAGTGATCGGAGGCTGTTTACTGAGGCCAAGGGAGGCCAGTGCATAAAGCACTAGTCTCAGAGGTTTGGTTCTGTGAGAAGAACAAACAGGCAGTTGCTTAAAGGAGCAGGCCGAAATAAGATGCCCTGGTTCGCACAGCAATATATGGCATTTTTGGGCATGGAACTGGATGCAGGGCATGGCTGAGAATGAAACAAAATGTAGAAATAGAAGGAAAGGTAGACCAAGTTATTTCTCGTCCATTTAGACAGCTCGGAAAATAACTTTATCTTTTGTATTTTATGTTTTTTAATTTTATTGTTTTAAACTTTTTTTAACAAATTAACCTGTGTGGAAAACCCAGCAAAAGGAAACAAACAAACAGCAGTACTTGGGGAAAAATGAAACGCAACGTTTGGAAAACATAATTGGTTTTGGGAAGTTATAAGATGACCATCCAGGAGTTTTAAACAAATTCTTAGGTTTTGTTCATTAGACCACAAGTGATGCTTGTATATCAATCATTAGAGTACAAAAGGTTGGAAAAAATGAGCATTTTCGTCTTCTGCCTAAAGAAATTCAAGTTGTGACAAACACTCCTCTATTTCTAAAACTGTTTGTGGTGTAGAAGGCTATTTCACTAGGTTTTTTTGTACTTACTGATTTTCAATATGTTTACACCCAAGTATTTTCTCATGCTGGAAGTCCAAGACCAACACAAAGTGAGATTATGTTCTTCTCACTCTAGGTACATTTGAATTGACCACCCCCTCAAGCTGGGTCTAAAAACCGACCAAACTAGGGACTCTAAATGGGTCATTGGTATAGGCTAATGTTTGACCCAATCTTCATTATGGATATATTTAATCTTCCATTTCCTATTTGGGCTGTGGTGGTGCAAAACAGACTTCTTGAGAGTGATGTTCTGCCCTGGTTAACCAGCCATTCTTAAAACCTCAAACATACCCCAGTTTGCAAAGGCCGCAGAAGAATATCGCCACTGATGAGGAAACAATGGTTAAAACGTGACTTCTGACAGCCATAAAAACTGTACACTATTTTTTTGTAAAAAGTGGCAGCTTTTAAATTAAAAAACTCTGTTTTACATGTTAGACTATCCATGGATGATGTTGGATAGCCATTGCTGCCATGCATTGGCTGGAACAGAGCTTCCTTTTTTGGGATCTGTGGTTTGTAGAAGGTATCCAAGGATGCATGATCATTGAGCTCTTTATGATAGCAGTGGTTCTGGAACAATTTTCAGAGTGGCTGTGCTGGACATCACCTCAATAAAGTCACTAGGGCTTTAGAATATTGAAATGCTACTAAAGAACAAGTGTACCTAAAGAAGCCTAGCCTGTTTAGTGGGTGGGAGGGAGGGAGGTTAGTGGAGCTCCAAGCATGCATTTTGGTGTGCATTTGCATACATATCAGGGTCAAACATTAAGTCATAGGGATTTGCATTAGACTTGTCAGCTTTAGAGTGGTCTTCCTCCAAACCTTTTGCCTTTGTCTTCCACTTTTTGCTGAAATTCGTTTTTGTTGACCATAGGACTCTATGAACCTTACCAGTATTAATTAGTGCTACAGTGCCTTTGCTCTCTCCCCTAACCATGGTAAAATTGTCGTAAACCTGTTTGGCATATTTAATTTACTTATATGTCCCTTATAAAGTCATATACCATATACCCAGGGCTGTAAATTAAACATTACTAGTGGGCCTGCAGCACGTATTGTGCCACCCACTTAAGTAGCCCCTCAAAACATGTCCCAGCTCTGCCATAGCAGCTTGGATGCAGTTCTAAACTGCAATTCAACTTGGCAATATAACCCCCTTGCCAAGTCTTAAACTCCCCTTTTACTGCATATACATTACCCCTAAGGTAGGCGTTACATAGCCCATAGGGCCGGGGGCATTGTAATTGAAATGTTGGGCATGTACCTTTAAGTTTTACATGTCCTGGTAGGGAAAAACTCAGAAATTCGTTTTTTACTGCTATGAGGCTTACCTTTCCCATAGCATAACATTGGGTTGCCTTCTTACATTTAATCACTGCTAACGTTTGATAAAACAGGTGAGCATTTCGTGTTTGGTGTCTGAGAAATTGCAATAAAAAATCCTCTGTAATGTAAAGTCGGATTTTAAGTTACAATTTTGAAAATGCCACTTTTAGAAAGTTGCCATTTTCCCTCCCTAACTATTTGGTGCCTGTAGCCTGTTATTGGGTCATATGACTGAGTGCAGTTGGCATCTTGACTTTGTTTATTCCTTCCAGACAGCCACACAATAGAAGGATTACATGTGCCCGAATGGGCCAACAACTGGCAGGATGGGGGGGGCGGAGCTCAGCACAGCCCACTTGCAACTGATTAGGCTGTGTTCTGCCTACACACAAAGGACTTGTCACTACTGCATTGTTCATTCTGTCAGCTGGAGCCAGGGCAGGGGAGTCAGGAAACCTCAGGAACCTCAGAGGGAAGTCTCTAGAAACTTCTCCTACTTCAAAGAAGGCACCAGGTATAAAAATAGACCCTCTGACCCACTCTTCAGATCACTTTCTGGGCTTCTGGAAGGACTCTCAGAGGACTGCCTGCTGCTGTGGCCTGCTGTGTACTCCACAAGACTGCTTTGCTGCACCTGGAAAGACTGCTTTGCTACCTGGAGCCTGTCTCAAACCTCAGAGAACTGCCCTGCAGTTTGAGCCTTCTTTCTGCTGTTGATCCCAGGACTGCCAGAGAGACTCCAAGTGCTACTTGGCTGGCCTCCTGAGCAAAGCCTCAGAGACTGAAAAGGCTCCGACCATCTTGAACTCGCACGTGGACCCAGCCTAAGTGAGTCCTGACACTTTAAGTAGTGCCCCTCCACTCCTTGACCCTTGGTGGGAGTGCTAAATGTGTCCAAATGGTCAAAATCCAAAACTTGGGATTTAAAAAGTTTGGGCTAAAAATGGCGCTGAGAACCGAGAGAGACCGTGAACAACAGCTCGTCTATCCATCCAAGGTGCAGCCCCGGACACCACCTGCATCCTTGTCCCACTGAACTTTACCTTCTTAGAACTTTCTTCTTCAAAATTTCTTCTGAGTCCGAAGGCAAGCGTCGACTGGGCCCAATCCAATCTTCATATCTGACCTTCACTCCATCGTGGTTGGCAATATTTTTAAACTTTGACCCAGTCTCGCACGAATAGATGTCAGCGATTGGGGCTTTGAATGATTAGGTGCTAGTTTTCACCTTTAACTTTAAAAATTCATAACACAAGTTATGCTGATTGGTTTAATGTCATTTTGGTGTCAAATAATTTATTAACATTTACTCTATTTTTCTAAATTGGTGTGGGATTTTTCTTATGTTGTGTTTTCACTTTATTATTGCTTGTGTGCTACATAGATACTTTACATATTGCCTCTAAGTTAAGCCTGAATGCTTTTGTGCCAAGCTACCAGAGAGTTAAGCACAGGTTAATTTAGTGACTTTTGTGGGTCATCCTGACTGGGATTGTGGCTGTTGCTTGAACAGGGGTCACCCCAGCCCCCCTTCAACCAACAACCCACATCATCCATATTATCATTTATAGGTAGCACATACACCCTCCAAATTACTTCTTTGTTGAGGTTTTCACTACATTTGTTGGATGTTTCAAACAAAGTGATTTAAAGTGACCTTTAGGTTCATATACCAGTCTTACTTTCAAATCTTTCCTACATTAAGCATTGAATCCAGTATTTATTCATTTTCAACACTGACTGTGATTCACTGTTCTCACAGAATTATTCTTAAATAAGCAAAACAAATAGTTTATCCCCTTAACAACATCTTCTGACTAGTTTGAGACCTCCAGGAAATTAGGTGATTGTGCCCCAATTGAGAGTGGGAGGTAATAATGTAACTGATAGAGACAGTTCATCTCTGTCCCTTTGCCTCTGTGTCACAATGGAATCCAAGCATTCTTCAAATTGTCAAAACAAAGAAAAATGCAGCAAACAATAGGGGATTAACTTGCCACGTGCATTGTGGAAAAAGCTGTGTATTTTTTGGTTGAAATCTAATAGTTTTCAGTCCTTACAAGATGCTCCCTCTACAGTTTGTGAACAAAAAAACTCAATATGAGTAAAAGACAGATGTAACATGGGTCTCAATAAATAATTAATCCCTTATAATTTTGAGCAATGTCTAGCTGCATTACTCCACTGTAGTTCCAAAATAGTTTATATATTCACAGTAGAAATATTTTTCACCCATGTTCTGTAATTTCATAATTATCTCATTCTGAAACATAGAGCTATGTCAGAAGGTACACCTATCTTAAATAATCATCCGGGGCAAGTAATGACCCAGAGGCAAATTTCAAGTATACCCAGACTTGGGGGCATCCTCTGGTCCCTGACAGTACTTTCTATTTTCCAATAATTGTTTACATAAGTGTTTTTCCATAAGGCTGCATTTCAAATAAATGAAGTGCACAATTCACAGAGGGCAACAATGTGTTAATGTTGCAGAGGGGATGTGGCCTGGCGGCTAGTGCTGCCAACTTTGAAACTGGGTAATCAGGTTCGAATCCAATGCTTGGCTCAACATCCTGTGATTCTGGGCAAATCACTCAATCTTTGAGTGCTGAAGAGGAAAAGAAATGTGAAACATAATCTGGTTCTTTTGTAAAGTGCTCTTAAGCACTCGGGCCAAGTCACGCTATATAAAACTACAAAAAACTGAAAGCCCAGAACTAGAAACTTTGGGGCATATTATCAAGAACGGCGTTAAAATTATCGCCGGTTTAGCGGCAGAAAACTGCCGCTAAAGCGGCGATAATGGGCTTGATAATATGCCCTTGAGAATTTCAATAGAAGTCCATGTTCTGGTGTGAACATGGGCTTCTATTGGAATTCTCCAGGGCATATTATCAAGCCCATTATCGCCGCTTTAGCAGCAGTTTTCTGCCGCTAAACCGGCGATAATTTTAACGCCGTTCTTGATAATATGCCCCATGATGTCCAACAAACATTAAGAGATCTGTTGTCCCTATGCTTAACACTGTAAAACGTAGGAAGAACTCTTGTAGCATAGATCCCGTGCTAATCAGCACCATCGCCCCCGATCCAGGGAGGTACCTCCAAATGTTGGGTTGGCATATAGGCTAATAGAGATTCCTGCCATAGGAAAATGAGCAACTCCCATCATGTTACAGTCTACCCTACTGAGTCCTCCCAAACCCAAATGACTTGTGATAAACGTGCATTAATTGGTTCATATAACTATGGAACTTGTGGGCACCTAATGGATGTTGTGTGACTGTTCAATATGTTAAACAAGAATTACTTTCATTTAACATGAACAAATATTAGTTGCTTAAGTATTATAACACCAAACAGTTTTCTGTGTTTGTTTCTGACTCCCTTCGTACAGCAAAGAAATCCGCGACTCTAAATAGCTTTGTAAAAGGGATGAATGCTTTACCAGCAATTGAGCACAACTTACTGCTGCAATAGAGTAAATAGACAAAAACATATGTTAGAAATATGCGTCGCTATTAAGCCTTTTCTCTGCTAAAATGAGACCTGAGGTGTAGTGATACATTTGCTGCGTCTTTTTGCACATTTGCATCGTTTTGCAACACTTTTGACTACATTTACTAAAACAATTTTGCTGCTTGCAATGGGGCACAGATTCTGCTGCTCTGAAGTGGTATTTACCTTGTGAACATATTTAAAATGAACACATTAAATCAGAGCGATTTCAGCCTTAAATACAATGGCAGTAAAATAAATGTGTCCAAGTTCGGTTTATATTGACCCTACTAAAGTGTTTGTTCCCATCACACCTCAGGACTAAGAAGTGCTTTGTTGCCCTTAATAGACTGTTGATTTATTTTGAAATACTCGTAAAGTTTAAACTATAACAGCCAAGGTTTTCATATAGGTTTGTGTTACAAAACCTTGGATGTACTTTAGGCTTTTTTCACATTCTTATGTACTAAAGCAAGAGTGTCAAGTAACAGAATGACCTCTATTTGCAGACAGATAATTCAAAAGCAAACAAATGTTTGTAAAGAATCGGCTGCTGGTCAGAAAAACACTTGCATGATGTTTTACTCACTGGTGCAGAGGACCCACATGGAATGGAATTGAATCCGGATTCTGTGTTCGGTTTTTCTCCCTAACAGTGGAAAAGTAAGGATAAAGAACAAGTTAAGATAACGTGGATGGTGTGCAAACAACTGCTGTGTATGGTTGGTGAACAGCTGGCGGAGGGAAGAAGACCAGTGTTATGGATTGGTAACTATTCTTTTTTAAGAATACACTTTTCTATATCATAGTATAAATAACAGCTCAACTCACCAGGCCGTTGGAATCTTTGGCAGAGCAGTGTTCTGAAGGACACCCAAATGTCACCCTCAGTCTAATTCAAGCATGCATACATTTGTGATGCAGACACCTCATACATGAGGACACATGACTGACTGTACGTGCCTTCTTATTGGATGCCAAAATGTGCATCCAGTGAGGAAGGAAGGAATTAACACCACTTAGGCCCTAATTACAAGTCTGGTGGTCCAAGGACTGCCAGACCCGCGGGCGTGGTGGTCCAGCCACCTCCACACCGGTGGTCTGACCGCCCCATTGCAAGTCGGGCATCCGGACTGCCCTGGAGCCGCCGATGGTGCCAGGGAACTGCTGTCGCCAGGGAACTACTGTTCCCTGGAGGTGGCGTGGCAGTCAGGAGGCCGCAATATGCTTGGCGGGACCTCTGCAGTCCCGCCAAGTATAGTACATGTTTCCTCTCCTTCTGGGTTTACCTGGAGGCTCTTACTCCATATAAACCCTGGAGGAGATTAAACAAAGGGGACCCTAGAGGGACTTTTGAGTCCATGCCGTGCAGGAACCTTGCTGTGCAGTCCCACTTTGGTGCCTTTTTTAAAGGGACCGCAGCCCTTGAAAGAGGCACTGCCACAGGACAACCACACTGCCCGTCTGGCAGACTACTTAAAAGTCGTACTCTGGCGGGCGAGTGGCGGCAACCTTCAGCGGATCAGTGGCGCAGCGGTTTACACCGCCATGCCACCGCTCCGCCAAAAGTCGTAATCTGGCCCATAATGTGAAGCAGGTAAAAATGTGATGTATACAGGGACACAGAACGGACGCATGTAACCTTAACAAAAATAATCCTGTGCAAGGATTTTCTCTAATTAAAATAAATGAATTGGCGTTTCTAACCATGTGTGTAAATTGTTTGGTTCTCCCATCAAAGATTTAATTGCTTTACATTAGGGGTGGGTGGTAAACTTCATTACTCTGGCAGAGTTCACAGAGTTTTGCAAGCTACAATCGGAGTGCAGAGTTTCGGAAATCTGCACCAATAGCTGTGTGGCAGAGTTTTTTCTCCCCTCCGTGGCTCAGCAACATAAGTTGGCGAGCGAGAAAATCGAGCACTAGAATGCCTCCCAACTAACCCCGGGTGGAGACCTCCACTACGCAAGCGGAGTGTGTGGAGATTTGCCTTCTCCGCGTTCCGCAGAGAACGCGGAGAAGGCAAATCTCCGCACACTCCGCAGCGGAGCGGAGTTGGCCAGACCCCGCCTCCACCCCCCTATTAAGAAGTAAGTTTACAGGAATTAAAAATAAACTTAAAACCACTTACCTCTTTACTGCAGCGTCCCCGGGCTGCCCTCCTCCTCTTCCTCGCCGTACCGGTAATGCTTAAGAAAACTGCGCATGTGCGCTCGCCCGTCCATTTCTGGCGAGAAATGCGCATGCGCGGGGCGCGCGCGCATGCGCAGTTTTCTCAAGCATTACTGGTACGGCGAGGAGGAGGGCAGCCCGGTGACGCCGCAGTAAAGAGGTAAGTGGTTTTAAGTTTATTTCTAATTCCTGTAAACTTACTTCTTAATAGGGGGGTGGAGGCGGGCGGCGTAGTGGAGCTCTACGGAGTTCCACGGAGTTTGTTTGCAACTCCGTGGACCTCTGCGTAGCCCTGCTACATCCACTACACCCAGGGTTACTCCCAACGAGATTTCTCAATGCCGACAATTGCGGTAGGTCACTACCATTTGCGTTGAGAATGCTACCTCTTGCATTGAGAAAGCTGCTGCTCCAGTAGAAAATCTACTTGAGTGGCAGAAAAAAAGTCCTCTAGCGTGCTGTGTGCTGCCGTTCGTGCTTATTTCACAGCGCAGGAAAAGCTTCCGGCACTAAAAGTCAGCATGAGCAGCGCAACATACCGAACTGCGCCACTTGTTTTTATGTAACTCCACGGAATTCTGTCCCCAAGTTCCGCCCACCCCTACTGTACATGCTAAGAGTAGAAGGGGAACCACTTTCATTACCCCCAATGGGTTTTATCAGTTTTTAACACTACTCTTTGCCTCATCATAATCAGCAGCCATATTCCAGTGGCCAATGTTTGAACATTTAAATTCAATTATTGGAATTTCAAGATGACATACTGGTAATGGGGAAACCCAAATTTGAACACGATAAAAAACTGAATTAGGTCTTAGAGATCTTAGAGGAGATAGGAATAACTGCTGAATGCACATTTGCAAGTATAAGCATGACATATTTGAGGCATGAAGTTGGCATAGAAGGAATCAAACATAAACATGAATTAATAGAGTCATCTTATAACACCCCTCCACCCAAGAAAAAGACAACATTGAAGCCTTCCTGGCATTAGCAAAATTGTATGCAAAATTTATAAATGACTTTGCAGGTAAAACATATGCAACAAAAAGAAACAAAACAAACACCAAGTGAACAAAATCTTTGGGAAAAAAACAATCAGCTTTGTGGCGTTGTGAGCTGATCAGGAGTTTTGAATACATTCATATGTTTTGTTCATTAGACCACATGTGACGCTTGTACATCAATCAGTATAGAGCACAAGGTTGAATACTCTGATTATTTTCTTCTTCCGCTGCCTAAAGAACCTCAAGTAGCGCCATAGACTCCTTCTTTGAAATGGTTAGCAATGTAGAAGGCTATTTCACTAGGCTTAGGTGTGTTTGCTGAATTTCAATTTGTTTACACCCAAATATTTCTTCATGCTGGAAGTCCACAATGAGTTGAAAGTGCGCTTAGTGTCTCTTAGAACAAGGTACATTTGACTTGGCCAGCAATTAGTTTTTCCCCCACAAGCAGGGTGTAAAAATACTATCACAGTAGGGACTCTAAATGGTTCATTGGTAGAGGCTAATGCTTATCCCTATCTCCATTACGGCCATATTTCATCTTCCTCTTCCCCTCTGGAAAGTGTCAGTGCAGAATCGACTTCTTGTGAGTGATGTTGTTGCCCTGGTTAATCAGCCATTTTTAAAATGGTAAAAAATATTTTTGTTTGGCTCAGGCCACAGAAGAATCTTACCACTGATCTGATGAAGAAATAATTAAAATATGCCATCTGACAGCAACAAAAAACTGTGCACTATTTTCTCTAAAAGACATGGCAGTGTTTCAAATGAAAAAACTGTGTTATACATGTTGGATCAGCAGTTCTTAACCTGTGGTCCGGGGACCCCTTTGGGTCCATGATGCTTTCTCAGAGAATCCACTGCTGCTTAGAAGATTAAATAATATTATCAGATGAATAAATTGCATATAAATAAAGAAGCAAAATGTAAAACTGAAAATTTTAAAATGTTTTGTTAATGTGAATGAATTTGAAATCGGAGGCTAAAAATGAAGTTGGTATTTTCAGATTAATTCATAGGAGCAAAGCAAGTGCATCAAATCTAATATAGCATGAACAATAAGTGGCCTCAATTCATTTTCGCAAAAACCCCAATATTCCCATTAAAATCAAAATGTTTTTTTTATATTGGTAAATGAAATAAAATATTTCATTTGTGTATTTTTATGACAAATGCTCATTTCCCTATTGTTTTGTGGTCCGAATTATCGAAATTGCTTAGGCCTGGCTCCCCGGATTCCAACAGTGTCCTAGTGGGGGGTCACAAAATTCCAATAATCATTCAGTGAGGGTACCCGGGTTCCAGTAATGATTAAGTTGGGGTTCACAGAAGTCAAAAGGTTAAGAACCACTATGTTAGACTATTTATGGATAGTGTCGGACAGCTATGGCTGCCAGGCATTGGCTGGGACAGAGCTTCCTCTTTGGAATCTGTGGTTCATGGACGCAATCCACGGATTCATGATTGTTAAGCCCTTTATGATAGCAGTGGTGATGAAAGAATTTTCAGAGAGGGTGTGCCAGACATTAATGTCACCTAAAGAAAGTCACATGGGTTCTAGAAAATTGAAATGCTACTAAAGAACAAGTGTACCAAAGAAGCCTAACTAGTTTAGTTGGTGGGTTGTGGGAGGGTGGAGTGTGGATCGTGGTTAGTGGAGCTCCATACATGGATTGTGGTGTGCATTTGCAAAAACATTGGTGTAAAACATTCATTCGTAGAGTATTGTCATTTATGGGTAGCTCTTACACGCTCAAAATGGCGTCTTTATTGAAACCTTCACCACATTTGTTAGATGTCTCAAAAAGTGATGTAAAGTGCCTTTTAAGTTCCTGAATAAGTGTTACATTTACATCTCTATTATGTTAAGAATTGAATCCAGTATTTGTTCATATTCGATCACTGTAATTGCAGGGTTATTCTTAAATAAGCAAAACAAATAGTGCACCTCCTTCAAAACACCTCCTCACCAGTTTGAGACATACAGAAATTTAGATGATTGTGCCCCAATGGAGAGAGGAGGTAACAATGCCACTGATAGACATATTTCATCTCGGTTCCTCTGACTCTGTGTAATAATGGAATACAACCATTCTTCAATTTTCAAAACAAAGAAAAATGCAACAAAAAGTAGGGGAGTAACTTGACATGTGCATTATGGAAAAAGATGTGCATTATTTTTGTTGAAATGCAATAATTTTCTGTCCTTACAAGTTGGTCCCATGCTACTGTTTGTAGACAAAACACTCAAAACGTGTAAAAGTCAGATGTGACATGGCTTTCAAAAAAACATTTAATACCTCATAATTGTCAACAATGTCTAGGCACATTACCCCACTGTGGTTTCAAAATAGTTTATGTATTCAGAGTAGAAATATGTAGCACCCATGTTGCACAATTTCGGAATTATCTCATTCTAAAACATCGATCTATGTCAGAAGTTATGCCCATCGTAAGCAATGATACAGGTGAAGTAATGTCTGTTAAGATAAATGTATTATCGTGAAATAAAAGACAAATGAAACCCAATTCCACCAGGAACTACTGCCAACAGACGTACTTTTCAAACTGCAGAATTGATATGCAATTGTGCTCTTCTACTATGGAATAACCCCTCCCCCCCCCAATACTTTACATTGAAAGTATGAACCTCAGCATATAAAATATCGAGCGAGAAGCAAATTTCAATTGAACACAGTCTTGGGGCAATGCCTGCTGCCTGACAGTCCTTTCCATTTACCAATGATTGTTTTCATACATATTTTTCCATTAGGCTGCATTTCAAATTAATGAAGCACACAACTCACAGAGTGCAACAATGTGTTAATATTGCGGAGGGGGTGATGTGGCCTGGCGGCTAGTGCTGCAAACTTTGGAACTGGGTAATCAAGTTCAAATCCCATCCTTGGCTCAACATCCTGTGATTCTGGGCAAATCATTCAATCTCCCTGTGCTTAAAAGGAAAAAAAAGGTTACACATAATCTGGTTACCTTGTAAAGGACTCCCCTGTACTCCGGCCAATTAACGCTATATAATTTTTCAATTTTTTTTAAATTGAAAGCCCAGAACTAGAAACATTATGTCCAGCAAACATGAAGAATCTGTTGTCTCTAAGCTTAACACTGTCAAACGTAGGAAGAACTCATGTAGCATGGAGCCCATGTTAATCAGCACCCTTGCCTAGCTGCACCCAATGCGTCCAATCCGTGGACGTACCGCCAAATGTTGGGTGGACATATAGGCTAATGCAGATCCTTGGGAAAGTGAGATAAATCAATCGTGTTGCAGTGTAGTCTACTGTACCTTCCCATACCCAAATGACTTGTGATAAACATAAATCAATTGGTTTATATTATTATGGAACTTGTGGTCACCTAATGTTTATTGTGTGACTGCCTAATATGTTAAACAGTCTGAATTAAACAAGAATTAGCTTAATTTAACATAAATACATATTAGTTGCTCATGTATTAAGGCACTCCATCGAACAACAAAAAAATCAATGCCTCTTAATAGATTTGTAAAAGCAAAAGGAATTAATGCTTTACCAGTAATTGATCACAACTTATTGGTACAATTGAGGAAATAGGCAAAAACATTTGTTAGAAATAACATAAAATACGTTACTATTTACATATGCCTCCGTATTCAGCTTTTTGTCGGCTAAAATGATACATGAGATGTGGTAATACAGTTACTAAGTATTTTTGCACATTTTCATCCTTTTCCAACATTGTTGCCTATACATTTACTAAAACCATTTTTGCTGATTGTATTGGGGCATAGTTTCTACTGCTCTGAAGTGATACTTACCTTGTCAACATATTTAAAATGAACATAAAAAAATCAGAGTGGTATTAGCCTTACATGCAATGTCAGTAAAATACATTTGTTAAAGTTTGACTTGTTTTGACCCTATTAAAGTGTTTGTTCCATCACACCTCAGGAATAAGAAGAAACGTGTTTCATTGTCACTTCATATGTTGTTGATTTATTTTGAATTACTTATATAAATTTGTGCTGCGAAATCTTTGATGTCCTTTTGCCTTTTTTCCGCATTATTATGTACCCAAGCAAGGTTGCCAAGCTGCAAAATGCCCACCCTTTGCAGCCAGAAAATGGAAAACCAAACAAATGTTTAAAAAGAATCAGCAGCTGGTCAGAAAAAAGTTGCCTGATCTTTACACACTGCCTTTAAACACGCAGGAAATACTGCAAGGAAAAAAAAAGTAAAGTCTGCTTTACGGCTCATTTTCTCCATGTATTTCTTAAAGGTTACCTGGGTGTGTTACAGTCCCTCCTGACCCTACTTCCAGTGACACTGCATTTATGCAAGTTGGAGGTCACAGAGCTTTTAGAGGATATATAAAACCACAAAATCGCTACTCTGTTTATTGAAACCCATGGTTTGATGTGTCAATATCTACTTCCAGGGACTGTTGTTCTTAAACAAGAAGTATTGACCTGTTGAAATATAGAATCCACAAATTCCATTTATCTACCTGCTTAATTTCACATCCTTAATGCTGTGCTTTTTTACATGAAAAGTGTCAGAATAAAAGTTTCAAAAGACTTAGGGGTAGATTTTCAAATATTTGCGCTGGGTTAGCATCACAAAAGTGGGGAATTTGCTTTCCAACGCAAAACTTGTTTTGCACTGGAAAATACCCTACAAGTAGCGCGAAGCACTGCTTTGCGTTACTTAGCGCCGAGGGGGCGTTACATGGGTGGTACATGGACGTTCCCATGCAACCACCCATGCCTTTTGACGCAAAACCCTATCTACAAACAATTGTAGACAGGGTGTAGCACCAAAAGTTAACATCACTTCAAAGGAGGCGCTAACAGGAGAAATGTTTTATTTCTCCTTTCTTTTCCGACTTCGCATCTGTGTTGCACTCTGCAGCATACATACAAAGTGGGAAAAGCTTTAAAACTTGTCTAGGAATGGTATTTGTACAGGAAGGATACCCTTCCTGTACACAACCTATGCTAGACTCACGCACACACCCTAGCGCTATGGCACTGAGGTGTGTGCGTGGGCTTGGCAGCTAGAATCAGCACCAGCGCTAGGGACAGGGAAGGAGCAAGCCATATCTCTGAAGATGCGGTGCTCTCCTGCACCCTCCCTGTTATGCAATGCAGCACAACCTCTTTGGGTGCTGCGCTGCATTGCGTGTATTTTATAAAAATCTTCCCCTTAGAGTCGTGCGAGCACATGAAACAAGATGGCCGCCCCCGTTAGCTGTCCCCAATGCCTGCATCATTGACCATCTTTTTATTGAAATAAGGCTAGAATTACTTAATTAATTTAGCCTCTTGTGCCTTCTTATATCCAGCGCTTCGGAAAAACATCTTTGCTAGTGCATTTTCAAGTGTTTTTTTATCATGCATGTCTTCGCCTAACCTTCCCTCGGGTCTCTCCTTTGTACTGCAGCCGAAGTTCTAGTCAGGAGGGCGCAGCTGAGGCCTAGTCCACCCCCGCAGCTGGTTTTAGCTGCTGCACCTTCTACTTCTATGGTGACTTTCTTTTATTCCTTTCAATATCTTTTATTTTCTGTTTTCTTGAATATATTGCTGCATTTTATCAATATGGAAGGAAAAAATGTGCCTGTTGTAAACAACAAAAAACTTCTCCATCAGTTAAGTCAAAAATTGTAGATACTAATGAACCTTTTTTGTCCAATTTATTGGAAAAGTTACAGGCAGTTCGCTCAAATACAGAATATATTGCATTGGAATTAAAAAACATTCGCACAGATAGGGCAAGTCTTTCTATGAAGGTCTCCAACAATGCAATAAAAATTCAGGATAATAAGTCAAAATTGACTTATTATGCCCATTACAGCAAAAGTTGTTCCAATGAGTAATTTATTGCTTGATTTAGAGAACCAAAATCGGCACTATAATTTGGACATTTAAGGAAATGACTATAGGCGCTATTTGGAAAACTTACTACCTGGTCTTCTACATTCAAAGATTCTGGAAAAATTTGAAATTGATAAGGCACACAAAATTCCTTCACATTGTAATTCATGTCATACGAAACCTCACAAAATGATCTCTACAGTACTGCACCATCATCATTTAGTTAGCAAGAGAGATTCCATCGCTACTGGTAAATGGTATCAAAATTTTCGTCCATCAATACTTTGTCAAGGAAACAGTTAATATCCACAAAGAATTTACAACGCTCCGACCAAGATTACGAAGTACTGGTTTTAAATACGCCTTTTTGATCTGTCTATATATAATTTGGAAAGATTGTTTCTTCAAGTCATGTCAATGTCCTGAGGATCTTCAGACTTTTTTGGATCAACACTCTCCACTTTCAATGGATACGAATGAGACCGATACCTGAATTCTTGCTTTTCTTATAGCTAGCCTACTTGTGAGTTTCTTTATTTGGGCATTATCTCTACTGGTCATCCTTGCACATGCGTGTGTGTGATTTCATAGCATTATTTATGTGTTTATGTTGTCCTTTTTATTTTTGTCCTGTCTCTTTTTATCCTCTTTCCCTTTACTTCTAGAGCTACTTCCGACTTTTGCAGACTGTCCTCTATTTTCTTTACTATTATTCTATCTCTTTTATAGATATGCATAATGTTACATGAATTAAAATTGTTTCTTTTAATGTTAAAGGTTTACCACACCCTGTTAAACGTGTACAAATTTTAGATTATTTAGCCAGACATAAAGCAGATATTTGTCTTCTTCAAGAGCCACACATAGATGATACAATTTTATCATACATGAATAAAAAATGGGTTGGTAATGTTCATTCTTCACCTGCTGTTAACAAAGAAAATGGAGTTGCTATTCTTTTCGCTAACAAATTTTGTCTCCAAATACTAAACAAATATTCTGATACAGAGGGTCGATATCTTATTGTCTAAATTAAAATTGATAATACTGTTTTACATTTGATTAATGCTTATAGTTCAACATCTGATGATCCAAAAATTTGGACCATTTTTACTTCAGAAGTGCTTAAATTAAGTAATGTTCCACTTATTATTCGAGGTAATTTCAATTTGATATGTGATCCCCTATTAGACAGAACATCTTTAACTAAATATCATCCTCCAAAAGAATTTTATACTCTCAAATCCTTTTTTGAAACTACTAAACTAGTTGATATTTGGTGTTTACATCATCCAACAGATAAAACTTTCACTTTTTTCTCCAATACTCATAACTCTTATTCCCAAATATATTTTTTATTTATATCTCATCGATTAATCAATTCAACTTCTGATTCTATTATTCATAATATTGATATTTCTGATTATGAACTAATTTCCTTTTGTTATACAAATTGATTCCTCTTGGCAGTCTAGTGTATGAATGTCGCCCTCAATGACACTAATAAACGAAAACGTTTAAAATGCAATTCATAACTATTTTTCTTTTAATCCAGAATGTTCGAATTCAATTAGGAATCGTTGGGAGGCATTCAAATTCTCCCTTAGAGATATAATCATATCTATTATGGCACATGATAATAAATCATTTAACTCTAAACTTAAAGAGTTAGACAAACAAATTGCCAAATATGAACACGTCTTTATCACTTCTAGTGATACTACTAACAAACTACACTTACAAAAACTGTTATGAATTAAATTCCCTGTAAAGGAAAGGGCTGGAATCAAAATTTCTAATAATAAGGCTACATTTTGTTTCAGTGCTAATAGATCTGAACATCCTTTAGCAAATTATCTTCATAGAAAAAAAGATAAAATTCAAATAAATGCGATTCATGGTCCATTGGTAAAATTGCACTAACACATAAAGAAATTATGAATTAATTTTTAGATTACTATTCAACTTTATACAGTAAACCTTCCTCAACTGATACTCATAATAGTGATACATGTTTGGCATCCTGTGGTTTACCTAAAATTTCACAATCAATTAAAAATAAACTGGATTTACCAATATCTGTAGAAGAGATTTAGTCAGCTAATAAATCTATAAAATCACTTAAATTCCCTAGTCCTGATAGGTTCCCTGCTGAATTTTATAGAGAATGTTCTCCTCTCCTTCAACCTCATCTAAACAAACTATTTCACTTTAGATATTCAGGTGCAATTTCGGGATCATTCACTGAACCCTTGATTATAGTTCTCCAAAAACCCAAGAAAGATCCCACCAAAGTTTCAAATTATCATCCTATATCCTTAAATAATCAATACTGCAAGTTCTAGCACCCAGGTTATCCTCTATCTTCAACACTGTTATATATGTTGCTCAATCTGTTTCATGAAATTTAGACACACTATATTATTATTACATGTAATTGGAGTTAGTCCATCCTTTCCTTTTCCTTCTGGAATCCTAGCACTTGATGCTGAAAAAGCTTTTGATAAAGTCCAGTGGCATTATTTATTTCATACCTCATGTGCATTTGAATTTGGCAGTTTGTTTATTCGCATGATATCAGCACTCTATTCAAGTTCATCTGCCAAACGTTTTATTGATGGCCAAATTTCTAACAATTTTTCCCTATTTAGAGGCACTATACAGGGATGTCCTTTGTCACTATTACTTTTTTTCCTCGTAATTGAACCTGTGCTCTCTGCCATCCGAAATTCTACTGAAATACAAGGCCTTGATATTAAAGATTTCACTATAAAACCTTCAGTCTATGCTAACGATGGCCTATATTAATAAACCTGAATCATCCATTCCTCCTCTATTAAACCTAATTCAAAATTGCTATATGATATCAGGATACACTTGAAACACTAATAAAACTGATTTTTTTTCACTTGAATGTTCATTGTACCCTGGATATGCTTCCCAACATCGGCATAATATGTCAAAAGATAAAATTTAATTTCTTGGTATACTATTTTCCAACACTATTAAGCAAACAATGAATTTGAATTGTGAATACAATATTCAACATAATAAGGATACATTTCATATGTGACCCACCTTACTTCTGTCTTGGTAGGGAAAATTGAATCTATAAAAATGTTTTTTGCTCCAAAAACGTTTTTATGTCCTCTCAATGAGACCTACTCAAGTACCTCTTCAGTTCTATAAAAATGTAGATAAACTCATAACTAAATGTATTTAGAATGACAAAACTCCTCATTTAAGTTACACAAAACTAAAAGCTGCCAAGATGAATGGAGGTTTTGGCTTGCCACATTTTCTTAAATATCATAAAGCTTTTATTTTAAAACAGGGTCCTTTTTGGCTCAGGCATATAACCTTCTACAGGTCACCCTCATGGCTTCTCATTGAATGAGGACTAGTATCACCATTCCCTTTACCTGCATTGTTAACTATGTCCAATTCAACCACCTTACTAAAACAATCATCCATTCTCAAATCTACAAAACTAATAATACAGGGCATAGACTCTCAGTTTTAATCTCCTATTTTAAATACTTCAAATATGTCCTTGTGGTATAATCCATCCATAATGCTTGTTCAAACAGCTAAATTTTGGCAGCCTACGATGAAAGCTGGTATTTTTTATTTAAAGGATATATATCATAATAATGATGTTTTAAGTTTTGATGAATTCCAAAAACAGTTTCTCATATCTCCCTCGGGCAGTTCAAAATACGAACTTTTGTATAACTCCATCCTAGATTCTCTTCCTAATAATTTGCTGAAGAATGCCACTTCTGACCTAGAAATGTATATTCAAATGATCGCTACATCCCCACATGCTGTTTCAAAGTTTTATAAAAAATTTAACACTGTTTCAGGGAACAATATTACCTCTCTCTCTCTACTTTTTGAAACAATGAACTAAGCCTGTCTCTTTCCCAGTAGATTTGGAAGAAAATATGGTTGAGTAATATTTCTGGTTGGTTTCCTGTTACTTTATTCCAAACCAATTTATTTGTACTATTTAATTGTCTATGGACTCCTTTAAAGTTATACAATTCAAATCTTTTAGATTCTCTAGTAGGTAGCTATAGTTAGGACCATGTTTCTAAAGAAAATGCGTTTTTTCCCTTGCCCATATCTTTGGCGCCATTTGACAAATCTTCACAAACTTTTCTAAAAAAGAAGTGGCATTGTGAGTCTTGTTGTGCATGGAAGGTTTCAGAGTGATCTGTCAAGCAGAGGCCGAGAAAAAAGGGGACATAAAAAATATGCTTTACCATGTTAATTCCTATGGGAGGTTTATACACGACTACAGCACAAACTGCTTTTTTAATATTTTAAAATTAATGCCGGGCCCCGGGGATGGGGCCCTCGGGGAAAATCGACCCGGGAGGGGGAGCCCCCTTCCCCATGGAATAATATTGCATTAAATACATTTTAAGGCCGGGCTCCAGGGGATGGGGTCACGGGGCTGAAAAATGGCCCGGGAGGGGGGCCTTCCGGCACCGCTTCTCTTTAAATCATAAAAATAATGAAGCTGGGCCCCAGGGTACGGGGTCCCCAGGGCCAAAATTGGCCCTGGGATGGGGGCCACATGGTCTCCTCCCCATTAAAAAATATACATTTTAAGGCTGGGCCCAGGGGGATGGGGTCCCCGGGCTGACATTGGCCTGGAGAGGGGGGCTGTGTGGCCCCTCCCACTATACTCCGACACCCCCTCACATACCCACTCAGGCACTCACACACCTACTCAGGTTCCCACTCCCACACCCACTCAGATAGCCACTCAGACAGCTACTCAGACACTCATGCACCCGCTCACAGATCCACTCAAAGACTAACACACCCACTCACAGACCCACTGACACACTCACGCACTCACTCACAAACTGACTCACACACTCATGGATGTACTCACAAGCCTAGTCAGACACTCACACCTACTCACAGACCTACTCAGACACTCATGTACCCACTCAGACACCCACTCAGACACATGCACCCACTCACAGACCCATTCAGACACTCGTGCACCCACTCACATACCCAGTGAGACACGTCTGCAGCCAATACCAGACCCATTCAGACACTCATACACCCACTCACATACCCATTGAGACACTCACTGAGACACTCATGTACCCACTCAGACACCCACTCAGTCACATGCACCCACTCACAGACCCATGCAGACACTCGTGCACCTACTCACATACCCACTCAGACACTAATGCACCAACTCACAGACCCATAGACACACTCATGCACTCACTCACAGACTGACTCATACACACATGGAGGCACTCACAAACCCACTCAGACACTCTCACACCCACTCACAGACTCACTCAGACACTCATGTACCGGCTCAGACACCCACTTAAACACATGCACCCACTCACAAACCAATTGAGATACTCGTACACTCACTCACATACCCAGTGAGACACTTATGCAGCCATTCCCAGACCCATTCAGACACTCACACACCCACTCACATACCCATTGAGACACTCACTCACTCATTCATCCACTGAGACAATCATGCACTCATTAACACACTCAGTCTCAAAGGTTACAGGTTACACTTAGGAAATAAAATTAAAAAACCTTAGAAATTCACTGAAAAAAACAAAGGTTATTTGAGACACTTATGCAGTCACTCCCAGACCCATTCAGACACTCACACACCCACTCACATACCCATTGAGGCACTCACCGAGACACTCATGCACCCACTCAGATACTGATGCACCAGCTCACAGACCCATTCAGACACTCATGCACTCACTCACTGACTGAATCACACACATATGGAGGCACTCACAAACACACTCAGACACTCTCACAACCACTCACATACCCACTCAGACACTCATGTATCCACTGAGACGCATGCAACCAATCACAAACCCATTCAGACACTAGTGCACCCCCTCACATACCCAATGAGACACTTATGCAGCCACTCCTAGACCCATTCAGACACTCACACACCCACTCACATACCAATTGAGAGGCTCACTCACTCACACATCCACTGAGACAACCATGCACTCACTCACATACTCAGTCTCAAAGGTTACAGGTTACACTTAGGAAATAAAATTAAAAAACCTTAGAAATTCACTTAAAAAACCAAAGGTTACAGGGACATTGTAGTTATGAAATAGAATTTTTAAAACCGTTGAAATTCACTGAAAAAAACAAAGGATACAAGGATGTTATAGTTAGGAAATAGAATTAAAAAAGCCTTAGCAATTCACTGAAAAAAACAGAGGTTACAGGGACGTTATAGTTAGGCTCAGATTTCACTCATACAAAACCATTGAAAATCAGCAGTTATAGTTACCTGAGCTAACTATTACTTCTGCACCCGCAATGCACTACTTATGACTCACATATTACCTCACTGATGACATCACTAATGACATTATCCATAACCACTCACAAACTCATTCACAGACCTGTATAAGTACTCACAAACCTACTCACCGACTAATAGAACCACTCACACATCCACTCAGACAGCCATTCACACAAACACTAACTCACCCATAGAGCCACTCATGCACCCACTCACTCACCAATACAGTCGCTCACACATCCATTCATACAGACACTAATACACCCACTCATGCACCCATGCAGCCATTCACATACTGAGTCAGTCACTCATACAGCTACTCACACATCTACTCACTCACCCTTACAGACACTCACTCATCCATACAGTTACTCACACACCGATTCATTTCTACAGATACTAACACTTTGCTTACTCATCTATACACTCACTGACACAAGCACACACTCACCCATACAGTCACTCTCACATTCACTAACTCAGTCATACAGTCACTCACATACACGTACTCACCCATACACCACTTATGCACCCACTCACTCACCCATACAGCTACTCACACAGTATCACTCACCCATACAGCATCTCATATACTCACTCACTCACTCATATACCACAGACACACCCACTCACTCACCCACACAGCCACACAGTCACTCACTCACCCATACAGATACTCACACAGTCACTCACTCACCAATACAACCAATCAAGCACCCATAGAGTTACTCAGACACCTACTCACACATGGATACACACAGTCACACAGCCGCTCACATAATATGTGTTACAATAGAATCACTCTTCAATAGTACCCAAACTATGCTCATTTAACTTTTGAAGTATCTTAGTATATATCTTTAACGCTCAGAAACGTTTAGAAAACACTCACAATCACTGGATGATGTCATCAATGATGTCATTTGAGATGCCATGAGTGATGGCACTGACCATGTCATGACTGATGTAATATGTGAGGTCATAAGCAGTGCATTGTGGGGGGGCATAAGTTATAGTTAGCTCAGATAACTAACTATAACTGCTGAATGTCACCAGTTTTGTACGAGCAAAATCTGGGTCTAACTATAACATCCCTGTAACCTTGCTTTTTTCAGTGAATAAGTATATATATATATATATATATAAATATATATATATATATATACACACACACACACACAGACTTGGATCATGGAGTATCAGGGCTTGTGCTTCTGCGGTCTGAGCAGGGCCCAGGTGGCCCATAAGATAAGACAACACAGTCCTCTAAGGTAAAGGATGTCTCAGACACTTCTGGATATGCATATCCTTATTTAATGGAAAGACTAGCCTCCCAGATGTGTTTCGGCCATAGCCTTGGTCACGATTAGCGAGTGAAGCTGACATGGCCATTTACATATGCTTGACAGTCAACATAGAAAGTGGACTAATACATGTGAAAAGTGAAAACAGTCTGAAAGCAGCTGCCATCTTATAACATAAAAAGGAAGTGAAGATATATTCAAAAACTATCAAATAGCCCATACTGTAGCACAGTAACATTACCATCAGCATGAGACTGGCAATCAAAATGTTTGTATGCATGATGCAATGACAGTACAATGTAATGTAGCCTTAATATTTCCTGATATCAAGGTTGAATAGATTTGTCGATGCTGTATGCAAAAATAACTCTGACGAGGTACATCCCACCAGGCACGGTGATAGTACCCCCCAATGTAGCCATAACATTTACTGATATCCAAGGTAATGGCGAAGTAACCATGCAGTGTGCGCAAATCCCTTTATCGAGGTACATTCCACATGATAAGCTATGGTGCTGTCCATCTGGTGGAACATCAAAGTCCAGTGCAAGTGGGCTTAGGTATGCATGGGTCAGTGCCAGGGGGTGCAGTTTAGTATTCCTTACACACTGAGGTAAACAATACCAGTAGGTAAGATGAATAGAAATTGAAAAAGTTTTAAAAATATTTTCTAGATGTGGAGATTACTGTACTGTCAAGACTGGCCAAATAGAGAAAAGACTCTTCCTTAAGCAAATGGTGGGCAACAGTTTACTGAATGCGTCTAGCGCACATCTTTCCAGTTTGGTATATAGCATCCCCTATGGTGAGCTCCTGCGTGCAAAATTCAACTGTAGCACCAAGGAGTTCTTTGAGGATGAGAGGAAGATCATGGGTCACAGATTCAGATGAATAGGATACAGCCCAAGAGTGATTGCCCTGGCTAACACCAGAGTTGAAGTGGGTGCGTGAGTAGCTATATGGGTGAGTGTGTGGCTGTGTAAGTGTCTGTTTGTGTAAGTGACTGGTTGCATGAGTAGCTGTATGGGTAAGTGAGTGGCTGTATGAATGAGAGAGTGGATGTGTGAGTGGCTCTATGGATGAGTGAGTGATTGTGTGAGTACTTGTATGGGTCTGTGAATGGGTATGTGAGTGGTTGTATCAATGTTTGAGTGGGTATGTGAGAAGTTGTATAGGGGTGTGAATGGGTGTCTGAGTGCTTGTGTGGATGATGTCATCAGTGATGTCATCAATGATATCACTGACCATGTCATGAGTGATGTAATATGTGAGGTCATAAGCAGTGCTTTCGGGGGCATACGTTATAGTTAGCTCAGCTAACTATAACTGCTGAATTTCACTGGTTTTGTATGAGTGAAACATGAGCTTAACTATAACGTCCCTATAACCTTTAGTTTTTCCAGTGAATTTCTAAGGTTTTTTATAATTCTATTTTCTAACTGCATTGCCTCAGTAAACTTTGTTTTTTTTCAGTGAACTTCCTAGGTTTTTTAAAGGTGTTCCTAACTATAACGTCTTTGTAACCTATGTTTTTTAAAATGAATTTCTAAGGATTTTTTATTTTTATTTCCTAACTGTAACCACTAACCTTTGAGAGTGATTGTGTGAGTAATTGCAGAAGTGTCTCAGTAGGTCTGTGTGTGAGTGTGAGAGTGTCTGATTCGCTCTGTCAGTGGGTGTGTGAATGTCTGAGTAGGCCTGTGAGTGGGTGCATGAGTCTCTGAGTAGAAGTGTGTCTAAGTGGGTCTGGGAGTGGGTGCGTGAGAGCCTGAGTGGGTCTGTCAGCGAGTACATGAGTCTATGAGTGGGTCTGTGAGTGAGTGCATGAGTCTCTGAGTGGGTCTGTGAGTGAGTGCGTGAGTCTCTGAGTGGATCTTTGAGTGAGTGCATGAGTTTCTGAGTGGGTCTATGAATGAGTGCATGAGTCTGAGTGGATCTGTGTGAGGGTGCGTGAGCTTAGTGGGTCTGTGAGTGGGTGCATGAATCTCTGAGTGGGTTTGTGAGTGGGTATATGAGTGTCTCATTGTGTCTATGAGTGGGATAGTGAGTCTCTGAGTGGGTCTGTGAGTGGGTGTCTAAGTGTCTGAGTGCTCTCTGTTTTGTCCTCTTCTGCTCTGTTTTGCCTTTTCTGCTTGTGTTTCTGCACTCTGTCCTGCCTTTCCTGCTAATTTTTCTGCCCTCTGTTTTGCCCTCTTCTGCTCTGCTTTGCTTTTCCTGCTCATTTTTCTACCTTCTGCTTTGCATTTTTTGCCAATTTTTCTGCCCTCTGTTTTGCCTTTCCTGATTATTTTTCTGCCCTCTGTTCTGCCTTTTCTGGTCATTTTTCTGCCCTTTGTATTCCATTTTTTTCTCTGTCTAAAATGGGGGCTGCTGTAATTTCAATGGGGGAAGAGGGCGGCGGGCGCCCCTAAAAGGGCCTATTTTCTCCCCGTGGACCCCATCTCTGGGGCCCACCATGATTCAATGGGAGAGGGGAGCCAAACGGCCATGAAGCAGGTTGAACACTAAAGCATATAGAAAGCCCACTGCAGGAAATACCACATTACATGCCAAAGGTTTTCCACGCAATGAACTTAAGTGTAGCTCACCTTATACAGAAAATGTATACATCAAATGTAACTCAAGTGGGGGGGGGCACAGCTTGCCTGGCCTCAAGATGGCCGCAATGTAATAGTGCTCCTGATGACATCGCTGCAATCCTTTTAATATCCGCAACACCTATGAACTTAAATGGTGGCAAAGAGGTGTAACTGATGGCACTGGGCATGGGCAGCGTAGCGGTAACTGTGGTTTCTTGATTGGCGCATGTACGATACCTGAGGCGAACTCAGTCCTGCGGCGGAGGTGAGGCCTACTTGGAGTCGGCTGCGGCCTGTGTTTCCCGTGGTGCCCTTGGCCGGTGAAGAGGTGAAGACCAAGTGCAGCGGACTGCTGGCAAGGTGCCTCCCACCACATTGCTGACCCCACCCGAGCCACCACGCTGCTGAATAGCGCAGAGGGTGTGAACGCCACGGAGCTCGGGTGGCTCTGTTCCGTGCCCAGACGTCAGATGGCGGTGAGTGGGGAGGGGACCTCAATTGGGCTGCGCCTGGGCCTCGATTAGACATGGAGTGGCGCTGCTTGCACGTTGCTGGTCTGGGCTACTGACGAGCAGTGCTCCCCAGCGGACTACCCGGCGGGGGGGCATCGGAGAATGTGCCATTCGCGCATCGCTCACGCGGAGTTGTGCTCTGCAGCATTACCCTGCATTGACGCACAGGCCTGGACCGGCCCTACTTGCTCTCTGCTCCCTGAGCCGGTTCACGATCCTCTGCTATGTGCTGGTTGCAGTTGGAACCTCCAGTTCCAACTGGGGCATTGACATCACTGAAGCTTGTACAGTAAGTGGGCCGCACACAGACTACACATGGCGGGGAGGTACCTGCTGCCTGTGGGAACGGAACCTGCTGGACAATAGTGGAGGGAATGTAACACCGTTCATGTAGCTTGGCTGACCAAGTGTTTCACTGCCACTACCATCCTCATATCGGCAGAGCCGCTAGCAGTGATTGCGCCATTGCTGAGGGTGCTGGGCTGGAAAGCACCACTGGGGCCACCTGAGTTGAAGATAACCCACTGAAAGTGAGGCGGAGGCCTCTTCTCCCGTGGGCTGCGCAATAACACAGAACAATGGGGAAGCCCGACAAAACTCAGTCTAAATTACAATTTGATCAGTGACAGTCGACTAGACTAAGACAAGACGATGCTGACACCGATCCCGGTGAGCAGGGTGCTGTGGGGCTTGAGCCTGGAGGTGACCTGAGACAGATCCTAGAAGCCATGCAGCAGAGCCTATCCACGATAGAGGGAAAAATAGACTCTCTTGCACCGCATTGACCGCATGTCGGAGCGGCTGGACAAACATGCTGAGAGAATTGATATGGTAGAGAGGAGAGTCTCAGAAATTGAAGATCAGAATGTGGAGACCTCGGTCTCTCACAGGAAGATGGGCAAACTTGTGGAGGCTATGCAGGCTAAGGCCAAAGATATGGAGGCGCGCTCACGACGCAACAACTGACGAATTGTTGGATTGCCGGAATCCACCCCGTCTGGCAACATGGAGCTGTCTGTTGAGAATCTTCTGGTTGCAATCCTAGGTCGTGATACATTTTCTTCGATATTTGTGGTAGAAAGGGCCCATCACTCACTGGCGCCCAGACCTCCTCCTGGAGCCCCTCCGCGCCCTATCAGAGCTCGCATCTTGAACTATCGAGACAGGAATGTCGCATTACGGCACGCCCGAGAGCTTAAGACACTTAACTATGAGGGCTGTGTGCTGTCTTTATATCCAGACTTCATGCTACAGTTCCAGGAGGCACGAAAGTGGTTTGTCTCTGTTAAACGTAAGCTCAGAGAGCTTAACATTTAATATGCCATGCTCTACCCGGTCCGTTTGAAAGTGACACTAAATGGTAAAGTGCAGGTGTTTGCTGACCCTGGAAATGTTCAACAGGCACTGAAGGGATACACCAAAGCACAGACTAACAAGCAGGCACCAGTTGGCGATACAAATGGCAATAACTCTACAAGCCCTCTAGATCAGAATGACTGGTACGTTCTCTGCCGAGGACGATATACCTGAACAGTAAAGATAAAGTCGAGTGGTCACATCAGGTTTAGTAAATGATCACCGGGGAGTCACCTTAGTTGACTGAATAATGGTTAGGCTTTATGCCTTTAGAGATGGGCAACTGCCACTACTTTCTGGTCCAATACTCTTTAATTGGTGAGGTGGGGGCGGAGGGGGGGGATGCCGCCCTTTATACAACGTGAAGTTGGTGTTTGGCAGTCCAGTAGTCCGAAAAGTATGCTAGGCCTGTTGCCAAATAAGTTGTAACCATGGGTTGATATGCGATATATAATAATAGTTGTGGTGATGTTCGCGTCTCTCACAGTTGGTTGGGCACTCAAGTGTATTACACATTGTCATTTGGGGGGGATAGTGGGTTAAAGAGGGGAGGGCAATGTCACCATGTCAACTGTTGGGGGACGTGACGTGGGAGGGGGGATTAAACGAACTTGCATTGTGTTGTAGCGGCGGCGCGGAGGTTATTGAATGTATCTGGTTAGACAGGCATATAAACAACATACCATGCATTGTAAGACTCCAATATGAGTGAGAGACATGACCAAACAACCATACAGGGGGACCGCATCATAAACTTCTTGACCTGGAACATTAGGGGCCTAAATGATCAGCGCAAAATCCGCAAGGTAGTGTCATGTGGTTTGTGGCCTCATGGTCTGCCCTGCTAAGTTGTCTTAGGACTGGCTGCCATGATGCCTTTTCTGCGCACGTTACTTTGTGACTTTGTTTTTCCAGCCTCTGCTTGTGCCCGGCTATATTAGGACTGTCTGCATTTCTGCCTTTCACCTTTTCTCCTGTTCCCTGTGGGTTACATCTGCACAACATGTACAAGGTCGAAAAACAACGTCCCTTGTTCTTGCTGATCTGGCCAATCCCTCGCACCTAGACATAACACTACGTACAGCTGCACTGGAGAAATTTGTGTGCTTTTTAATATTGTGATTTCACTGTTAGAGGCACTTGGAGAAAAACCTTTCCAGAGAGAAGAGCTGTGCTTGTCTGATGATGTAAACCTTGCATATAGATATTGAGGTATGAGGGTTCGCCTGACAATGCCCAGAGGTCTTCTGTTTTTATAATAAACTAGTTAATAGCACGGGGAGGGTGGTATGGTCATTTAGCCCTATATCCACTGCTTTATGAAATGCTTTCCCTGTTTGTATTCTATGGAATTGTAACCATGCTTATTATTTTATCCTTATGCATTATGCTGATAGTACTGGCACGTGTACTGTATCTTAGAGCACGATAGTTGAAATAAACATTTAAACTATACTGTGTCTCTTATTACGCACGTTGTGGACAGGTATGAGTGAGTTATGAAAGGGTGTTCTTGCTCCTGCGAGTCCTGAGAGAGAGATACCGTGTTCTGGGTTGTCTAATCATTGGTAGCATAGCTGCTCATGAGACGCTAAAGCTAGTCGGATTGGGATTGTGGGTGCTGAGGTGTATGGTTGGCTCACCACTTTACTCCGAGGTCCTATTATCCTGTGCATAGCTCTGTGTATGTGCAGAATCCCTACAACATGGCGCAACCAACGAGTGGGCTGCTTATCTGAGAGACGCTTGAGTAGTACTTGTGCTTGTCCACAAACCCCTTCACAGACGCTTCCAGAAGCATGTGTGAGGGTGATACCTCCTATATTGACGTTTTTATAGGTTCTTTCAAGCTTGAAGTTGTAAAAAGGTTTTTAAATATAACCCTATATTGTGCTGCCTCATATTAGGTTGTCAAAACATTTTAGCCTTAAATGGCTGTCCAAATTGCGGCACATAGCCGTGCAGCGCTCCGGGCTCACTTGACAGTGTATGGAGTGCCTGACGTGGGTGTCGATCTGATCTTTGTGGTACAAGCGGATCCTGCTTACCACTTTGAGGTGTTTTACTCTTGGGTCACCTTTCCGGCGGTGGATGGGACTGATAATTTGTTCCATGAATATACAGCCACTGCTGTTCCTAATCTCTATAGACCTTATAGGAATCTTGAAGTACCGCTCACGGCATGGCAACACCGTGTTTGGTTTGATGGCGCCCTCCCCCAACTGGTTACCTCGGTTCGTTTAGGCCCCTTATCGATTGAAGGGGCCACTTGGCCTGTTTTGGCCGGGTATACCCCCCATCCGCGTTATATGACGCTTGCAGTCGCTGAACTGCGTAATTTGCATTCGTCTTTGATACGTGTGCATAGAGCTTTAGTACAGTTTGTTACAGGCAACATCCAGGGAGCCCCGCCTGGAGTTGCAGCGCATCCAGTTGGGCCGGGCGGTGTAACCATAAGTCCCGTCATAGTTAATTCGGTGATGGGCAAACGCCCACAAAATAAGGACGATTTGCCTTATTGGCTTGCAGAAAAATTTGACCAGCTGGAGGCGGTTTTTCCAAATACTTCTCCTGTGGAAAAACACAGGATTTTGACGATTAGTTTGCCAAAAGACTTGATTCCCGAGTTGACAGAATGCAACAACTGGGGCAAGGTATTCGCAGCAGTATATGCAAAGTGTTTCGACACTCCTTCCATGACGGTTCTCCCCTCTGTAATTAAACGAGTGCAGGATGAGCATAGCCCTGAAGCGGCTGTGGAATTAGGGATGAGACTGGTGGGAGTGTTCGATGTAGTAGCTGATTTGATCCTTGCGAATGTCAAGGGCGATGCAGTGAACTTTCAAGTAGCTAATGGTTTGGCTTTGATCCCAGAACCGGACAAGCCGCGCGAATTACCGAAAATTATTGCACAGGCTTACAAAACCATTGGTCGCAATAGCCTGGGCGTTAAGCCTTTTGCTAAAACGCAAACACAATCACAACCTCAACTGAAAACTCAATCTGAGAAAGATGAGAAACCGTTCTTTACTAAAAAAGAGCTGGAAGTTGAAAAAGCAGGGTAAGCAACAGAAGAAGCCACGGTCGCGAGGCGCATCCCCGGTGTCCGTCTCTTCTGAACGCACTTATGATTTGCGCGATAGGGCGAGAATTAAATCTCCAGAGAGATTTCAAGTCCCTGAAACACGTTCTCCTCGTTCTTCACAGGCACCGTCGACCTCCCAGACAGGTGGAGGAGATCGCCAGGATAGAGGCAGGGGTCGTGAGGCTCCTCAGGGATGAGACCAACCGCGACAGCAAGTCCGAGGGAAACCAGACGAATTTCCACGTTCTCGCCCACAGTTTCAGAAGAAGAAAGTTGCAGCTGTAACAGCGAGGTATGCCACAAACGGTGAGAATGAGACTCCTGAATTGGACGTGGGCAGTGACGCTCCTAGACAGCGCCACGGAAGTTACCATAGTGCGGGAGGCACTACGTCCTCATGTGGAGGCGACAGCAACTGATACATTCATTACTGTTGAGACAGCAGACACCAGAGTGGCACCCCCTGACAGACTATATAATATTGTCATTCAAATTGAAGGTGACATACAGCGTGTTATTAAAGGGATTTTTTGGGAAAATCTGACCTCTTCGTACGACATTCTGATGGCAGAGGCGGATTGGCTGCCCCCGCTCGTACTTGCTGCATGTAGAGGGGAGGAGGTAATCCTTCCGAGCTTTTCACATCATGTCCCCAAGGACAAAGCGGAGGCTCTCGCAGCCGAGTTGGCTGCGTCCCTGGCTCCGGCGTTATACCGCAACCACGTGGGCTGGGATGAAGACTCTCCCCCCCCATGATATTCCTTTGTGGTCGCTGCCACAGCCACAACCCCAATATCCCATCAAGCGGGAAGCTAAAGGTCCCGTCTCCGAAATTCTGACACAGTTGGAATATCAAGGAGTGATTGAAACATGCGTATCACCGATGAATAATCCCCTTTTCGCGGTTTCTAAACCCGACGGTTCGTACCGCCTAGTTTTGGATTACGGACATTTGAACTCTCATTGTCGGACCTTTGCGGTACAAAATACACATAGTTCTGCGCTTGTAGACAGTCTTGTTCGTAAAAAATATAAAACGACACTCGACTTATCCAATGGATTTTACACGCACAACTTGTCCCCGGAGTGCAGCCAATGGAGCGCTTTCACTTCCGGTGGTAAACATTTCAAATTCCGGCGTTTACCCATGGGCTACAAGAACAGTCCGGGTGTCTTCGCCGCCCGTGTTGTCTCTTTGTTGGACAGCATAGACCCAGATGCGTGTTCGTACGTCGACGACATTTATCTGACAGACGACGAATTATGGCCGCATCTTTCCCGAGTGGACCGCATTATTCTTGAATTTGCGGTCTTAGGATACAAATTTAATTTTGCCAAATCTCACATTGCTGAATTTACCATTTTGTTTTTGGGCTATGAGCTCAACAATGAAGGTAAGGGCTTAACCCCCCATTTTTGGGAGAAATGCGCACTCTTGTGCCCTCCAACTACTCTGAAGAAGCTTCAGTCTTTACTGGGTTTTCTAAACTTCGGGCGTACTTACATTCCCGAATATGCCCAACGTATCAAGCCTCTTTATGCCTTGATACAACCGAACTTTTCGAAGTCATGCTGGCTTCCCGAGCATTCCTCCATACTGCAATCTTTGCAGTCTGATCTACTTGAATCTAAATTCTTGTTGACTCATGACAACCACACACACCTGGTGATTAGAATCGTTCCAGGGGCAGTGGGTTTCACGTACTTAACCTTTAACGAAGGTGACACAGTACCGATTGCATACAAGTCACACCTATACACTTCAGCAGAAATGCGCTTTTCCTCTGTGGAGAAAGTTTTGACTGCAGTGCAGATGGCGATTCTAAAGGAACGCGCACTGGCACAGGGAAAACGCATTTTGGTGGTAACACCATATCCTGCCCTTGAGACAGTGACGAAAGCAAGTGTACCGAACTCTAAAGCTTTGCACCCCCGTTGGATACAATGGGCAACATCTTTGACGTCCCCGGATGTCACTTTTATCTTTGATTCTTCTCTTCAGACACAGGAGTTTTTACAGTATGAATTCGTTCATCCTCCTCCTCTGTCTTTGCTACCGCTTGAGGAGTACAAATGTATAATCTATACCGATGGTTCGGCACAACCGGCCACGGGTTCCAAGCATGCTTATTCCGCGGCATGTGCTATTGTTGCAGGTACCATGGTGAACGGCAGGTTCAAATCAACTGTAGTGCACACTCAGGCACTAGGAGACAGTACTGCAAAATTGGCCGAGCTGAGTTCGCTAATCCGGATGTGACCACTCTTATTGTGTGCGATTCTTACTACTGTGTTCAATCTTTCAATGACAATCTCATCTTTTGGTCACAAAATGACTATAGAGATGCAAAAGGCAGCACAATTAAGCATAAAATGCTTTGGGTTCGAGTAGCAGATTTGAAACAACGTCTGCCTCTCACTCAGGTGATCCACACTCTTGGCCAACAGCGTGTGGGCGCACACGCTGTCGGTAATGGTTTGGCAGATGAAGCTGCCAAATCAGCAGTAGCCACGTGCTCAGTCGCAGCAGTTACCAGATCCATGACTAAGATAGATAATGATATTCTGGCAGCTATTGCTGCAACAAAGGAGGGTGCTAATTACCCACAGGGTTTCCCTTCCAAATACTCTTATCAAATAGGTCCTGAACAGGCTCCTTTCGTAAGAATTCCTGACGTTGGTGATCAGCTGATTCCCAACGCTGACCGCAGACTTTCCTTGATAACGGCCGCACACGAAGGCATGGCTTCGGCCCATGCTGGCGTGTCTGCAACGGTTTCCATCTTGCAGCAGCGTTACTGGTGGCGTGGTTTATATAAACAGACCCGTACTTATGTGCTTTCTTGTGACGTTTGTCAGCAGATTAAGCCTTCCACGGTTACACGACCACCACAAACTCCGCTCTGCATTTCAAACAGACCTTTTGGGTGTGTTTACCTGGATCACTGCGGTCCATTTTTCTTCTGACACTGCATATAAGTACATCTTGGTTGCAGTGGATTCGTGCACACGTTTCATCTGGGTTTGGCCACAACGGAGTGCTGACGCTCGAAATGTCATAAGGGATTTGCGTGTCTTTGTGGGAATTTTCGCCTGTGGCACCTTCCATTCTGACCAAGGTCCAGCGTTCGCCTCTAAGGCTTACAAGGATGCAATGGGTTCACTGGGGGTGCGGGTGAAATTTTCGTCTCCATATCGGCCTGAGGGCAATTCGATTGTTGAACGAATGAACCGTGACTTAAAGCAATCCTTGACAGCTAGAGTCTTAGGTACTGGCAGGAACTGGCTGGCCCACTTGTATACCGTACAACGTGCACTTAATAATCTCCCTAGAAGTCCTCTGGGTGGGCGGACCCCATACGAAATGCTCTTTGGCATACGAATGTTTGTCCCCGACCTTGATGGTCTAGACATGGCGGCGCAATCCGCAATCTTTGATGTAGATAACCATTCTACTATGTTACAGGACTTACAAGAAGACCGAGACAAACTTGCAAACGAACATTTACCTTCAACCACAGACGCTGCGCTGCAGATTCCGGTTGCCGGCTGCATTCCGAAGATTGGAGATCTGGTTCGAGAGAAGGTGGAGAACAAAAAAGAATTTGGCCCCTCTTATCGTGCACCAGTTCCAGTCCTTGGCTTGAAGGGAACTCGTATAGTCATCTTACCACCGCTTCCAGGTCGCAAAGACAACAGATACATCTCAGTGGAAAATGTCAAGCTACAACATCTGGCCGATCCTGAATAGTGTTACACCAGCGGTCTCCTGTCCAGTCATTTCTAGGACACATGTTTGTGGCCTTCCGGCCCGAACGGTCACTGATGTTGCCATTGAGATGGTAGATGTGCCTGATCGCCTGTTAGTCTACCCGGATTCCCCCTGCAATGAGGAGACCGAGTATACATACCCTGCCACCGAATCAGTGGCTCACATGCCAACAACGCCACTGAGCCCAACGCGTTATTCTTTTGATTCGGATTCCACCTCATCACTTATCCCATCCAGATTCAGTATTTTTGTATCCTGGTTCAGAGACAATTTTTTGATTCCTCCATGGACATACATCTGGTTGGTACTTTTCCTGATTTTTCTGTTCATGTCCACTGGCTTTATCACAGTTTTTTTTCTACTCATCAATGGTCATTATTTGCCGGAACGCTCTGCAGTGAACTGTGTCGCTGGAACTTTGGCTCCGCATCCTTCTTCTCACATCATGAAGCGTGACCACACATTAGTGAACATTTCAGCTTTCCCAGTCGCTGATGGCATCGTATGGGATGCGGTAAATTTCCAAATTCATGGACCTACCAAGATTATTAATGTACCCAATGTCCTCCGTGTTTCAATGGGTGATGTCGTTAAAAGTAATATTCATTCTGACGACTGGGATGTGCATGCCGTTGAATCGTTATTTTCTGATTTGAAATATTATGCTGCCTTTAATGCTGAAGATTTGTACATGAATTCTGCAAGCTATGCCGATTTATATTGTTACCAGCATTGGGGCAACCATTTCCTCCATAAACCGAGTGCCCTTCGGGGTCCTATTAATTACACCCAATGGGAACATTGTCCAACCCCTTTGCCAGGCAGCTCCCAAACTCTTAGAAACAAGTTTGCTTATTTTACCGACTTTAATAGATCGAACCCTGGGTCCTATTATTTTAAATTAAACACTTCATCCACACAGAAGATTATGTTGACCCACACCAAATTGCTATATTCGGGTTCCTTTTTGAACGCCTTAGCGGTGGGTGGTTATGAACACTGGAAGGACACCATTGACTTAAAATCTATTTCTGGCACCAAGTCATGGCAGGTGCAGGGCACAGAAGCCTTGCACCGTGCTTGTCTAATCCCGACCCAAATTTTATTTTTAAATCATACCATCTATCAAACGACCTTTTGGGGTTTGGCTACTTCCAAACAATTAAATGCACCTTCCATTCCTGTGTTGTCTTCCTCCACCAACGCGAGCTTGCGTTTCAATATTTCCCTTACAGATTTGCAGGTTTTGTTTCAGAACAATTCATTTAATGTTTCCACGTTTGTTCAGTCACCCTGGTTGGCTTGGCCAACGGCCGCAAATGCCTGCCAACTGCGTTTTCATGACTCAGCTCCTGGTTACAAACAGGATAGGCCAGACCCGAGGTTTTCTAACTCTCGTACTGTTACAACTTATTCTGTTGGTAAATTATGTAAACAGTGGTTGCAGCACTCTTCATTAGATTCTGTGAAACAGCATTTATCCCTCCTATCAGGCAACATTGATCTGTCCGATTTTGTTCTGGGGCCTCGTGGCCCTCGACCTAAGAGATTCATTTATGAAACTTACAATGAGCTCTGGATGCTTTCTCAAATTGAAGCTGCCTCCCGTCTTCGGGAGATTGATCAAGCAAATTTAGAAAAGGTGCTTGCTGTTGTTGACAATAGTATTAATACCCTGTCTTCCCGCATTTACACATTAGAGAATATTGTTTCCTCTGTTGTTGATATTGTACAAGATGATGTTTCTCTGTTATATCATGGTCAAAATCAATTGCGTTCAGTGATGCAATTTGCATGGACTTTGCAAACACTTAAAATGGGTAAAGTTCCTTGGCATTTTTTAAACACCTCTGCCTTATTTTTGCCTTTTAATTTAACTGACAAGCAGCAGTTCATGTCCATGAAAGATGCCACATACACTCTGTTACATATCGAGAAAATAGAGCCATTACCATTCTCTGTAGCGGAATTGGATTCTGCAGTGTGGCTAGTTCACGGGGTTATCGCTTTACCTTTTTCTTTATTTGAGTTCAGTTCCTGCATGAAACATTATCCTGTTGGCCGTTTTCAGCCTTTAGGTAGTGCCTTCTTGCATGAACTTTGGTCCCTGCCCTTCCTTTATAGATGCCTTAGGGACGGCAAGGAAGTCTTTCTCACAGGAGAGTCATGCGATTCTACTGTGGGTCATTCCCTTATTTGCAAAAACATTAAATTGCACGGAGCTTGTAACGTTTCGGCTCCGAATCTTGCTTGTGTTTTAGAGGGTATTCCTGCTATATCTCCTACTTTCACTGTGCTTGCAAATGGTAGCTATCTGCTTCTTAATAATTAGGACTGCTGTGGCATGCTGGCTGGCATACCCTATATTGTAACAGTTTCCCACAGAGTTGTCTGCTGCAAAAATGTGCTTTTTCCTCCCCCGCACGACATCATAGATAGTTCCATTTGGCCTTCCATTCCTACTTTGAAGGCGGATTTCAATAAATTGAGCAGAATAAAGGCGCTATTATTGAACCAGGAGGTTATGCTCACATTCGCCCGGGAGACATTCATCCTCCAGGTGGCTAGTACCCACAGTGAAATACAGGCCCTTTTGAACACTAACCTCCCACAACATTTCGGTGAATTGATTCACCGTGTTTTTAATGCATCACGCACCGAAGGTCTGGTGCACTTTTTTAAAGTTGTGGGCTCTGGCCTTGTTACCTCCTTTCAAACTATCTTTGGTGTAATACCAACTTTTGTTCATTCCATTTTTTCCAGCGTCTTTGGCGGCTTTCCGTTGATCCTCGCCTTAGCGGCTGGTGTATTGCTTTTGGTCTGTTTACTACGCAATGGCTGCACTTCCTTGGGCCTTTCTCGACCAAGGTCGACTCCAGATGCTCCGTGAACGCATCCTCGCCGGCTTCGGCGTCATTCCATTGGCGACACTCAGTGTGTCCCACAGACTTTCTTTTCGCTTTGCGTATTTCACTTGCGTGCAACCTGTGATGTCTTGCTTCCGATGTCCTTTTTCATGGTCCTTGGATTATTGCCTCTCCAATACGTCTCTGTCTCGCCCGGATTTTGTCCCCTTGATGGGTCCCTTAGAGGCCCATGAGCGGGACTGTTCCGGTGCTGGCTATATGGCGCGTGCTGCTGCACTTGGAATTTTGGAGCAATGGGATGTCTGTGCGGCTGCTCAGAATCTCCTACTACAAAGTTATATTGAGTATCACGCAAGTTGTCCCGCAATGCTGTTCACTGCTCCCTCTTACGAGGAACACGACTGCTGCTTTAATTTATTGGACTGGATGGCGTCTCATTTTTCTGACGGTTCCAACGATGTCCTCTTGGAAAGTGTGGCGTTTTGCTGCACTTACACTCTCATGGATTAAGGAAGCCTCCGCTTTCAGCGTCCGACCTCACTGGATTTTTTTGTTCCTTGTCCTTCGTGGAGGACTATTCCGCAACAGACGTTTCTGTTCTGCTCATTCTATTTGAACTCTGTCTTCGTCCTCTGTCTTAGCCAATGGACTGACCAGGGGAGGGTGTCATGTGGTTTGTGGCCTCATGGTCTGCCCTGCTAAGTTGGCTTAGGCCTGGCTGCCATGATGCCTTTTCTGCGCACGTTACTTTGTGACTTTGTTTTTCCAGCCTCTGCTTGTGCCCGGCTATATTAGGACTGTCTGCATTTCTGCCTTTCACCTTTTCTCCTGTTCCCTGTGGGTTACATCTGCACAACATGTACAAGGTCGAAAAACAACATCCCTTGTTCTTGCTGATCTGGCCAGTCCCTCGCACCTAGACATAACACTACGTACAGCTGCACTGGAGAAATTCGTGTGCTTTTTGATATTGTGATTTCACTGTTAGAGGCACTTGGAGAAAAACCTTTCCAGAGAGAAGAGCTGTGCTTGTCTGATGATGTAAACCTTGCATCTAGATATTGAGGTATGAGGGTTCGCCTGACAATGCCCAGAGGTCTTCTGTTTTTATAATAAACTAGTTAATAGCATGGGGAGGGTGGTATGGTCATTTAGCCCTATATCCACTGCTTTATGAAATGCTTTCCTCGTTTGTATTCTATGGAATTGTAACCATGCTTATTATTTTATCCTTATGCATTATGCTGATAGTACTGGCACGTGTACTGTATCTTAGAGCACGATAGTTGAAATAAACATTTAAACTATACTGTGTCTCTTATTACGCACGTTGTGGACAGGTATGAGTGAGTTATGAAAGGGTGTTCTTGCTCCTGCGAGTCCTGAGAGAGAGATACCGTGTTCTGGGTTGTCTAATCATCGGTAGCATAGCTGCTCATGAGACGCTAAAGCTAGTCGGATTGGGATTGTGTGTGCTGAGGTGTATGGTTGGCTCACCACCATACTCCGAAGTCCTATTATCCTGTGCATAGCTCTGTGTATGTGCAGAATTCCTACAACAGTAGTTTTATATTTTCTCAGGCACCACATTGACGTTGCAGTACTGCAGGAAACCCATTTGGCTCCCAATACCGGGCTGCTAACACAGAGGATAATGAAGGGAGCTTGCGTGGCAGCCGGTTTCACCATGCACGCACGTGGGGTTTTAAAATGGGTTTTTCAGAGGTCCAACATTAAAATACGTGAAGTGGAAAAAGACACAGATGGAAGGTATGTTATAGTGCACTGCCGCAAAGGCAACCTAGATGTACGCATAGTGGGAGTGTATGGCCGAATTATGACAATCCCCAATTCTATCGCTCTCTACATAATAAGCTTACCACATATCCAAGGATTTATACCTTGTGGGAGCTGATTTCAATTGCGTGCAATCCCCAGTGTTAGATCGCTCGAAAGGCCCCCCCATGCCCCCGTCATTGGCGGCAAAGGCTATTGCAGCAATTGCTGAAGCTGACAATCTGGTTGATGTATGGCGTCACCGTACACCGGCTGGAAGGGAATATACACACTACTCATCGGTACATGGCATACATACGCGTATAGATTACTGGCTGGCATCCCGGGGTTTAATGCCCTTTATATCACATTACAAACACCTACCCTCGGATCATTCCCCGGTCAAGCTACAGCTAAACATAGATGATTTACGCCCCAGAGTCCGCTCATGGCGCTTTCCCCAGTATTCCCCATTGGATGAGGCATTCAAGGTGGAAGTTTCAAAGGAGATTGACCTGTTTTTATCCACTAACCTTGGCAGTGTCCCTAAGATGGCCACCATATGGGAAACTTTTAAAGTCTACATAAGAGGGGTTGTCATATCAAAACACTCAGGGGTCCTTCGCTCTATTAGGGGGAGACTGCAGAGGCTGGAGTCCAAATTGGTGGACCTTGAGAGACGAGCTATTACAGACTCTTCCCCTGAGGTGTTGGCACAGATCAGGCCCAAAATAGATGAATACAATGAAGAGGCTCAGGCTGAGGTAGTACACCTGGGGAAGTACGCGACAGCGAGAGTGTATGGGGAAAGGGAGAGACTGGGCGCCACACTGGCCGCTTTGACTCACCCGGATGGTGGTCCCGGTGAGGTGCTGGAGCTGCGTGATGATAACGGCTTTACACTAAGCGGTGCTGCGCAGATAGCGGACAGATTTCACTCCTACTATGCAGGGCTTTACACTTCGCGCCCATCCGAATCGGACGAATCAGATGAAGAATATTTATCTTGCATAGCCAAACTCACATAGGGAATACCTGATGGCTCCTTTGCGCCCTACCGAGATCACTGCCGCCCTGAAAACTATGTCCAACATCAAGGCCCCGGGGTCAGATGGGCTCACTGTAGCATTTTATAAGGCCTATGAGGACCAACTACTCCCCATCTGGTAAATTTATTTGAGGAAATGGCAACAGATGGCATAATGCCTCCTAGTATGAGAGAGGCCACTTTGATAACTTTGCTAAAGAAAGGCAAACCCCGACAGCAATGTTCTTCCTACAGGCCACTCTCGTTGTTGAATACGGATACCAAATTATTCGCTAAAATACTTGCAAATCGGCTCGCTCCTCTACTCCCTATGGTGTTAGCCCCTGAGCAATCTGGCTTTGTGCCTACCCGCTCGTTAACAAGTAATTTGAGGATCCTTTTTGGCACTATCGCCGGTATAGACCTGGAGATGCGTGCTGCGCAGTGTTTCTCGATGCCGAGAAGGCCATCGATTCAGTCGAGTGGTGCTTATTGAGAACAGTGCTGAAACGGGTGGGGGTAGGCGAGATATTTATTGAATTAGTGGATGTACTCTATGAACAGCCCACTGCGTGTGTGCGCATGAATGGACTCCTCTCAGAGCCAATAGTTATCACAAGAGGCACAAGGCAGGTGTGCCCTCTGTCTCCCCTGTTGTATGCATTAATGGCGCAGCCCCTTGCGTGTGCACTCAGGGAATACCACGGGTATCGCGGGATACGTTTATATAATTTAATAATTACGGCATACGCGGACGACACGCTTTTATATGTTCATGAGCCAGCGCAGAATTTATCACCAATCCTACAGGAGGTGGAGCAATTTGGGCAACATTCTGGCTGACGTATCAACTGGAGTAGGTCCATTGCGTTCCCCCTGACCCCTAGTACGTTCCCAGTCATGAGCACTTACCCTATTGAGTGGACGTCGGAGCCTACTAGATACCTGGGCGTGCAAATACAAACAGACACTGTAGTGGTGATTCAAGAGAATTATGGCAGGGCGGTACACAAACTCTCGGAATATGTTGACAAATGGATCCGGCTACCGTTGTCGCTGTTAGGGAGAGTTTCGCTCATGAAGATGATAGTACTCCCGAGGTTTTTGTTTATATTTGTTAACATACCTATTTTGTTGCCGAAGTCGTTCTTTCGCACACTACGCTCTCTCTTGATTCGACTCGCCTGGGCCGGGAGACAAGCACGGGTGACATGGGACACATTGACCAGACCCTACTCGGAGGGCGGGCTGAACGCTCCAGACTTCGAACTGTATTGTTGCACTGCGCAACAGATTCATGCATATCATTGGCTGCATGGACCCCAGGATAGCCCGCAATTATACATTGAAAGGGATGCAGTACATCCCTTGACCTAGCCGCAATATTTGTTTGGGACACCGCGTAGGCGTTATCACATCATAGACCCAGTGGGGAACACAAGAAGCTTGCTCTGGAGGGCAGCCAGTAGGCAGGGAGTGAACTTGCTTTACTCCCCCAAATTACCGCTAGAACTGTGTGGCTGGTTGCCAATGAGGCAGGAGAGAGAATGTATTCTAGCTATGCACTCGCTTGGCATTACCACTGTAGGTGATTACTTTGAGGCGGGTGCAGTTAAGCAATGGGAGATGCTGCAAACAGACTCACTGGCTACCCCTGTGATGGCAAAATTCCATTATTTTCACGCGAGGCACGCGCTGCGTGCAACACTGTGGGAGGAAATGCTAGAGCAACGAGAATACAACTCTCTGACGTATTTAATAAGAGCTAAATCCCCGCAACACATGATCTCGATATTATATACCCTTTCCAACAAAGGCACCAGCCCTCTGAACATGAAAGCTCCACAAGAATGGCGCGCAGAGTTAGAGTCAAACATCACAGACGAACAGTGAACGTACTGCTGTGCAGGCACGAAGTCTATCTCCCAAAATGGTAGACATCGCTTGATACACTTTAAGCTTCTACAAAGGGTGTACTACACTCCGGTCCGCCTATACTAGTATGGACTTAGAGAGGATGACAGATATGCAAGGTGCGGGGCGGAGTCGGCAAATTTCACTCATCTCGCCTGGGACTGCCTTGGTATTCAGAGGTTCTGGGAGGTGGTACATGCTGCATTACCAGACATAGCAGGGGTGGGACTTAAGCTAACTCCATTTGAGGCCCTGTTGGGCTATGTTAAGGAGTACCCGAAGAGCTTGCGCAGGTTACTAGCACTGGGCATTCTGATAGCAAAGCGTAGGGTTGCGTTGCGGTGGATGAAGGGGCCCACTCCCACATTTAAGGAATGGTGTGCAGACTTGGCATACTGTAACACACAGTCTGAAAAGTTTAATGCTCTTATGCCTATTCGGTGTAAACCAAAAGACATTTGGGACCCATTCAAGGCCTACCTTACCCGCCACACCATGTCTGAAGAGTCAGAGGAAGATCAGGATAGAACAGGGGTCGGCTGACCTAGTTAGCATATAAAGGATTGAGACACACTACTGATATCTTCTGCCATATAATGTATTGGGGCAGGGTCTGGTCGCCTCTTAGCAGGGGTAATGTAGTTTATGGTTGTTAGAATGCAATGTATAAGTACCTAGGTAGGGGGTAATGTCTCCTCAGCCTACTATGCAAAATGGTTGTAACTAAGCTGTAACTGTCATGCTGCGACTCGCCTTCTCCGGATGCTGCCGCACATAATGTAATGATTGTTGGGATTTAAGTCTGTATGCAAAATAAAAATTAAGTTTAAAAAAAAAAATGTAACTAAAGTGATGATGAGGAGTTGTGTAACGCACAAAATAAATTGGCAAATTGATTTTCTTTAAGGAGCTACAGGCAGGAGATTATTCCGGATGCTAGACAAAGGGTCAATGCAAGAAAACAAGAAGATTTATTGTTTTCTAGAAAAAGTAAACATAGGCGTCCAGAATATGATATCAGAATAATCACAGGATTTTGCTTAGAACATGGGGCAATCAGGAAAATACTCATTAAACATTGGCATCTTATTAAAAGCTATCCAGTAATTTGGTATAAAGTCCATAATAGGCCACAAAAGACATTCAGAAGAGCCAAGTCCATATGGCAGTCATTGGTTACAAGTAGCCCTGAGATGAAACATCAGAATACTTGGCTAACAGGTAGTAGAGGCTTTAGAAAATGCCACAAATGTAAAGCTTGTAAATATGGTGTGAATAAAACTGAGGTTACATCACCATTAGCCAACACCCAACGTAAGATGGGTGGAGCACTTCACTGTAAAAGGGAATATGTGGTATATATTTTATCATGCTCTTGTCCTAAGCTATATGTAGAGTACAATATTCAGAAACCCCATATGGCTATCAATATATTACAATTTTCAAAACACAACATCAAATTGAATCCAGTGTGCGTCCATTAATCACAATGTTTTATTCTATATACTTTTTTGAAAGGTGTATTCATTTTATATCATTTTTGTCATCTGCAGTCCAAAAAATATATAACAACTATAAACTATAAATAATACAATAGACAATAAATTCAACACAAATGACAAGACTTTATAAACGTGAGCGATAGTTGAAGAAAAAGGTTTTTAACAACAATTCAGGTAGCTTTTTACACAGAATCTCAAAAGTGCTAAGATTTGTTGGGTTGTACAGCGTCCAAGCGCTATTTTTGAAACGCTACAATCATTGTGTTCCCCCTCTGGGGATAGAGATGTGTTCATATGGTCCCTTCTCTGGTTGACCTAACAAGTTATTTATGTTCAGATCACAAGGATGGCTCTCCAGTATCAAAAAATGGTTCACATAGTTTATATGTGGAGAAGGTTCCCAGTCTTCTTCTCCAGAATAATTGCCAACGCGTTTCAACCTCTATCTTTGTGGGGTATACATGAACTTGTATTACGAGGTCATCATCAGGGCGCTACATTCAATCTAAACAAAAAAGCAAAGTAAGAAAATGGATAAAAGGTCTCCTTTGTGGCTGCATCTACAGCATGCCCCCTATATTGTACCCACCAAAAGGGGTAAAGCCTGTTACATGTGTGCCTCTTTGTACCCATTCAATTCAAAGAGATACCCTGTTCACTTATTTAGGAGTGGTGGTGAAAAATTGCTTGCGTTTTTTTAAGAAAATGGTGAATACTTGCACAAGTTGGAAAGAATACCATCTCCAAGATTTGTGTTGCTAGATAGTTTTTTTTAAAGAAAGGCTGATATTATATATGGATGAACAAAGACATGCATCATTATTAATTCAAAGTGACACTTATTGTAAAATAATTATCAAAAATCTCACCTAAGTAGCATGAAAATGGACACTTGTGTGTTGTAAATCAAAAAATGGTCCTCACTAATGTAAAGAGAAACACGAACAAAACAAGTTTCAAAGTTGAGAAAACTCTTCGTGGTACACAATAAATTTCACTCCTGTGCAAGTGACTTACATGGAAGTTGATTTAAGTGCAGCCGAAGAGGTGAAAGCCCGCCCTATTCAGGATAATACCTGGGGCTGGAAAACCAATTGCCACTGGTGTAGAGCCGACGTAATCCTCAACACCAGAGCCGAAGTTCAAACGAGAATATTGCACCGGAAGAGGATTCTTAAATCGTATTTCTGGTTTATAGTTGTGCATGATGGGAAATGAAGTCTGGGAAAAAAAAGTCTGGGAAAAATGCTCATATGTGTTTCACCTAGCTCGCGCCTTTAAAGGTAATTATTCCAAAGGATGGCAGTATATGTTTAGCCACATCCTCAGTCTAAAGAAATGTTAATCTAAAACAAAGACAGGGAAAATGGCTTGTTCCTAAAGCGAATGCCCAGTTCGTAGCACTTGGCTGCCCCAATAAACAGCCGCATTGACATTGAAACTACCAGGCCCAGGATGCTTTGAGACGGCGTTCATCAGCCGGCCCACAAGGGCATTTATTGGGGCAGCCAAGTGCGTGAGTAGTGGATGCGCACTATCAAAGAGTTTGTTTGTCTCCGTGTACCACGTAGTAAGAATCTTTTAACATCTTTACAATTGGAACAAGCAACCCACATGGGTTTTTGAAATTGACATTGAAACTACCAGGCCCAGGATGCTTTGAGACGGCGTTCATCAGCCGGCCCACAAGGGCGTGACTATGTTTGTAAATAAATTAAGGGAATCCCTGGCAGTGGTGCTTGTTTGTTTTGTGACAGTTGCCAGAGAAGAAGGGCGGAAGGCCCGAAATGCGTCGCAAGAACTGTCTGGAGGTTGGGGGCAACAACTCCTTTGTGCTTCATGCATCCATCTCGAGTGCATCCCACAAAAGGCAAACCCTTGTGTATATATATATATATATATATATATGTAACATCTTGTTCTAGATATAAGGCAGCCGTGGCACAAGGATATTAAGCACTAGCACTTTATTAACCACATTAGGCACTTCTTAGTTTAAATTTTTAATTTTTAGCACTCCGTCACTTTATTATCTTCTAGCATATTTAGCACTAGATCTTTCCCATTGCCAAAGGTTGACAGGGAGAGATATAATACAATCTCGAGTGGAGAGTTTGTACTTTACACTCATGTATATAATTAGCATTTGAGCAGAAATATAATATGTAATTGCATGCTATGTGATAAGTGACGGAATTCACATACAATTAGGTTATACACAATTTAGGTTATTAGGGGTAGGCACTACTAAACTTCAACCACCCATTTGGACTGGGAAGCCTTGGGTAATTTAGGCATTAATGCCAGTATCATTATAATTATTATTATTATAAATCATGGTGCTCCATCTTTAATTAGTCTTGTTAACAATCTTTATTATAAGGTCACTATCTGCATTTAGGCAGTAAAAGGAACATTGTGATGTAATATGTTTTCTATGTCCATTGTGAGGTTGTATGCACTAGCACTTTAAAAAGCGGTAACACTGTCTAGGCTGTGTCATGTGATCAAGGCCGTGAATCAGCCGAAACGCGTCATGGCGGACTAAAGTGGTGGCAATAAACTGAAATTTGCACTATCAATTGGGTCCACGCTCGTTTTTCCAGGAGGAGTGTTTGGAGCAGTAACGAGTTACCTTATATATATATATGTATATATATATATGTATGTATGTATATATATATATATGTATGTATGAAGAAAGTTAAATCCCAGTGCGCTTCCTCGCAAATACGGGACACGGACTCCAAAGATCTGTGCCCTGTTAAATTTGCTTTATTGACAAGATATATATATATATATATTCAAGAAAAGGCTCCCCAGCAAAGGCAATTGATTTTCAGAACGTCATCTTGTAGTCCACAATCGGCAGACCACAACTCCCAGAGGGCACTATCCCAGCCATCAGGTAAGCGTTTCTGTTGCCTTGTGAAAACTCATAGTGAGTGCTGGAATCGGTGAACAGACGTGTATGGTGCAGTTTGTTGAATGTCCCAGTGATTCTGCAATTTGAAGTTCCTCTCCCTGGCCCCCATCGACGTCTCACCGCATGACTCCAAGATGTTGTGGGATTGAGGACTGACTACAATGAGCCTGTCCATCCGTGCAGTCACAGACTGCAACCTGCAACGAAACTCCACAGTTCCTGGATGCGGGGGCCAAAGCGGACCAAATCCTTGGTCGAAGAAAGAAAGCTGCACCGAAGCACAGCGTGCGCCCTCAGTGCTCTGGCCACAGAACGAGACGGGTCCCTCCAGCACGCCCAGGGCTTGCGTGCATAAGATCCAAGAAAAGGCTCCCCACCACTCCAAAGAAGCCGAAGGGACACAACAGGGGACCAGGAAGAACACCTTTAATTATAGGACAAGAGGCATGACGCGTTTCGACTAATGTCTTTATCAAATGCTTTTACACTGCAAACTGGCACCGCCGCCTTTCAAATGATCCATTTCGCTTCCATTGGTGGAAGCCCAGCAAAGGCAATTGATTTTCAGAACGTCATCTTGTAGTCCACAATCGGCAGACCACAACTCCCAGAGGGCACCATCCCAGCCATCAGGTAAGCGTTTCTGTTGCCTTGTGAAAACTCATAGTGAGTGCTGGAATCGGTGAACAGACGTGTATGGTGCAGTTTGTTGAATGTCCCAGTGATTCTGCAATTTGAAGTTCCTGTCCCTGGCCCCCATCGACGTCTCACCGCATGACTCCAAGATGTTGTGGGATCGAGGACTGACTACAATGAGCCTGTCCATCCGTGCAGTCACGGATTGCAACCTGCAACGAAACTCCACAGTTCCTGGATGCGGGGGCCAAAGCGGACCAAATCCTTGGTCGAAGAAAGAAAGCTGCACCGAAGCACAGCGTGCGCCCTCAGTGCTCTGGCCACAGAACGAGACGGGTCCCTCCAGCACGCCCAGGGCTTGCGTGCATAAGATCCAAGAAAAGGCTCCCCACCACTCCAAAGAAGCCGAAGGGACACAACAGGGGACCAGGAAGAACACCTTTAATTACAGGACAAGAGGCATGACGGGTTTCGACTAATGTCTTTATCAAATGCCTTTACACTGCAAACTGTCACTGCCGCCTTTCAAATGATCCATTTCGCTTCCATTGGTGGAAGCCCAGCAAAGGCAATTGATTTTCAGAACGTCATCTTGTAGTCCACAATCGGTAGACCACAACTCCCAGAGGGCACCATCCCGGCCATCAGGTAAGCGTTTCTGTTGCCTCGTGAAAACTCATAGTGAGTGCTGGATTCGGTGAACAGACGTTTATGGTGCAGTTTGTTGAATGTCCCAGTGATTCTGCAATTTGAAGTTCCTCTCCCTGGCCCCCATCGACGTCTCACCGCATGACTCCAAGATGTTGTGGGATCGAGGACTGACTACAATGAGCCTGTCCATCCGTGCAGTCACGGACTGCAACCTGCAATGAAACTCCACAGTTCCTGGATGCGGGGGCCAAAGCGGACCAAATCCTTGGTCGAAGAAAGATAGCTGCACCGAAGCACAGCGTGCGCCCTCAGTGCTCTGGCCACAGAACGAGACGGGTCCCACCAGCACGCCCAGGGCTTGCGTGCATAAGATCCAAGAAAAGGCTCCCCACCACTCCAAAGAAGCCGAAGGGACACAACAGGGGACCAGGAAGAACACCTTTAATTACAGGACAAGAGGCATGACGCGTTTCGACTAATGTCTTTATCAAATGCCTTTACACTGCAAACTGTCACAGCCGCCTTTCAAATGATCCATTTCGCTTCCATTGGTGGAAGCCCAGCAAAGGCAATTGATTTTCAGAACGTCATCTTGTAGTCCACAATCGGCAGACCACAACTCCCAGAGGGTATCATCCGGGCCATCAGGTAAGCGTTTCTGTTGCCTTGTGAAAACTCATAGTGAGTGCTGGAATCGGTGAACAGACGTGTATGGTGCAGTTTGTTGAATGTCCCAGTGATTCTGCAATTTGAAGTTCCTCTCCCTGGCCCCCATCGACATCTCACCGCATGACTCCAAGATGTTGTGGGATTGAGGACTGACTACAATGAGCCTGTCCATCCGTGCAGTCACGGACTGCAACCTGCAACGAAACGCCACAGTTCCTGGATGCGGGGGCCAAAGCGGACCAAATCCTTGGTCGAAGAAAGAAAGCTGCACCGAAGCACAGCGTGCGCCCTCAGTGCTCTGGCCACAGAATGAGACGGGTCCCTCCAGCACGCCCAGGGCTTGCCTGCATAAGATCCAAGAAAAGGCTCCCCACCACTCCAAAGAAGCCGAAGGGACACAACAGGGGACCAGGAAGAACACCTTTAATTACAGGACAAGAGGCATGACGCGTTTCGACTAATGTCTTTATCAAATGCCTTTACACTGCAAACTGTCACCGCCGCCTTTCAAATGATCCATTTCGCATCCATTGGTGGAAGCCCAGCAAAGGCAATTGATTTTCAGAAAGTCATCTTGTAGTCCACAATCGGCAGACCACAACTCCCAGAGGGCACCATCCCGGCCATCAGGTAAGCGTTTCTGTTGCCTTGTGAAAACTCATAGTGAGTGCTGGAATCGGTGAACAGACGTGTATGGTGCAGTTTGTTGAATGTCCCAGTGATTCTGCAATTTGAAGTTCCTCTCCCTGGCCCCCATCGACGTTTCACCGCATGACTCCAAGATGTTGTGGGATCGAGGACTGACTACAATGAGCCTGTCCATCCGTGCAGTCACGGACTGCAACCTGCAACGAAACTCCACAGTTCCTGGATGCGGGGGCCAAAGCGGACCAAATCCTTGGTCGAAGAAAGAAAGCTGCACCGAAGCACAGCGTGCGCCCTCAGTGCTCTGGCCACAGAACGAGATGGGTCCCTCCAGCACGCCCAAGGCTTGCGTGCATAAGATCCAAGAAAAGGCTCCCCACCACTCCAAAGAAGCCGAAGGGACACAACAGGGGACCAGGAAGAACACCTTTAATTACAGGACAAGAGGCATGATGCGTTTCGACTAATGTCTTTATCAAATGCCTTTACACTGCAAACTGTCACCGCCGCCTTTCAAATGATCCATTTCGCTTCCATTGGAGGAAGCCCAGCAAAGGCAATTGATTTTCAGAACGTCATCTTGTAGTCCACAATCGGCAGACCACAACTCCCAGAGGGCACCATCCCGGCCATCAGGTAAGCGTTTCTGTTGCCTTGTGAAAACTCATATATACCTACGGAATTACGAAATTTTTAAATAATGTGCATTAATACATTTGTAGCATATGCATATTTATGTTGTTCTGTTTAAGGTTTAAAAATGTTGCTTAGGCACATTGTATGTTAATAGTCTTTTTAAACAACTTGTTTGTGGAAAATATTTTGCAATTTTTTTTTCAGGTTAATATTCTGGTCATATATGTAGCTACACCTAGTGTGACTTAGGTAAAAATATATATATATATATATCTGTCTCTCTCTCTCTCTGTTTCTTGGTGTCTCTCGTTCTCTGGCACTCTGTATCTCTTTCTCTCAATGTGAGATGTGAATTTTTGCAGTCTTACATTTTTTAATATTAGTATTATCTATGTATAGATTAATGTAGGTTGTTTATTAGCAATTAAAATATACATATATTATTTTGGAAATCCAAAGAATGAGAAACTATATGAAATAGTATTGCTATGTTTTTTAAAAAACAAAAAGCGAAACAGAACACAAAAAGATTGATCTCTACCATGTTCAGAAACTTAGAAACAGTGACTGGCCTGCTTCTATATTTAAAAAAGTAGACTTCATTTTAATTGACCGAATAGGATTTCAGCAAGTTTGCTCTGACAACATGTAGAAATCCTGCTTATTGATCCTTAACAATTAGATTCATTTTACCTCTTTGACAAATGTTTACTAGAAAATACATTATTGATTTTTGAGGCTAGTAAATAGAGAAATATCTATGTTGCACATTTACCCCAATGCAAAATGAGTTCCTAACAGGTGGCTTCCTTACCTGTTCCTCTGTTGAGCCATATAGCTGGCTGTAGTGGGACAGGGCCTGTCTGAAGTTCATCTTCTGTGAAGTTCGGGGTCCTGTCTCCACAAATCTTAACCGTTTTGGGTTTGCAGAGGTAGTGGTACAGCACTCTATGAGCAGGTGTGCACAGTACAAAGTGTAGGAGGCACATGAAAACCTACTTACAGGTGCACATACGCCACAGTGACGTATGCATACATCAATGGACGCATACACAATCATTAGGTTTTCACAGCGAATCACCCAAAGGCAACAAATTGCTATTTACATCATTGACGGACAGATATCCCAGTTGGAGTTGTTGGTCCATTTCGCATAACAGACAGGTCAGGCCACTTGTATCATTCAAAAAGGTTCGATGGAGATGGATGAAATGGCAGATGGTCATAAATATGACGTAGCTAAATTATACCATCCATCACGTATACTTTGGCGACAAAAAATGATAAAAATGCACAATATAGTTAAAAACATACGTTGTACATGGTGTAATTTTAACCTCCAGTGACAGAGGGAACAATTTATGAATAAAATAGTAACATTCAAATATTTTTGTTTAAATTTATTAAAATGTATATATTACAAAAAAAAAGTTCAAAATCAGATTCATAAAACTCATACTTTTATTTTAATTTTATACCATAACTACTACAGGCACAACAGATGTCCCCTGCAAAAGTCAGAAGATGCCAGCCAAGAGTATTCAGGCCTTTCCTTGACCTTGTCACCATGCAGGAAAGGGAAATAATTTCAAAATATTGACTAAACCTGCAGACAATCTTGGACTTGTCATGTCAGCTCTCATTACCCACCGCAGTAACACCACTTGTGAAAACACATGCTGTACTGTATTTCACTGCAACTGGATCCTTCCAGTACACCGTTGGGGATTGGAAAGGGATGCTGTAAACCACCTTTTCATGTGTGCTACATCAATTTCTAAATGTGATGATTAATCACAAAAATGACTTTACACAATTTCCTACTGATCTGGGTACCCTGAACAATGTAATCCATGATGTTTTTGATTTGGAAGGCATTTCAAATGTTATTGGGACCAATGATGAGACAACATTGCTTCAATACCACCACATGACTGGAAGCAAGTATACAGAGAAACTGGAAAATTTTCATTCAATAAATGTGTACGTTGTCTGCATTTTCAGCCTGTATATCACCAGTGTGTGTGTGAAATTCCCAGGATCGACACATGATTCGTTATTGTGTCGCAATAACAGCATACAACAGAGGATGGCACAACTTCATCTTATGAGGGCCTAGCTTGTTGGTAAGTGTTGTAATAAAATGTAAACAAAAATAAATGACAACTATAATGAATAGCTTATTTAAAACATTAATTTATGTGTTTGTCATATTTCTATTTTTCTCAGGAAACTAAGCATATCCAAGCAGACCATGGTTGTTACCACCTCTGTGGAATCCAACAACACCAGGGTAAGTCCACTTCGGTGAGGCACATGGCATAACCAGGAGGCCTGTGGAACAGGCATGTGGCTCCTCAAAGCACGATTACATTGCCTGCATAAGTCTGGTGTGGCCCTTTTCTACTCACCTGACAAAGTGTGCCAAATTGTGGTGGTCTGTTGCATGCTGCACAATATTGCCCTATTGTAAGAACATACCATTCATCCCTGATGATGATTTCCATGATTTAATTTATTTTATTTATTTATTTGAAGAGTTTTATATAGCGCTGGCTAGACCCGGAGGTATCAGAGCGCTTTGCATGAGGAACAAAAATATAGTTACAAAGGTACATCAATAAAATAGAGCATAGCAAAAAACACATAGAACAAGTGCAAGGAGAATAGAAGGAAGTGGTGGAGAGTCAAGGGGCAGGAAAAACGATCAGGTCAGGTAGACCGGTAACGGAAGATAGAAATTCAGGGGGAAACATGGAGAAAAAAAACAGAGATGAAGAGTCAACGAACCAGTTTGTGGTCCAAAAAAACACAAACATCCAGAGCCAGGCTCACTCAATATGTCGGATCGCAAAGGAAATGGAGCGGGTCCGAGAGTGGGTGTAAAAGAGAGCCTCACGGAGACTAAAACGCGAGTCAGGGAGGGGTCGATAGGAAGGCAAAGGTCCGTCAGGCCACACAGGGAGAAAAACCAACGGCATGCTCCAGACCAAAGATCGGTCGAAGCCGCCAAGATGGAGGACCCAGGATAGGGACACCGGTCAGTTCATCACAAGATGGCAGGCTTGAAGAAAAAAACAAGGAATTCAATCCAAAAACAGCCATAAAGACGCCGACTCCACGGAACAGGACTGGAAGAGGGAGGCACCCAGAGGATCGATGAGGGAGGAAAGGCTGGAGATCACCGATCTCATTCGGGTCGTCATGTCGAAGCACTCAGGGCTACAGCAGTGAAGTCATCTCGTGCGTCCAGGAAAAAGACCAGGAAGAAGGGTGGCAGCAGCGGGGACCAGGAGGGCGCGCCTCCGCTGGCACAGAAAGTGAAAGCAAGTTCGGGGGCACCGGACCACAGCACCGTGGCATTCACCGCCGCTGCAACCCCTTCATGGAAAACAAGACTTGCGCATCCCAGTGAAACCACAGGAGGCAAAGCAAGAGGTCAAGCAGCTGAGGTCCTACCCGGAAGGCAAGGGGACGTCCAGGAGGGGCGAACCTCAGCTCAGCTCAGCTCACTCAACAGCCATCAGGAGATTCCGACCGGGCATTGGCCGCGCCGAGACTGGCTCCGTCGTCTGCAGATCCTAGGGGATTCATCCGAAGGAGGGGGAGGAAGGAGAACAACAGCGGAGAGATGAGGAAGACCATGCCCAATGTCCGGCTGGGTATGTGACGGCCGAGGGAATGAACCCGAGCCAGTCTCCTCTATGGCCAACCAAGCAGCTCCACCAGGCATCGGCCATGTTGTCTCGGACTCTGCAGTCAGAACACTAATCACGGTTCATCAGAAAGGACTCGAATTCAGTCGCGGAAGCTGGAGAGACGAGGACCGCAGTCAACGCAATCCCAGGTGAGCAGAAGGGTCCAAGGGGGGGTAGATACCAGGGGACCAGAGCCAAAAAGGCAACCCCAGGCCGGGGAGCTCCCGGCCGGAGCTCATCACCCGTCGGCCATCTTGTTGATGAAGACCTGGGTGATGTTGGATAATTGCACAGTGAAGATGACAGTGGGGAGGAAGAAGGCATTGACCTGAGGAGTTTTTTGGTCACTTTGCGGCGTTCTGCATAGCAGAACTACACGAACTCCACCCAGGCCTATCAATGATGCCTCATGCAGGAAATACAAAATATGTTGTTTAAGTTTAAACTTATGTTTAATAACATATGTAGCAAATGCAAGAAGTGATTTGGTTAGAAGAATAAACTTGGGATCATTCAGAATTGTACTACTAATATTGAGTTAAATTTTTTAAAATAATTGTTTAGTATACATAAAGTGTAAGATTCTCAAATTATGTAAACTACTTATATGTTGTTTAAATAGGAATCATCTCACTGTCATCTAATGAATTGGTGTTGTAAGTTTCAATATGGAAGCATGATCGCTTGTGATGTATGTGTCTTGAATGTACGATGTCTGTACATTGATGCGTTTCTGTGTATTTGTCATGTAGAGATTGGAAGGTGAGTGTGTTTCATCAAATGACAATGACAAATGTGTGTCTTGTTAACTCCCCTTTTGTAATCAGTGAGTTCACTGGTACCTCACAGTTTTTTTTTAACCTAATTTAGAATTATCATGAGAAGGTGAAGGCCAATTCAATGTACAAACATTTCACTTTTACAAATATATGTGAACAATTTCACAGGCACAATTACACAGAGAACCGAAAGGGGAACAAGAATTTCCTGCTCATCCATCTGCGATGGGTGCGTCAGCATTTGGCCTACCTTTGGAGCAGCTGAATAAATCTATCTTCCAAAGACAAAACTGGTCAGAAGATAAACTTTTCAGCATGACTAAACCTTGCCCTTATATCCGACCCATACTCCACTCTGGTTCTACTTAACTTTAATATTTGTCCCAGTTCTGCGCAAGATGTTTGTCATCGGAGCTTTATGATTTTGTCACCATTTTTGTTTAAAAAGTTAAAAAAATTCATAACTTTAGTTTTAATTCTTGGCCTCTTGACATTTTTGAGTAAATTTATTTAATAAAATATTCTCTCTTTTTGCTAAAAACCTGTTTTGATTTTACTGGTGTCGTGTTTGACTTTTATTAATGTATGAAAGTTTTATAAATACTGTACACATTGCCTTTTAGTTTAGCCTGATTGTTTGATGTGAAACTGCCAGAGGGTTTAACACATTTCTCATTAGAGATTTGTATCTTTTACACTCAATCTTATTTTTTTTAAATTAAACAAGAGGCATATAATTATTCAATATAAGTGTTTAACTGTGGTAATAAATAAAATACATTAAAACTATTAAAATTTTAAAACATAAATAATCAAAGCAATGTACGAACAACGAAAACAACTATTGTAAGTATTTAATACATGGTGTCATTACCAATAAACCAAAATTTCTGAAAAGTAATATATTGCAATTCAAAAATAAATAATGATAATCCACATAAACAATTTGAAAAAACATTTCCAGAGCCAGAATTACCCCATTGGTGGGAATGAAATAATTAGGCAGAGTCCAAAGTTATTGCTTGTCCTTGTTTAGATACTGTAAAATGAATAAAAGGCATGTGGTTTACAATGTAGTGACAAGTGAATGCTGTTGGCCTACTGGAGTACTTTCAAAGTTTGCGCCTCTTGGTGTTGGTATTCTTGGAGTCGTGTTTTACTGGTCCTAATGACCTTCCCTTCCTGAGGGGAACTGATATTTTCAGAGTTGCAGTCTCTGAGGTGATGCAAGGGTTTGCACTGGGTTCCGAGTCCACCCTTCCTGTGGAGGTCCCTTGTCAAGGGGTAGATGAAGTGGATTGCCTACAGAAAAAGGGTGAGGGATTTCTGATTGAATTGCAAATGGCCCGGCACCCCGCTAAAAGTGTACATGACTCCAATGTAACGGTCCTGAAGGTCATTAATCACCTTCTGCTGATGATTGTGCACCCTCTGCAACTTTAGTTCCTGACCCAGGAGGTTATTATGTGTTTGAAGAAGCTTGATCAACTGCCCCATCCGAGCTTTATGTCTGGAAGCTTCACCCATGATATTATGGCCCACTGTGGTTCTAAAACTATGGGCATCTTTGTCCTCACTCAGAGACTCATTATGATGGCGGAACGTTCCGCCATCACAATGAGATTTACCCACCGCCATATTAGGATGGCGGTGGGTATCGCGGCGGATGCAAAGTCCGTCCGCCGCTTTTCCGCCGGTGGCAATCGCACTGATTGCCTGGCGGGCGGAGCAAGGCCACTAATATGGTGGCGGTGCCTAGCAGGCACCGTCCGCCATATTAGGATGTGGGAAAATCAAGGCCTTTCCATGGCGGCGAGGTCGCCATGGAAAGGCTGGCGGGGCGCTGGGTTCAGGGGCCCGTTGCGGGCCCCCCTTGTGTCGGGGAGGGGTGCACTTACATTTCACTGCACCAAGTGGCAGGCACCGTGCGGTGCCTGCCATGTGGTGCAGCGAAATGCCAGACATGCGATTTTAACATCGCGGTGGGTGCTGCTGTCAGCAGCACCCGCTGCAATGTTAAATTCCAGTATGCGACCACCATGGTGGCAGTCGCATCCTAATTTGTGGTGTGGGACCGCCGCATGTCTGGCGGACGGTCCACACACCGCAAGGTTGGCGGGCGGACTCAGGTCTGCCCGCCATCCTAATGAGCCCCTCAGTTCCTGCATTCCAGTGCTCACCTTAGCAACACTACCCTGTGACCTTGTGGATATGTGCCCCATTAATGGGTCCTGGATCAACAGCAGATGTAGCTGTACTGCATGGAGGAGCCAGGACAAAGGTGCACACAACAGAGTTGGTATTAGTGATAGGGGCACAGGGAGCAAATATAGAACTTTGTGAAATAGGGGCCTGGACAATGCTCTCTGTAGATGTTGGAGATATGGCCTAAGTGAGGCTCACCCCTGCAGCCTGATCAGACAAACCAGATGGGCCTCCCTGTTCATCCTCACAATCAAATCCAGTAGAAGAACTCTGTCCACTGAAGGCTTCAGCGTCTGTTGGACTGGAGGAGGGGTTGCTTCTATTGTTGGTCTGGACCTCACCTCTGTCTGCAGGCCCTACAATTACATCATAAAAACATTATTGAAAAAAATGATCCACAATGTAATATACTGCATTATCTCTGATTTGGAGTTGGTCAGACAGGTCAATTCGTCAATAATTTGTTGAATAAACCATATAGCATATTACAAGTACTGTAAAATATCATGCACTTGTAATATGGAAGAAATAAAATGTGTCACACTTGGAACATAGTAAGCTAGCCACCAAAATCCAAAACAAATTCTTAATAACATTTTTACCCATTGACTAATCATACATTAAAACATAAACAAACTGTACTGTAGAATGTCACCTGCTACAGTAAAGCCTTGACCCCAAAGAGGTCCAGCCCTGATCCTGTATTCTTGTGAGCAGAAGGATAGTTGACAAAGAAGGCACAAGACAGTAATGGTGTAAGTATATGGCATAAAGATATTGAAGATGGAGTCATAAATTGACAGGGTGAGCTGTTTACAATTTCTTTTTAAAGGCAACCTTATAACTGTGTTATCCTTCCTGCCCATGCCTATCCCCACCATAGCAATGCCCCTACCTGTCTGTTCCAGTATAAAAGCTTTTATTTAATAATATAATGCTGGCCTGAAGTCTGACTACCTGTACAAAATAATATTTTTGTTTGTGGTAACTTTGCCATAAATGTATGTGAATAGTGCAGGGATATAATATGGGATAAATGTATGTAAGTAGTGTATCTATGTATTATTGAACACCCCTTTCATTTTACTAAAACCTACAATGTTATTTTTTTATTTATTAGTACAAAAATGTAAACATACGAAAATAATAAAATTCATGATCAAGTGCAATGAAAAAGTCAATGGAGGCCTAATGTGCAATTACAAAAACATGTCCAGTAAGCATTTAAGTAACAAATACCTATTTATAACAGATTCAAAAAATGATAAGTAATTACCAGTAAAAAGACAATTATTAAAACGTATATGCATGGCCATGTGAGATGATGTGACATAAGTGGATACTCAACCGTGGTGGCATGGCAATACAGTGCATATATAGAATAGTTAAACATCTGCTAACCTTATGCCTGCTTAAACTGAACACATTTGTAAAATTTGATAAACCCAAAATTAGCATTACAACCTTATTAAAAAAAACACTAGTGTTGTTCTGAGAAAACACAAGACATGTAAGCAATAGACAATGCAGTGTCCTTCTACAAAAGCTTTTAATACACATGACTGACATACTAATATTGCAGCCTGGCAGAGCATCTTTGAAACTAACAACTCAACGTACCTATGTAAGTAATTTACTAAGTTAAAAAAACATACCAAAGAAAATTTTATTTGGACACAGTAAGATGAGCGTATGTCAGAGTACATTTGATTTAAATGGATGAAAACCAGGCAACGACATGGAACATTCTGGGAGATGTAGTCCTTGTGACAAAATGTTAGACTTAAAGGAGGACTAAAAGTTTAGTACAGTAAAAAAAAAAGCTTTCAAGTCTCCACTCCATTAGAGTTTCTTGCTAAGCCTTCAGTGTGCAGAATAGCCCAAAACTTCTCCTGCCAGGGAAAGAATTGAGGCCAGTCTGCTGGGTATGTTATGTGCTTTGGAGGCCATGGAGTGCAGATCATTCCAGCTATTGAGTATTCCCTTCTAAGAGAGCCTGATGGAGGATACTGCATTCACTTTGGACACTATTCTATCGCACATCTGCCATTTCTGCATCATGGTGGTAGCCTGAACAAAGGAACCCGACAACTGTGGCGCTACCTTAATTATCTCATCCACCTTTTGTAAAAAATATATAGTTTTATTAAGTTTTATAGTATATACGACAGTTGCGACAAGAGTGCCGTTCAAAAGTACATTGCAAGCAATTAGATGTGGCAAATGAACAGTGATACATCAAAATTTTACAGTGGTATTTTCCTTGTGTACAAAGTTTAACAAAGATTGTTGAGTGATTGTCAGCATGTATCGAGGAGTTACGATTGAACCCCGTCGCAGTCTCTCTAACTGGGGGAAAATGGAAACTAGAATAGGAAGTGGGCAGGTGACGAGGGTGGCGGCGAACCAAAACTGTTGGGAGTGGACACCTGAACTAAGGAGACACGCTCGTTGAGATGATGTAACTAAGTGTGGCTCGGTATAAACTATAGGCTGGGTGGTCAAGAAAGAGGGGAGGAGGTGAGGATGGGACAGATAGGCCTGCAGGGAGGTTATATAAGCTAGGGAGGGCAGGAAGATACATATTAATACAGGTTTTGAGAGAGGGAGTCCAACCGGTGTGTACGTTAGGTGGCGACCATTAAACAGGTCGGCAGTACTCACAGGAGGAGATCAGCATTCCCTACCTCCTGCAGGAATTGTGTGAGAAGGGTAGCCCACTAGGGAGAGATAGGATGTTTACAGAGATGTCAGATCTCCTCCTAACGAGAGCCTCCTCCTTTGCCACCTCCCCCATTTGTGAATTGCCCCGTGCCAAGCCAACACCGGTTGAGCTGTCGGTGAACACCACCGGAGAGTACGAGCGCACTTAGCAAGTAGGAGTTCCAGAGCCACAAAACGCATGCACATCTTGTATTGTTTTTTGCTCTTAAAGAAGCTTAGAGCATATGCTTCCCATGTGTGGAGATCAGGCAATTCTGTGACCTCCCATAGGGTGGAATGTGCAGACTTCCAGTAACTTTGCAGTGCCGAACAGGACCATAACATATGTGTGAGGTCTGCATCAGGGGTGTGACAACGGGGGCAGCCGATCTTTGTATCAGGAAAGTAACGGTTCAACTGTGCAGGGTGAAATAAGCTCTGTGTAACATTAAAAAAATGGATGTTTTAGAACCAAGAGTTCCAGGAGACCTGCTGGGTGAACTTGAATGCTTGTTCCCATTCTCGATCATGAAGTGTCCTCCCAAAGTCTTCCTCTCATTTACAGTTAGTGAGAGGCACATCCACAAGTTCACGGATCGCCCTGTACAGTCATGGGATTAGGTGACGGCCATCGCCTATGGTGAGGATAGCCTGCAACACCGGGTGGGTGAGAGGTTCCGCCTCCGATGTGCCTCAAAGGGTTCGGCAGCTATAAGAAATTGTCCCAGCGGGAGGCCATGGTCTATAGTCAATTTGTCACAGGAAAGGGGCTGGGCATCAGAAAATAGGTCTCCCACTGTAAGCAGAGACCGTGCGGTCCAGGCCCTCAAGTCCTTAGATGTAAAGAAGACCAGGAACTGGGGTAGGTCGATGAGAGGGAGGGCCGGGGCATATGCCGGCATCCCACGCGCAAGACGATGTATGTGTAGCAATAATCACATACTCCATTAATGTTAATTCTGAGTCTGAGAATCTGAAACTCCTTCTCCCTGCCATGTTAATACAAATTAAGGAAAAATAATTACAAGAACAAAATAGCAAAAACATAAAACAAAAAATAATGAGGTGGTCAAAAAATGTGCTGTGACTCCTGCTGTTTCAACAGGAGAAAGGCAAAGGATTGCTGGTTCAGAAGGTGTGGATTTTAGAGTGTGTAAAACAGATGTGCTTAATATTCACATCGGCCACATGTTTGTTTGACGTAGGTGTCCATCATTAAGATAGAAGGATACGTCAATGGTAAACATGTCTGCCATCACATTACTCCGTCGCAATACCACTGCAACACCGCTGGGATGACGGACACATTTAAATTTGGCATGTGGTAAACTGCCATGCCAATGCTGATGGAGTGCTTTCCGATGGCAGACAATTGTACGCAGCCAACAGAGAACAGGAGTACGGACAGATAAACCTCCATCAAGGTTGACGGAAGTGTTTCCATCGAATCAGGCGGGAGAACCTCCGCTGGTATGATGGATGAATTGAAACCTCCATCATGGATGGCAGACGAAACAAATGCCAAGATCTAAATCAGGCCCTTTATCATCACTTAATCCAATAAACGGATGATTGGACAAAATCCACTTTTTTCCTTCCATTACATATGGATTGTTCTGAGGGGAACTAGTGTGCGGTTTTCTAGCACTCTGCTCTTCTCTTGAGATGAATGACGCAAATCGTAATTTTTAACTTAAAATATCGATGTGGTGGTGCAGGGAAGTAGCACGCATTTTACAGTCGCATACAATAACCTAGGCAGCATTTATGTGTCAAAAGAGAGGAATGTGAAAAGGCTATTGGATTTTAAAAATGTCACTTTTTATCTTTGACCTTGGATCTATAAATAAGAACGAATTTATTAGCAACTACATTCAGGAGGACAAACATAAAATTTGGGTCTTTTTGCAAGGATGTGAAGCGTGAAATTAAACGCCATCTGCTATATCATTTTCTTCAATAAAGTCAGAAAAAATTTTTAAGTTAACTTTTTTGCTGCCTCTTGGATTATAAAAAGAGAATGGTGACGAGTAGTAAATAAAAAAAAACAACGAGGGTCATAATCAAGGAATCGTTTACTTCCACATCTCAGCTGTAAAATTTAAAATTTTTGAGCCAACTTTTAATGCAATTTTGAATGAACTGCAAATTGTACTTCTAGAACAAACGTTTAGGGGGAAAATTGTATTCTTTTGTTTTATTTATTAGATAAACCTCGGGGGATATTCTCAAGAACGTGTGATAATTATCGCAAAATTAGCTCAACGCAACTTTGCACATCGCAGTCTATTGTGGGAAAATAACGCTGTGTTAATGTTGTATTCTCAACACGGCAGTACCATGCGATAGTCTCACGCTAACGCGTCAAATGACCACGATAAAATTACCATGACGGCAAAAAAACGCGAAACACGAACGCGAAAAAAGTTGCGATGTGGCCAACCGCGATCAAGAAATCTGCGATAACCAGCGACAGGCCTGCAGTTCCCACGCGTCATGGGGGAAAATGCATTATAAAAGCACCGAAAAACACAAACAAAATAATTCAAACTGCGTAGCACCATGGAGGAAGACGGAGCAAGTACAGAGGACGACCAGAACCCCACAAGCCCCCAGAAGGACCAGCCTGGGACCTCGGGGTCACGGAAGGGCAAGGAGAAGAAGACGAAGAAGACTATGTTCAGTCCGCAGGAAAACAGGATCATCATCACGGAGGTGATAGAACACCACCAGCAACTGTTCATCACCTCCAACGTGTCATTGGCAAATAAAAATGCAATATGGCAGTCCATCCTGGACAAGGTGAATGCAGTCGGAGTGAGGAGGAGGACAATTGGAGAGGTCAAGAGGCGCTGGAATGATGCGAAGCGCAAAACCAAGAAGAAACTCGCTGACAACCATCAGGCAGCAATGCAGACTGGAGGTGGCAGTCCAGCAGACACCAGGAGCTGGATGAGATGAAGGAAATGGTGGCCACAGTCATCAGTGGGGAGACAGTGGCAGGAGTTGGGTGTCCGGACACTGCTCGACATGACCTGACACAAAAGCACCAGGGTGAGTACCGAACAGGGACTGGGGGGACGGGGGGAGATGGGCACAATGGCACACATGCCCAATTAAGTACAGCACACTGTACACCCACAATGACTCTGAATCATGTCCCTGATCCCCTTGGCACACTGCAGCACACATACAAACAGCAAGTAGGCCCCCGTCCACTATGGGCACTAAGGCATCCCTCCCCACACAGCACCAATCTCACAACCAACCCATGCACATGTGTTAAAACCAGCAAAGCTGCGTGTCTGTGAGCCACACTGACAATGCAAGTGACACTGCATGACGAACAGCATGGCTGCAGTCCAATTAACATGTCATGGTGCACGCCACAACACTGAGGTGGCTGAGTGTGGAACACATCCGGAAAGAAGCAGGTCACACTCTGACACATCCACGTGTACAAACAACCCCTGACGTCAACAACACATCTGCGGATAAACCATGCCCAAGAGTCCAAAATCCGAACTAGAGCCAAAATTAGCCAAATCTGCAACATCTCAGCACTGTAGAAGCACAGAAGTCAAAGGCACACTGCCTCAAAGGGATAAGGGGCAGCAAAATCACAGCTGCAGGGGCGACTCTCCCACAATGCAGCACACACACATTGCAATAACAGCACATCATCATTGACGACAATGTAGTACAAAGTGCAACACTCTCACTACAGAACAGAGGACACAACTGGTTCCGCTTGTGCGTAAAAACTGGCCAATCATATCTGGCATAGCAGGAAACTGTGAGATGATAATGTACGTGTACAACCTCACATCCGTGATGTAGTTCAAATGTCCACAGTCCCGCATCAAATAGTCAGCTCCTCCCAAACAGTCACAATGTACATTGTCATGCAGTCTGTATGTAAACTTGAGCAATGCGTCAACATACATGTCAATACAATGTTAAAATGCATCTCCCCTTCACATTGCAGAGGGACAATCAACACCTCCTGCAGAGCAGACCAGACAACTCATCAGTGATAATGAAGAGGACCTCCACACCTTCAACACCGACGCCCTACAACAGCTCATGGACAGCTACGGCAACCCACCTCCAGGAGCAGGGCAGCCCAGCTGCATCGAGGAGACCCCACCCCCTGCACAGACCACACAGCAGGAAGCACCCACCACCACGGCTGGCTCCCAGCACCTCACTGAAGCACACATCGCATTCCAAGGCCAGGTGTTAGACTGCCAGAAGGAGGTGGCTGAACAGGTGCGGGTGGGGTTCAACCTCATGGCAGCCAAACTAGATGACATACGTGGGTGTCTAAGTCCCATCAGGGACCACCTACACTCCTTAACGGACACCCACAGTTCGCTCCATGATGTCCAACAATCCATGCCCGACATCGCTGGAGTCATGACTCTCAGAAGAGAACATCTGTCTAGTCAGAGTGGCCTCAGCGATGTTAGCCGAGAGTTGGCACAGATGCTGAGGATAATGGAGAACATGGAGCGGATGCATTCAGAAAGAATGGCTGCCACGGATGCACACCAGCGAAAAGTTGTTGGGATCTTCCATGCCCTGGGAATCCTCATCATCGCATTGCTGCCACTAAGGCAGTCGCTGATGAATGCTGCTGGTACTTCTACACACACATCTCCGGCCCCTGATGTGTCAGTGGCACACAGTGCTGCAGACCAAACATCAGCACCCACATGTCAGACAGATGACATAGGGGACGAAGATGCGGGTGATTCCACCTCTGTAGTAAGAAGGAGCCAGTAGCATTCTTCTCCGCCATATGCCCTGTTTCAGCTTGGTTCTGCCCTCTGCATCATGCCCTATAACAACACCTCCCACTGTCCCCCGAAACACTCTGCGACACTCACCTTGGACCTCGACATGGACTGCCATATTTTGTTTGCTTACCAATGACACAGCAATCAGACTGCGGACTGTACTCTTCCTCTTCCGATGTACTTGTCAATCCCTAAATGTCTCTGGCTGGCCCTCCACTGGGCTACAATGTAATGTGGGGTTTGCATGGCCATGTACTGCTCCAGCTCCGACACTCCACCGAATGTGAATAAATCATTCAAATTCACACAGATGTGTCATGTCCATAATCGATCCAGTATGAAAGTATGGATGAATGTAAGGACAGTGATTGCCCAAATAGGTACACCCTGGGAAATGAAAGTAATGCGCATGTTTGACCGTGACACACATAGGAAGTGAGATGACTGGGAATGTGTGCACTAGCTGTGGCCTCATTGCTCTGAAACAACAATCGCGCAATTCCTCAACTTTGCCCCACGCAATGTTAGAAATAGGGCTGGGTATGAAATGTCAAAGTTGTTGGCAGGCCTAAAGTAGTGTCCCCCATCACATTTGACAACAGAACATCTCTTCACATACCTACTCACACTCAACTGGGTGGACACAGCCTGTAGTGATGGATCACATTGATCCACATGGCAAGAATATGGACACCATACTCACATCGCTGAAGACACGTAAGAGCACAGGTCTATCAGCAACTATCCCAACCACTATGTCTGGCTCACAGAGGTGGAGCTGGCAATAGGGACTCACCCCTAAGTGAAATGCATCAGTCAGTCCCTCCCTGTGTACGGACAATGCTCATTGAGGCACACGATCTGTCATTCTAATCAACACTCATCACAGTTGAACAGTAGTGAAGTTGCGTAGACTTTATTGCCATGTGCGTGTCAGTACGGGCAAGACAAGGTCCACAACATGCAGACCAACGCATCAGACACTAACCGGCAGCATTCGGTCACGGTACAGTTCCACGTGACAGGCGTTGTGCATGCGCCCGGGATGTTCTGCCATTGCGTTGGTGGCTCTCGTAGAACCGGCACTCTTCTGACCTGCAGCAGTTATGTGGATGATATGCCACAGCTCGGAGCAATGAGTCATATGTGTGTGCAACGTTTGGACGTATGGGTTGTTGTGTACGTAAGTGTCAAGGGCATTCCATGCAAGAGTACCTCGAGCAAGAACTTCTGTGTGTGGGGTGTGGATACGTTGGTCCTTCATTAGCGCTGTGCGTAGTGTGGGAATCGTCATCATCTGCTATGGTATCTCTCTCAGGGGGTGCCTGCCGCATGCAAGACCAAGGTCGGAGGTGCAGGTGTCCTTCCGCCTCATGTATTGAGACAAAGGAGCTATCATCCCTAATGTTAGTCTGACTACTGCTTGCATTCTGGAAATGTGATGTGGCTTTCGCGCTGCAATTGAGGCTAGGCCTTAGGCTTATGGCGCACCAATAGCGATACACACACAACAGTTGGCATGCATGAGCCAAGAGCCCGAGCGGCCTTGCGCTCCTTGTACAATCCCTTCGTGCGCGGCCACGCTCCGGGTGCATGCAACATTGCAACATTGTCGATTGCGGGCCGTGTGGTGCAGACACTGCAACAGAGACACATGCATCAGTTGGTTTCCTGTCCAGCCCAGAAATGAACCATGCCCAGAGCCCAGGGATAATTCTTCACACCCCTACGCTGGTCTGGCGTACACCGAGCCAGCCCACTCGGCTTACGTATGAAGGGCGGGGGGACGACGATACGTGTCCCAGTTCTTCCCCACTTCCGGAGATGACATGGCTGCATCCGCCTGGCATATCACGAGACTCAAACAGAAAGGGTCCATGACTGACGTTGCACAGAGTTGGTGGCACCGGAAACACTGCGGCTGGCACGGGCCTACCGCCACGGGACGGTGACTTTCGGTGCACTGAGGTAGGGGCACCTTAGGTGCTGAGCGGGTGTGCAGCCTGTGATGATGCGCCATCCTGGCGGTCCGGACTGGTAAGGATTTGTGTGAGCCCTGCTGGACGGCAGTGTAGGCCTGAGCCAGCGGGCAGCGCGGGCCTACCACCACGTAGCGTTGCCTCGCAGTTCACAGAATTAGTGGCACCTATAGGGCTGAGCGGGTGTGCAGCCTGCGATGATGCCGTGTGCACTGATATGATCTCTGCCATTGCGAAATCAAGACCCAGAATCCCGTGTGTGACCTGGTGGCCCGCGGGGCGGGGCTGCATGATGTGGAGGCTGCCAAGGACGCGGACCCCGGGCTTGGAGCTTGCACCGGCATGTGGTGGGCCCTCTTGGAGACACGCTGGTGGCGGAAGGTGAGCAGTGAGGCCTGGGTGCGCTCTCTCTTTCTCTCTCTCTCTCTGTCCTTTGATGAGCGCATGACACACCTTCTTATCTTGAATTTTGTCTTGCAGGCTGTGTCTTACAGATTGTCCAGAGAAGACCCGCCATGACTCTTCCGAATAGTTGTTTTGAGTTAAATTTGAATAAAATAATTTGTTTGGAAATTCAAAGATGAATGAATGATACTCCTTTTTCTGACCACACATGAATGTTGATTGTTGTACTTGTGCGACATCAGGCGAATTGTTTTGTTCATGATTTCGTAAAGTTGATGTGAAATATCTTTGTCCGGGGTAGGGCCCGGGGGATCCTGGGGGTGGCGGTGGGTGTTGTGGCCCTCTTGGGTGTCCGGCTGCATGATCAGTAGCTCCATGGCATCTGTTGTTCTTCTGGTGTGGCTGTGGGCTGGGCTCCATTTCTGGTGCAGGTTATCGTCCGACTTAATACCAGGAAAGAGCAGGTGTTAATTCCCTGCTGCTAACGCGCCTTATCGCATGTTTTGTGATCTTATCGCAGATCTGGCTGGTCATTGAGAATGTTGCGAAGTGGTGTTGTCGCGGGTTTTTGCACGGGAACGCCTACTCTGCATCTCATCAGCGTTAGTTGCCGGTGTCATCTTTGCTATCGCGGGAAAACTGCCGATACCGGCTGTTAGCACCAGCTTGTGAATAGGGCGCTAAATCTATCGCCACTTTGGCTGCGATAAGGTGCTGCTAACTCGGCGATAAGTCCTTGAGAATATGCCCCTTAGACTGTTCCATCAGGACAAAGCCAAAGATTTGATGAAGGGCATGAGCCTACGACCAAACTCTCGCGAGACCACTGGACCGTCATTATGAAAGCATTTGCGAGCGTCAACACAGGCGGAAAATTCTCCTGTCATGCAGTGTGCCGTTGGCATAGAGGGATTGTAAAATGGGTCCCTCGCCGCGACCGTGAATGGGAAGATGAGCAGAGAGTGATTTGAAGCCCAGTCACATTATGACAGGTCTCTGGAAGATTCCATGTTGCAGGCCCACAAAGCACCCCCATTTGGAACAGAAGACTCTGATCGAAATATGGGAAGGTCTGCACTGTCACCTCTGTATGTAATGCAACCTGGTATTAGTTTTTTCTTGAATTGAATAAACGTCGTCATAATTATTTAATAAAATCTCAGAAATGCTTCTTCTATAGGAGGGGCTGCCCAAACCTTTTCAATATTAGATATCTGAAAACCTTTAGGTTTTTACCCAGGCTTCATTTCAGTAAACATTTTCTTGTGCATAAAGCAATATTAGTCTTCTACGCTTACACCTGGGCTCTACTTTGTTTTAGTGATTATTGACAAGTGTTCAAATAGAGCTAAAAGATCACAGAGATACACCAACATATAGTCTGCATATGCTGGAAAGTTGGGATTTAAAGGTCTCATTTGGAATGCTTTTCATATGTTTTGATGACCAAATAGGAATATGGACAATAGCAAGTGGTGAACTTTGAGAGTGGTACAGTATAAATATTTGACAAAAAAACAAGAGAGCTCCCATTCAAATTTTTCAGAAAAGCAGGCGGGGTGGTTGACTTCGCAATATAATTGACACATAACTTTCCTAAAAAATAGGGTCTTTGAGGGGGTTTGAAGGTCTTTCCACAGTTAAACAAAGAGTCTTAGCAGTAACTGCATTCTGATTCCCATGCACCTGGATCAGCAAATTATGTCCCGAAGGCACACACGTAATATGGGCACCCTGAGGCCAGGGCCACCAGAACTCAAGGATAATCAAAATCATCTCCAGAGTGCATGCAGATATTCTACACACATCATTTTGGATTGAGTGCTAAAAATGCAGCTGTACAAATGTATAATTCAGGAGGGTGCAAATTTGGTGAGCATCCACATAGTAGTTAATTTTCTGGTAGTCAGAAAGTTTTAGAAATGCTCTTCCTAAACGTACATCTGAGCATCTAACTTATACACAAGTGGACATGACTTAAGTTGCTCAGAATGCAGTGAAATCCATCAATCCTTGTGCTGTTTAATAGGTGTGTCTAGGAAGATGTGCTAGGTAAAAGAGCATATTTTAATAATGGGGAATAAATGTTAGGTGGAAATAATTTAGGATTTGGTGCATTTTCCTCAACCTATGCACGCATACTGCATTCTTTGTGTACATAACACAAAAGGAGGGCTAGAAAAATAAATGCAGTTCATCAATGTATGTTTGTGAATACAATGGACTTGCATTTGTCATGCACTAAAAATATACATGAATGGTCTAGAAATGTACACGATTCATCAATATTACATATTTCTTTCTATGAGTACATAGAGTTTGCGCTGTCCCCAAGTTACAACTTCACAGTACTTTGCACCATCCTTAAGACCACCTGGGACAAAGGCTGAAAATACCTGCAGAAATTGATCCCATATTGTATCCTAGGGAGACGCCTCTAATAATCTTCTGCTCACCTGATTCATTAACAAGATATCACAAGATCAAAAGATGACAGCAGCTCTTTGATAATTTAGGGCCCTCTGCTGTGGAATACCCTAGACTATGCCTTGCAATCTGAACCCAACTACTATTAATTCAGAAAAGACATGAAGATTGAATTTTCCTGGATTTCTTTTTAATGGATCTGCTCACAATTAAAATGGCCGTAACAGGAAACTATCAAACATGTGCTCCACTCACCTGATTGGCCTTCAACTTCACCTGACATTATTATTGTTATAGAAACGGTATAGTGTTAGCCTATCTAGCACTCTAAAGTAAACATGAAATGATATGCAGCTCTATTTAAAATAAAGTCAAGATACATGATAAAACCTATGATATATGCAACTTTCCCCATGGCTTCGTTGAATCAGCTATGTGTGTGAATCTAGAGCGGAACGGGATCACTCTATTTTAACACCACCACACACACAAACTCTTTGGGTATCTGGTTCAAAAGAGTATCTTTTATTATCTTATGTTGTGCTACACTTCTTCATAGTTACAACATAGGATAGAATTTCCACAGCACATTCTCCTTCACATGTGTTTGAGCTTTGAGTGTGGGATGCATTCTTCATGAGGTCAATGTGAGTGGGCTTATTAAGATGAGGAACTCCCTTGCTCTTCCATGATTCTGTCAACAGATTTGCATTAGTCTTAAACAAATAGATATATTTGTCTATCACACAATGATATACCCAAAAGAGCAGGAAAGCTTGCTTAGGGAATTTGTCTATCACTCCTATCATTGTGTGATCTATGATGAGCACATCGCAGGTTCATAAGCTGGTATGTTTAGCTCAGCTTTTGATCTTTAACAAATCAATGAAATGAAAATAGTCTTAAGTAGATTCATATCATTCTGCCACTAATAAAAAATGCAGCAGGGTTTGGGATTTTTAGAATGACCAACCAAGCTGCAAATCTGCTCACTGGTGATGGGATGTTGCCTGTGCTGTAGGAGCAAAGATGTGAGAAACAGAGTGTAATCGACTGACATATCCAGAATAGGCATTGGGCCTTCTGGAGCCCAGTTGGCATCATCTCTCCAGTCTGATACAACACTGCAATGTGGCCTTGTGTTGTTGAAACTCGATCTGCGCATGCACTTTCATGGCTTTCTAGCTACCCTGTAAAGAAAGGCTCTCTGTTCCTGCCAGGTGTAGTGTCATGAGACTATGTGCTCGGGCTGGGGAGGACACCACAACTGGTAACGAGCAGGGGATCTGTGCCCGAACAAACGAGACTGCTCTCGCTGAGAGTTTGCAACACTACAGCAAACTACTTGTGCATTCCACGTGCGCCCAAATCAATGAGAAGTAGTTCAAAGTTGGCGTGTGTGGAATCAGAGCCTCGCTCCAGCTCATATACAGCTCTCGAAGAAGTTGAAGGCCCTGTAGAGGCGTGCATTCGAAAAGCCCACCAGAAACCCACTAGTAAAGCCAAAAGAAGCGATATTGCACCATATCATAACACAGAGCCATCAGGGATACAAAGCAAAACGCTAAAGGCAGCCACAACCAGATAAGATGCAAAAGCCAAACGCAACACTGATCAAGTATGAGAGATGGAACCATCACCCAACATCAAGAAGGAAAACAACAGCAAAGACAATGAGGGGCGAGAAAAAGAAAACTCACTCACTGCCAAGGAGGAAGGAAGAGCCATAAGACCTCAGCCCAAGCACAAGCACAAGGCTGGTGCTTACAGAAAGTGAGGATTCAGATGCACAGCAAAGGCTGTCTGAACAGAATATGCTCTCAATGACAGTAGAAAAGAGCACGAACTACGATGCAGCTGTGTTTCTAAAACCACCACCACCATTTGACACCACCAAAAAGCAGAAAATTTGCACCAGGTGGACTGCATGAATCGAGAAGTTTGATGAATCATTAAATATTTGAAGAACCTTGCCAGCGACAGAGTGAAAGAATTGTAGAAGAAATTCTCGCAGACTGATGTAATATCGTACCGTCAGATCACAGAAGCATTGGGACCGGTGCATGGATGGTGACGTGACGCTACCCACATGCGTCACGGATAGTGTGTTCCACCCAGACACGCCTCCGGAAGTAGAGAAGAAGCGTCGAGGCAAGGATGGAGACGCTGAGGCCATGGCGGCTTTGAGCGAAGCACGATTACCTTCCTGTGGCTCTCTGAGAATCTGAGAAGGGGTAACCTCTATAATCGGAAAAACGATGCGGAGCACGGAGACCTGAGAGGCATCGTAACCTGGCTTCGATGGCGCGGGAAGGAAAAGGTAAGAACGCAAAATAAGGGGAGCTGTGCTGTGCGTTGTTCTTACGCTTCTCCTTAGAAATCCGCCGCCAGCTCTCCTGCGATATTAGAGGCCCTCCCTCCCAGAGCTTCAACATGGGAGTTGGCACCTGGGTGTTATGGTGCATATTCCTTTCGGTGATACAAAGATTGGTCTGAGGTCCAAAAGGAGAGAAGCATAGGAAGGAGATGGAGAGGAAGAAGATAGAAGGGGAAAAGGAGCAGTGAAAGTTAGAAAGAGAGAGGGGAAGGCTTCATGATACCAGGACATCGATCAGGAGATACAGCCACAAAAGGAGGAGGGGTGCAAAGGGGGGAAAATTAGAACTGAATATGAAGGATTTGCAGCATGCGCACATTTAAGCGAAAGTCTGTAACCGTAGCTGTGGACCTCCATAAGGTGTCTATTTCTCAGCCTGCTGAACCCTTTTCCACCCCAACCTGCTGTAAACAGTATCCTTTATTTCCAAAGTCTCATATGGTGGCAACAGCTGTTAACATTACTGGCCAAACAACAAATACAATGACAATACCTGCACTTGGCACTTTGGAAAGGGCATACTTTCACTCTCCTCTCCGCTGTAGTCCGGGGTTAACAACTAGAGACGCCATTTTGACAGTGCATGCTCTAGTTGTCAAGGGGGCCGGACTACTAATATGCGCGCTGCGCGAACGCGCAGCAGACGTGCACAGCGGGCGCGCCACTGGCGCGCCAAAGGCACGCCTATGGCAAGCTCGTCTGCGCCCGTCAGCGTCCCGGCGGCGGCCAGCGCCAGTCATTATGCCCGTTCTGCTCCTCAGTTCCCAGCTTCTCATCAGAGTTGCAGTCGGGCTGAGCTGCTCTTGCTCCGTCCACTCCGCTGTAAGAGTTCCAGTTCTTGGGAGGTATTGGATAATTTAAACACAGTGTGTGAGATCTGCAACTTTTTCCTGTGCCCCAGACCTGCAGACGCATCTTCCTCAGATACCCCCGTGTAGTTAATCGGGAGGGACCACACATCCTGGAAGCCTTGATCAATGCTCGTTCTATGGCCCGTCACTTTCAGGATGTTTGGGATCTCATCCTGGATGAGTCATTGGATCTTTTATTCATAACAGAGACCTGGCTAAATGAGTTTTCCAACCCTGTTATTGAACTGGCCATTCCTAGGGGGTTCAAAGTGTCCCGGGTCGACCGTAAAATTGGTAGAGGAGGTGGCGTAGCGGTGGGGTTTAGGGATGAGTGGTCTTTCCAACGAGGTGAGACCTTGAGTATTGCAGATGGGGAGGCATTGGACTTTTCTATTACCATTTCTCCTCACTTCACGCTGGGTGGATTATTGGTCTACAGACCTCCAGGGCCCACTGGCGCTTTTCTTAAAGCACTGGATGATATCATCATTCCCCGTGCGCTTCGTTTTTCTCATTTTTTATTTCATGGTGATTTGAACATTCATTTAGACTGCGCTGAGGCCGGGGAAACTCGGGAGTTCCTTGACTCTCTACACCTCGCCCAGCTCTCCTAATGGGTCACTTTCCCCACACATTGTGGAGGACATATCCTGGACCCAATATGTTCAAACTTCCCTATTTCTGCCAAAGCGCCCCTGCAAGTAACTTGGACTGATCACAGTGTGGTCTTATTTTCGTGGACCTTAAAGAATCACCACTCCTCGAACCGGCCTTGTCTAGGCAGACAGTCTCACAAAATTGACCTGGCCGCTTTTAGTTTGGCCCTGGCAGGGACTCGACCAGCCTTGGCTATGGATTTGGAGGGAGCCCTAGAGAATTTCACCAGTTGGATTGCACAGGCGGTCGAGCTTCTCTCCCCCGCCTTACCTCCCAGGCGAGCCAGAGACTCCCCCTCGAAACCTTGGTTTTCCGAGGAGCTTAAAATACAGAAACGTTCCTGCAAAAAATTAGAACGGGGCTGGAGACTAACCTAGTGTCCTCTTGCAAAAGCGTTATTGAGGAAAGCACAGAAACTGTACTATGCAGCTATACTGCAAGCTAAGAGCCTGTACTATGCAGAGAGGATCGCTCATTTGAAAAACAATGCCAAAGAAATTTTCTCCATAGTGCAGAGTTTCTTGGCTCCTAACGCCGAGTCTATTACTCTTCCTACCTAGGCCGCCTGGTGTGAGAAACTGTCGAGTTTCTTTATCGATAAGATTCAGGCGATCCAGGAAAATTTTAGAACTAGTACGACCGTCCTAGCTGGGAGTTCTGCCCTTACAGTTCCGTCATCGGGTTCACACATATCACCTGTCATGTCAGCCTTCTCACCTATTGCCTCGCAAGATTCCCTGGTAATTTTAAAATCACTCAAATCTGGCTCCCCGTCAGATCCTTGCCTGGCTAGGCTGTTAGCCTCAGTTGCGTAGGCAGTTAATCCAGAGGTCAATACTCTGATTAATATGTCCCTGCAGACTGCCACTGTTCCTCTGAGATGGAAGCAGGCCAAACTTTTGCCTTTGTTAAAAAAGCCTTCCCTGGATCCCTGGATCCCAGCTAGCTACCGTCCGATCTCTCTGCTTCCAGCCGTGGCGAAAGTGTGTGAGAAGGCGGTTAATAAGCAGCTTATCAACTTTGTGGAAGATTTTGGCTTACTTCATCCAGCTCAATCAGGGTTCAGAGCCAGCTATAGTACTGAGACGGCCCTGGTTGAAATCACGGAAGCAATCAGAGAGTGTTTGGACGCTGGCGGCAGAGCGGCTCTCATTCTATTAGACCTCTCTGCGGCCTTTGATACCGTTCCTCACTCTCTGCTTTTGGCCCGTCTTTCAGATATCGGTGTTACGGGATCTGTCTGGAACTGGCTTAGATCATTTCTGGTAAGAAAGATCACAGCAGGTTTGGATGCCCCCGTCCTCCTCTGCTCCACAATCTGTGACCACTGGAGTACCGCAGGGCTCTACCCTGAGTCCCCTCCTTTTTAATATATATATGACCCCATTGATTTATTTGGCGGAGGAGCTGGGCGCCAAGATCATCGCTTACGTCGATGATACCCAGCTCCTTTTTACATGGAGTAAAAACGATTCATCCCCGGCTCAAGCTAGAGCTTGTCTTACGGTTGTTTTTCAATGGCTCCTTTCTGCACAGCTCAAGTGCAATGAGGATAAGTCCGAAATCCTCTTGTACGGGACCTTTCCCTCACAGTTTAAGGAATCACTCTGGCCGGCCGAATATCCACTACCCAATTCTGAAGGCCAGCCAGTGAAAAATCTAGGGATTTGGTTCAATGAAGATCTCAGGTTCACCACTCAGATCAAAAAGCTAGCAGGGCAATGCTTCGGCACCCTAAGATCACTTAGGAAATTTCTCCCTTTTCTGCCTAGGGCTGCCAAAGAAATGGTCACCCGCGCCTTGATATTGTCGCGGATTGATTATGCAAATGCCCTTTATATTGGCCTACCTGCGTATCAGCTGAGGAAACTGCAGGTAATACAGAACACTGCAGCTAGGTCTCTACTGAACATTCCAGGAAGATCGAGCACAAAACAACATCTGCACGATCTTCACTGGCTTCCTGTGGCTGAAAGGGTTAGGTACAAGGCCCTTACCCTGGCGAACGCAGCCTTGCATCAATCCGGCCCAGTATACCTCAGGAATCGGTTTAAGTTCTATATGCCCCCAAGACAACTGCGCTCTGTGGCGCAATTTCTGGCGGTGATTCCGCGCTTTCGCCTCGCGAGAATGGGCGGTAGCTCCCTGGCCTATAAGGCAGCAGTGGCCTGGAACGCACTCCCCCTAGACCTTCGATGCGTACAAGATGCAAAGCATTTCAGGAAACGGCTGAAAACGTTGCTTTTCGTGTAACTTCCTCTGATGACCCTCAGCTCACTAGCAAGGTACAGCGCCGGGACACTCCTGAGTAGCCGTGCGCGATATAAATGCATATAACATAACAATACAGACTGCACCAGCCCCAGCTCAACAGTAGGTAAGGCCAAAAGAGACAGCAACGAATACTCAACCCCCTACCATCATAGTAGACAATGAGAAATCTCCCCAGGGGGTAGGAAATGGAAAAATCTCCCAGCCCGTCGGTTAAAGACATGTTTGACGTGATTTTATCTGAGATTAAGGAACTACGGATGATACAATCACAAGAGATTGCTTTGCTGCATATAAGACTGTCGTAAATTGAGGACACAATGGTAAAAGTCCCACAGCAGTTAGCTGAAGCTGAACAGTGAGTATCCAGCCTTGAGGACAAGGTAGTAATTCGTGAACAGGAAATAACACAAATTAGACAAAACATGGAGGCTCTTGACTCAAAGCTACAAGATATGGAAAATTACAATGGGTGGTTGAATCTACGGCTAGTGGGGATTCCGGAAGCAATGGAGGGGCCACAGGTTTGGTACTGGGTGGCGTTCCTGTTGAGAAAAGCTATTCCAGAACTACCATGGGATTTAAGGATCACAAGAGCTCACAGGGTACCTTTCCAGCGCCCTAACAACCTGAAATATCCTTGTACTATTTTAGTGAATTTCGCTGATTTTCGAATCAAAGAAAAAATTATTTCCAAGGCAATAGAAAAAAGAACTTTGACAACACAAGAAATTCCACAATTTAAATTCTTTTTCAGATATGTCTGCTGTGGCAGCAAAAAGGCGGAAAGAATTTGTATGAATGATTGATCTTTTTAAGTCTAAAGGGGCGCAGGCAATCATCGTCCAACAATCAAAGCTAAAGATTCTTGCAAATGGCAAATTCCATCTACTGGACAATGTAGTGAGGGCACAAGAACTGTTATAGCAGATATCTAATTGATTATAGTATTTAATATGTTGCCCTGAATGCTGCATGTCAAATTATAGCTAAAAAAAGTATTTTCTTCTCTCTTCAGGTGGGTATGACCGGGGCCCGGAGGACTAGACCCCTTTGGGAAAGGGAGGCACACAAAGGGGGACAGGGTGCAGAGTCATGGCACCCAGAGCACCAAAAGGGGGTTGGGAGGAGATGTGGGCTATTCTCTCACAATTGTTGCAGGGTGGGGATGGGGATGGGGCACCAAGGGTGGGGTAAGTTTGGTCTCGGGACAGGGAAAGGGGGTATGCAGGAAGAAAAAAGGGGATAGTTCTTCTAAATGCCGGTACACCCACATGACATTGGTAAAAATCATGAATCAACATAAAATAAGAAAGGTCAATTGGCTGAAAAATTTGTTCATCTCTCCAGATGTCTGTATTTGTACTAAAAACTACCATGCACTTTATATGTTATATGCACTGCCACTTTATTTTCTTCTTATGCACAGACACTTTAAATAGTTAAATTATGTACTGTAAAATAAGTACCTTCCAGTGTTTTAAAATGTTTATATGTTTACAGGCACAAGGCACTTTGAATGTGATCTGTTTCCCTTGATGGCTCCATCAGCAGACAATTAAGGACTCTGTAAGAATTCTTTCTTTAAATGCCAATGGTCTCAATAACAAAATAAAAGCCCGGGCTATCGAAGAATGGCTTAAAGGAAATACACCAGACATAATATTGTTTCAGGAAATGCATTACGTAGATAGGAAGAAATTATCATTTAACATGTATCAACACAACAATGGGTAGGTAGTAGATATTTTTGGTCAGCAAGTACGGCCCAAAGGGGGATAGCAATTTTCTTTAATAAATGTTTTCCTTTCCAGACCATATACTCCCAAGTAGTTAAAGATGGGAGGTGGGGGTTAGTTAATGGTTTAATGAATAACAATAGACTAACCATGCCTACAATTTATGCTCCAGTTGAAGATAATCCCACACCTCTGTTGGATCTATATCACGCATTGTTGTTACTTCCTGGTATGGTAATAATAGGGGGTGACTTTAACTTCTTACAGAATCCTGTTTTTATTCATCCTCTGGGGTACGGAAACAGAATAAACCACGCACGGGTGAGGCACTATTGGAATGTATGGAAAAATTGGATTTGATAAAGAGTTTCCTACGAAAATAGAATATATTTATGCTTTTTAGCCAAATATAAAACAGCTGCTAGGTTGGACTATTTTTTAATTTTTTTAATCTGTTTATTGAGTATATAACAGACAACAAAAAATCAAACAAATTGAGGACACCTCTCCCTGTGAGAAAAACATCAAATTAAGTCCACTATCCACGTTACATAGCATAATATTTTGATAAGAACATACATGGCAGAATCAATCCCATTCAATACACCCCCAGGTCTTCTCCTCAGAAATAAGCTAGGGTAGAAAAGGAAATTGTGCAGTACCATCTCACCACAAGCTACCCTGATAAAGTTCACGTCTCAGGGATAGACCAAAGAGATCATTCAATAATCCAAGTATTGTATGGGGCTTTATTGTTGTCAAACCGATGGGATCGTTTGTGTCCGGCTATGTATGACGTCCCGATGCATATGTTCTGCCCTCTATTCGTGAGGACATTTTAGTCTAAGGAAGCAACAGGGAACTGTCATCGATTTTATACAAATAAAAAGGGGAAGGGAAACTCTCTTCAGGGAGAGGGGAGAAAAGGGAGGATGCGCTGGGAGGATCTAGGCCACGGGGGGAAAACGAGAGGCTCGTAGGGGGGTATGAGGATAGGCCTCCTCGCTCAAGTGGGCTGTTCTGGGGATTCCGGTTTCTGACCCCTAGAGTATGGTTCGAGCGAGTCTTCAAATAGTTGCAAGGCTCGTAGTCGGGGGGAACCAACCGGAAGTGTCTGGTCTTAGTAAAATAGTGTATAAGCGGTTGCCAGATGCGGGTAAATCTAGTATCCGTGTGATTGATGCGGGCAGTAAGTAATTCGAGGGCTAAGACATTCCACAAGCGAAGAAACCATGTGGCTACAGGGGGAGGGTGCGGCTTCTTCCAAAATAAGGCTATGGACTGCCTAGCAGCTCCTAACATGTGTAGAATCAAGCGCCAGTTCGTGTAAGTCATGGCAGTTAGCGTTGAGGGTTTAATGCCCAGTAAGGTGACTATTGGAGAGGGAGGAATAGGAAACCCCACTACCTCTTTGATGTAGCTAAGGATCTCTTTCCAAAACATCGTGAGGCTCAGGCAGGACCACCATATATGAATAAAGTCTCCTCTGTCTCCCTGGCACCTCCAGCACATTGGGGGAAAGTTTGGAAACATTTGCTGCAGACGGGTTGGGGTGTAGTACCATTGCATTATGAGTTTATACGCTGACTCACGTTGCAGCGTACTATGTTATACCTTCGGGATATCCTGCCATAATCGATCCCAACTTTCTGGAGGTATATCCTCTTCCAGGTCTGAAGCCCACTGTGTCTGATACACGTGGGGTGTGGGTCACTGGGAGTGCTGTAAGACAGTATATGTGTGAGAAATCAAACCCTTCGATCCCTCAAATTTGCGAACCAGGGATTCAAAGGCAGTAAGTTGTCTGGTGGCTCCGTGAGTATAAGTCTGGGGTCTGAGCCAATGGCGTATCTGGTAGTATTGCATCCGTTCCCCCTCTGTGAGGTGGAAAGCTTGCCTACATTGTTCAAATGTAAAGAATTTATCGCCCTGGAAAAGGTCCTGAATAACCCGGCATTCACCATCCGTCCACGCACTAAATGCCTGAGGTTGCATTGCAGGGGGGAACATGGGGTTACGAGCTATAGGCGTGTTAGGGGAGTGAAATGTAGTCAGCCCTCGGGATACCGCCAGTTTATCCCATATCTCTAATACTGTCTTCGTGGGGGTGGCTATGTATGCGCTACGGGGATGAGCCCCACGAGGAAGCCAAGCCAAATAAGTCCCACAAAGGTCTACAGGACACCGCTCGGTCTAAGTGAAACCAGTGTTTTTCGCTCTCGCGAACCACACACTCAGATATACACCAGAGATGACAAGCCCAGTAGTACTCCAGAAGGTTGGGGCACGCAAGCCCCCCCGGTCACGGGGTAGCATCAAAATCCTATTAGAGAAGCGTGGTCGGGATTTCCCCCATATAAATTTGGTAAAATCGCGTTGAAGGGCAAGGATATCAGAATGTGGTATTGGAGTGGGAAGGGATTGAAAGAGATATAAGATCTTGGGAAGAAGAGACATTTTAATGGTGTTGATACGGTCAAACCATGCAAGAGGAAGGCCCTTCCATCTGTGCAGTTCCTCCCGAATGGCACTTCTATAACTAGGCCAATTGGATGAAGTCCATGACGAAAGTGTGGGAGACAGGTCTAGGCCCAAATACTGAATCGATTTGTCAGACCACTGTACCGGGATCAGATCTTGCAATTCCTGGATCTCCAAGGCCTGAAGAATAAGATTAAGGGCATGAGACTTGGCAAGATTAATTCGGTAACCCGACGCATCTTCAAAGGACCGCAGAAGAGTAGCCACCGCTGGTAGGGAAGTAGACGGGGAAGAGAGTGAGAGAAGGAGGTCATCAGCGAAGAGGGAGGCTTTATGTTCGTATCCTCCCTTGGGGATACCCCGTATATTCTGATCACGGCGAATGGCGATGACCAGAGGTTCGACCACTAGGGCAAACAATAAGGGGGATAGTGGGCACCCCTGTCTGGTGCCGTGATAGATGGGAATAGGAGCAGTGAGACGTCTATTGAAGCGAATGCAAGTAGTGGGTCGCGCATAAGGCGCCATCAATTTAGAAACCATCCCAGGGCCCAATCCTACTTTTCATAGGACTTCTTTGAGAAATCTCCAATCCAGCGGATGTTGTCTGCCCCCTGGCGATGACGGATAAACCTCACTTGATCGGGATCGATGAGACCCGGAAGGTGAGGCTCCAGGCGATTTGCCAGGATTTTCATGTAAATCTTGGTGTCAGTGTTTAAAAGACCAATAGGGCGATATGAAGTAGGTAGGGGGTGGTCTTTACCTCATTTAGGAATAAGTACTACTTCCGCTTAAGACATTGTTGGGGTAAGACCCGAGACATCTGTGAAATTATCAAAAAGATGTAGCAATTGATCGCGTAGCTGCGGGTAGAAGACCCGATAGAAAGGTACTGGCAAGCCATCAGGGCCCGGCGTTTTACCTATTGGGAGTTGTTTCAGAGCCCTCGCGATTTCTTCATGGGTAATAGGGTCATCCATCAATTTCGCATGATGAGCATTAATAGAATCCCAAGGGCAAGAGTTTAGAAAATCAGTGACTGCCTCGAGAGATCAGGGTGCTTCTGCTTAGAGTTCTCTATAGAAATTCCCTAGTTCCAAACTTTTATCAGCCTCCGAAATAGCCCATGTACCATCCGGGCATTTAAGTTTAGCGATATGGGCTCTCGAGGTCTGCGCTCGGAGGCATTGTGCCATGGACTATTTTTTAATCTCTAGAAAACTAAGTTTAGTTAATTGCACGTATATACAGAACAGCTTTTCAGATCATGCTTTAGTAAAGTTCGAAATATCTGGACTCGGGAGGGGCTAACAATCTTCTAAATGGTCATTTAATAGAATTCATCTCAAAGATGAAGATTGGTGTAAGGAAATCCAAAATGAAATCAAAAGCTTCTTCCGTTTTAACATAAACACGGCTATGATTCTAAAATGTGTGGGAGGCTTTTAAAGCCACTATTCGAGGATTTATAACCTCTAAAGAGATTGCAACTAGATGTGGTCAAAATACATTAAGAGCACACTTGGAATCAGAAGTTAGGTGCACAAATGAGCAATATCTAAGGGAGAAAATCAGTAAAAATAAATCAGTTTTTGAGACCAAAATAAAATTCCAGCTCAAATTATGTTATTAGTCGGCAAGAAGGCTTTCGATCTTGTGTGCTGGGAGAGTCTCTTCTACATTTTAGTTGAGTTTGGTTTTCCTTCTGAATTAATTGGCATAATTTCTAAATTCTATAGAGGGGCTACGGCACAAATCATTATTAATACAAATAAAATTGGTAGCTATGGAGTTTTTAGAGGAACGAGACAGGGTTGCACCCTGTCTCCACTACTCTTTGCTTGTTTTATAGAGCCCCTTGATATAGCCATTCATTCAATTAGTAGTTTGACATCTCCAATGCCCGGTATGACAAACATTAAGTTGTATGCTGATGATCTTGCCCTTTTTTTTTTTAAACCTAACTTAGAAGTTCAAAAGCAAATATTTAATATTTTTCAGGCGTATCAGTCAATTGGAGCATATAGAATAAATAAATCAAAGACAGAGATCTTGCTCTGTAACTGCGCTTTTGATTAATTATTAATAGAATTAAGTTCACTGGTTAATATTAGGCCTAAGAGGTATCTTGGCATATAGGTCACAGATAATATCAACGATCTATATGTTCTAAACTATGTTACTCTGATTATTAAGATAAAGGAAAAAATGTATAAAATGGAAAGATCTGCCTATTTCAATAATAGGCCGGGCAGCTATTATTCGTATGATGATTTTACCCTTATGCAATTTTCTATTTTTAGCTATTCCAAAGGCTGTTCAAATGAAAACATGTTTAATGGAAATGCAAGGCTTGTTTTCTATGTTTATCTGGGTAAATAAGGTATCAAGACTAGCTATTGATGGATGTACTGTATAGAGCTGGTGAAGTAGGAGGTTTAGCTCTTCCTGTTTTGAGAGAATATTACTTTCGAACTTTGCACATATCATGTATAGATCAATTAAGGTTTTAAATATTAACAGATATGACAATTTCTTTTTAGATCTAACCCACCAAGAATATATCAAGTATTTTATGAGCTTAACGAAAATCCCTCAAAAAGTTAGATATAAAACACTACAATGGAGTATTAAGCACATAAAACAACTCTTTAGCCACTATGCCATCCCCAATATTAATGGAGAAATATTGTCATCAGATGTATACATAGGCCAAGATCCATTGTTAGATAAGACCGGTATATTTAATTGGGAAGCCAGGGTTTTAGTAAAATAGGGGATTTTTTAAATGGGAGTTGGAAAAACTGGACTGAAATAGAGCTGAGTATTAAACATAGTAAAACAACTTTGCAATGGTCCTTTATTAGGATTAGATATTTTTTGCAGGAACTCAATCCAATACGTATAAATGAAACAAGGGAGCTTACTGGGCAGTTGTTAGTCCCCAAAAGCCGCAAAACGATCAGCGGCAGGGCTTCTCTCCTACAAAGTCAGGAGGCAGGTAAACTCTATCTGAAAGCTCAGAAAAAATGGCAATCCCAGGAAGGGCTTCAGATCACCACCCTAGGCTTGGATCAGATTAATACGTTTTTACTACTCTTTATTGAAAGTGGCCAATCTTCGACAATGCAATATTATACTAATTGGCTCTTATATGAATGCCAGACTTTTTACATAAAATAAATCCCCAGATGTCTGCAAATTGTTTTCGTTGTAATATGGAGGGAGGAGGAAAGTGGACACATATCATCTGGGAATGTCCAAAGTTAAACATATTTTGGGGAGAAATTAATCAGTATTGTATCACTAGATTGAACGTTCAACAGATGCTAGACATCCAGACTGCTGTGCTAGGATATTTAACCGATCTAATAGCCTATCTACTACAAAAAAAAAACAATATATATTCTGGTTTTGGTAGCTCGGTCACTAATTCTTCAAAGGTGGCGGACTAATGATATCCAATCCTTTCAGCATTTATTTATTTTGAAAGTTTTATATAGCGCGAACATGACCACCCAGGGTATCAGAGCGCTTTACAGATTATGTAACACAAGGGAATAAGCATACAAAACAGAATAGACAAAGCAACAAATTCAAAGCCTAAAATTATCCAACATACTCGTGAAGACAAAGCAAAACACATCAGCATCAACAGAGGGAGAAAAAAGATCACGGTCTAGAATTGTCCGACAGACTCGTGAACAAGGTGGCTGGGCAAGAGTCAACGGGTATGGACCCAGAATAAGAGGAAGGTGCCAGGCTAAGGCAGAAAGTTCTTCATCAGGAGCCCTTTGACTTCTTTTTTGAAGAAGGCAGTAGACGGGTTCACCCTGACTTCGGGGGGTAGGGAGTTCCTGATCCTCGGAGCCATCCCTGAGAAGGCTTGGTTTTAGGTATTTTTTTTCTTACATTTTTGAGGTTTAAGCAGAAGCGAGCTAGCACTTCTGGAGGCTCTAGAACCACAGGAGAGTTCCAGTTTCTGCGCAAGGTACAGCGGAGTCTTGCTCCAATTTTGCTCGCCTTTCTACCGACCCACCCATCCCTCAAATTTGGTCAGACCACAATTTTGTGCCTTTTACATTAAAGATCCCCTTGACAAATTATCGAGACAAAAAACCAATTAGTATGCAGCCCAAGAGTAACTGGACACAACTAATACATAATCCTAAACTGACTACTACTGTACAGGCCTTAATGCCTACTCTGACAGGAAATACTATAGTAGACTCACGTCTCTTCCATAACTGGATGACCACTGTCAGGGATGAACTCATCACACAAGTTAAAATTAGGAAAAAAATGATGGAAATAAAACACCACAGCAAACCCCTTGGTTTACGCCTACTCTCAAACAAACACACCTACAGTGCAAACAACAAGAGAGGAAATGGAGAAGAAGCTATAACGTAGCAGAAAAACAAGCGTATAAAGTAAGCAGAAAATCTTACCATATGCAGATTAAACTAGCCAAAAAAGAATACTATACAAACAAAATATTAGAAGCTAATCTAGACCAAAAATCATTTTTTCAGTCATACAGTCCTATACTAGTCCCAAAATATTGCAAAAAGAAATACCCCCATCACAAAGATCATGCGATCAAATATCACTGTATTTTGAAGAAAAGATTATGAACATTAAAAAGGACTTCACCTCGGACCCAGACCTGACCAAATATGCCGTACCTGAGCCCGAACCAGAAGTCACTAAAGACTGCATATGTTCATTCAAACCAGTGTCACTGGACCAAACCCGAGAGGCAATTCTAGCATGTAAATCAGGCTCCCCTCTGGATGCTTGTCCTCCCACAATCCTCCACCTAATCGTAGACACAATCAATCCAGCTATAAATCAGATTGTTAATTCATCTTTAAGAACAGGGATTGTGCCTGAGGACTGGAAATTAGCAATAGTGAAACCCTTAAAAAGAAACCTAATGTTGATTCAGCAGTACTCTCCAATCTTCGTCCTATCTCTCTGCTCCCCGCCTTAGGCAAGATCACAGAAAAGTTTGTCCATAAAGAACTATCTAACTTTATTGAGACAACAAACATTCTGCATTCACAACAATCCGGCTTCCGCCCCAAACATTCCACTGAGTCTGCACTCTTGGAAATCACAGAAACTTTAAAAACTATAGCAGACAGAGGAAGGAAGGGGTGTTGATTCTGCTCGACCTATCGGCCGCGTTTGACACTATATCGCACAGCATCCTTCTTTCTAGACTCAGTTCTAGCGGCATCTTAAATACCGCTCTAGAATGGATAAAAGCCTTCCTCGCTAGTCGCAAGCAAGTCGTGTCGCTGGGAACTTTTCTTTCTCTCGAACGGACCATCACAGCGGGGGTGCCTCAAGGATCCTCACTGAGCCCACTGCTGTTCAACGTTTACATGACCCCTCTTATCTCGCTAATCTCATCATATGGGATCGAAGTCACCTCCTACGCAGACGATACCCAGATGATACTATCTCTCGACCGGAATTCCAAGGACCCAGAACTCAACTTTAAAAGATGTTTGACCGAGGTCCTTCAGTGGATGAAGGACAACCACCTTAGGTGCAACACTAGCAAGACCGAGATCCTACCGATAGGGAAAGAAGTCTCATTTGTACCAAGCGATTGGTGGCCAGAGGGAACTCCACTCCCGCCAGAGACTGTGAAAGTGGCAAGAAATCTGGGAGTGCAGTTTGATTCCGCACTCACTTTCCAACCACATGCAGTGAAGGTAGCAGGGACCTGTTTCAGTATCATAAGATCCCTGAGAAAATTCTTTGACTTAATCCCTCTTGCAGCAAGGAAATCAGTAGCAGTCGCGTTAATTCTCTCGCGTCTTGACTACTGCAACAGCCTCCTGGCAGGTGCCAGCAAAAAACAGTAAAAAGACTCCAGGTGGTCCAACACGCAGCAGCACGGCTTGTTTTAAGACTTCCACGAAGGTCTTCTGCCTCTGCATCTCTTAGAACCCTCCACTGGCTCCCACTACATAAGAGAATTCTGTTCAAGGTTCTCCTAATCACTTTTAAGGCGTCACGCAAGACAGGACCAAAATACCTTTCATCTCGATTTACTCCTTATACTACAAACAGAACTCTCAGGTCCTCATCAGCTAACCTGCTTTCACCTCCCAATTTCCGATGTAAAACCAAAGGAGGCAAAACTATAGCAGTGTTAGGCACCAGAGCTTGGAACCTACTGCCTCTGCAACTGAGAATGCATAAAACCGAAACCCAGTATAGAAAAGCTCTAAAAACATGGATTTTCAGAGCAACAGATGAATTTTGCCTCTCTCTTATCTAAGACACTCAGAGTGCGATATCTCCTCTGTATCAGCGCCAGGATGCTCCCTTCGGAGTGACAGTTCGCGCTTTACAAATATCGATTTTCATTTCATTTCATTTCAACTGGATGGCTTTGTGAGCCATGCATGCAATTTTTAGCTGTATCCGAGCTTCATATGGCAGCCAATTCAGTTCCCGCAAGTCCGGAGAGATGTGGTGGTATTTTCTTGTGCCAGTTAAGAGCCTCGCAGCTGAATTGAGGGTAGCCCTCAGAGGAGCCGTCCTCACTCTGCGCAGGCCACAAAGTGTTGCACTACCATAGTCCAGCTTTGAGATCACTAATGCTTGAACTGCAACCTTTAGGTCATGAGCAGGGAGAAAGGGTTTGAGCTTCGTAAGTAAGCTGAGTTGGAAGTTTGCTCCTTTGGTGAGGGAACTGATCTGCTTCTGCATGTTCAGGCTTTTGTCAAGAATGATGCCCAGAGATAATGCCGAGTCTACGAGCATTTACTTTGTAAATTAAATAGGGTTAAGGAATGTGAAAGAAAATATGCTCTAAGATCGGGGTCATATAGGAAGTTTGCGAAATTATGAAAAAATCTGGGCTAAGAGTTAGTTTGTCAAGAAGATATGGAATATATAGTGGAGTATATACTTGGTGGATTGGTATGTGAGGGATATAACAACTATGGCTTAAGAAATGTTATACATGTTTGTGGATCCGGATTGTGCAATATTCTAAATATGTTTTCTTTTTTGTATATCTTTAATTGTGTGGTCATGCAGGACTGTGCAATAATATATATCTGTATTATGAAATGATGAACTATTCCTAAATAAAAATATTTTTAAAAAAAAGAAGAATTGGGACCAAGTTCAATCCAATGACAAATGTTGACCATGAAAGGTACATTTTCAAACAAGGAAGACAACAAGCTGATGAAATGATGGATGAGTTTGTTATGAGATTTGATGCGCTTATCAAACACTGCAAGTTTAGTGAATTTAGTGATGAAGAAGCCATACATCTCCGAGTAATCGATGGCTGTCTTTCAGACTCTTTCAGAAGACGCATGTTGAGAGAGACGCTCAGCTTAGAGAAAGTACTAATGGCTGCAAGGGCTGAGAAAAGAGCAGATTGACAAGCCACTGATATGGAACAGCAAAAAATTAATCAGCATTGGTCTGAAAAGGTAGATGCAGGCAATTCAATGCCTCCAAAGAAGAAAAAGCTGTTTTTCCGATGTGGGATTTCATTCCCTATGAAGGCAAATGTCCAGCAATAAGACAAATGTGCAAAGGTTGCGGTGAAGAAAATCACTTCATAACAGTTTGCACAGTGAAAGAGAAACCAAATATGTCACAGCAAGAAGAGAAAATGGATGCCAGAACATTCCAGCAGCATTCTCGCGATGCCAACAAGGACAAAGAGTGACATCAGTTATGACAAGTAGAAACCAAAGTCAATCATCGTCTAATTTATCCTAAGGAGGCTCTTCAACGTAATTATCAAGCGTCAGTGAAGAAGATGGATGTGCGATGATGATATCAACCAAGGAACGATGGGCCCATGTTGGTTTGGCTGCCTGCATGGAAGAACAAAACAGAAAGGCGAACCACCAAATGAGACAACCAAATTCATTTGGACATTGTCCCAAGATTCCAATAAAGGTCAACGGTCACCCCATAACCTTTATCATAGAAAATGGTGCGTCGATTACCATCATGCTGGATGAAAAGTTCATCAGCTTATCTTCTGTGCCATGCCTCAACCAGTCAAACATGAAAGTATACTCGTGGGCTGCTTCTAAACCATTGCAGAGTCAAGGGTCATTCATAGCGACAATGAGACACAAAATAGTATCAGTGCAAGTGCCAATTTACATTCTTCAAGGAGACTCGTCCAGGGCATGCCTACTCAGTTTTGCCACCGCTGCTGGCAGGGGATTGATATCTCTCAATTACAACCTGCACACTCAATGTGAAGTTGTGAGTCAGTTTCCTTACATTATTTCATGGTCTAGGCAGGCTCAAGACAATGAAAGTTTAACTTCACATCAATGAGTATGTTCTCCCTGTTGCCCAGCGGCTCCACAGGGTCACTTTCACTTGCAAGAAGCTGTTGAGAAAGAACTAGAAATGCTGTTAAAGCATGACATCATTGAGCGCTCCACTGGTCCTATGCCATGGGTCTTGCCCATAGTGGTGTTGCCAAAAAGGACAGTGGAGGTGCAGTGTGCATTTGTGTTGATACACGCCAGGCCAAAAAAGCAATCGGAAGAGAAAGACACCCTGGCCCACACACAACGGACATGATCATGCAACTGAATGTGCCAAAGTCATCTCCTGTCTTGACCTGAACAAGGGATACCATCAACTCGAGTTAGAAGAAAACTGCAGGTACATCACTACTTTTTCGACTCAGGTTGATTTGTTCAGATACAAAAGGTTGAGTTTTGGAGTGTCATCTGCTTCAGAAATATTTTAGTATGTTATACGTCGAATAATTCAACCTGTCACGCATGCTTTTAATTACATTGATGACATACCTGTATTTGGGGCAACGCAAAAGGAGCATGAATAGGCTCTTATGCAAGTGTGCCAGCAACTTGCTGATGGAAGAGACAAATTGTGGCTTATGCCAGTCGAAGCCTGTCTGAAACAGAACATGCCGATTCTCAGCCAGAGAAGGAGAATCGGACTGTAGTGTGGGCCTGCGAACATTTTCATGTGTTTCTAAGCGGAAAACGTTTCACTATCATTACAAACCACTATTTTTGGAAACCCGAAAGCCAGGTTTCCCCCTCACATTGAAAGGTGGTAGCTGCGACTGCATGAGTATGACTATGCAATTGTACACAAGCCTGGTAAAGATCAGAACCCTGCTAATTACTTTTCACGAGTACCGTTACAGCAGCACAGTTTGACATCCAAAATGGCTCAGGAGTACATGAACTTCATTGTGAGTCCAGCCCGCCAGTAGTCTATCCAGTGAACAGATCATTGCTGCTACTAATGCTGATAAGAACATGCTTATCCTCAAAAACATCATTTCAACTCAATCGTGGAAGAAGCATGCTCAACCTTTTGCTGACGAAGTTGAATTGAAAAAATGTACAGCATGAACTGTCTGTTACCAAGAAAGGTGTTGTATTGAGAGCCTCAAGAATCGTCATACCAGAGAATCTACAACAGCAAGCCATTGAACTAGCCCCTGAAGGACATTGTGACATTGTAGCCACCAAAATAACCCTAAGAGACAGAGTGTGGCTCCTGCACCTAGATGAGCGAGTGGAGAGGGAACTAAAAGAGTGGCATCTTTGCAACTGCCTGTCCTCCAAAGTGACAAAGTACCCACTGATAATGTCTGACCTTCCTGCACATGCATGGGAAAGAGTTGCAGTTGATTTCTTTGGGCCTTTAGAAAACGGACATCATCTCATGGTAGTCATCGATGAGTATTCATATTTTCCTTTAGTAGAGGAGTTATCATCAACTACCTAAGACAAGGTCATCAAGTGGCTGGATGACATCTTTGTAGCATGGGGTATCCCTACCATTCTCCAGTCTGACAATGGTCTGCTGTTCAAAATCAAAGAATTGAAGGAATTTCTGTCCAGACTAAATGTCAAGAAAGAGCACACCTCTGTGGCCTCAAGCTAATGATGTTGTAGCACGATTCATGGCTACCCTCAAATGGGTAATTTAAGTTAAATCAGGCCCTGTGTCAAGCCCTCCGTGCTTATCATTCAATTCCTCACTCCACAACTGGTGACAGTCTTGCCACCTTGCTATTTGGGAGAGCCATCGGAACTAAACTGCACCAATGGACAGTAGACCGATCCTTGAATGCGGATAATGTTTGTGCCACGGTCACTTCTCCGAAGTGCCAGATGAGAACATATGCCGATCATCATCGATGAGCTCAGGAAACAGTCTTCGATGAAGGTGGCTGGGTTCTGGTGAAGCAGAAACTAAAGCGAAAAACATATACTCCATTTGCTGTCAAACCGTTGAGGGTGGTGATGTGCAAAGGATATATGGTGACGTTGCATCGTCCCGGTAAGTCCATCACACAGGACTCGTCACACTTTAAGCACAAACCTCGATTGTCGTCAGCTCCTGTAATCATAAATGAGGTGACCTTGCCTGACAGTCCAGCTCAAGCATCCAAACCTGTGCCATCGGTACACAATCAGAGTGCATCACAAACATCTTGTACCACTCGATCTGGCCGGCTAGTGCGAGCACCTCAATGTCTTATTGAAGAAATATGATGTGACTGCTGTTTGTACTTTTAATTTATTAAGGGGGAGATGTTGTGTCGTGAAACTATGTGCACTAGGACACTTGCGGTTCTGAGCTAACTCAACAAAGAATTACGTAGCTTGCTGGAAGGTGTTAAGGTGTGTATAGGAAGCTAGCTTTCTACATAGTGCACTAAAAAGAAGTACACTGTGCAGAGAGTCCAGTGAATCCCCAAATGTTATACAGAAGTAAAAGCAAATAAATCTAATGCTCTTCCTGTGGTAGTGTGGGCGAGCAGTTAGGCTTATCAGACTAATGCTAAGCATTTGTTGTACTCCACATAGGCAATACATGAGAAACACATTCAAGAATAAATCCAGAACCAATTTATCAAAATAGTATCGATTTTCATAGAATTTTTAAGACCAAGAACACAGTTCTAAGGTAAGTACTATTGGAGTTAAGATTTTTCAAAGTTCGGAAAATATATCACTTTTATGCGCAATAACCCACCATAGGAAACAATGTGGAAAAAGCAGAAAACATACATAGAAAATCAGGAAATGCTTTCACGAAGTTCACCTTCAAGTTTTAGGTCAATGTCTAGACCAGGTCCAAAGTACCAGCAGGAGATGTTCGGGAGTGTCCCGGATTGGCCGGGAGCAGAGTGCTTAGGGTCTTGGAAACTGGTACACAAAGACAAAGGCGGGCACTTGAAAGTGCACTGCACAGGTGTACTTACAGTTAAGTCGGAGGGGGCTCCTTCGAGGGAGGAGGTTGCAAGAGCCTGGCGACCATAGGAGCACAGCAGGTGAGTCGATGCCTGGGCCAGTGGAACAGGGTGCAGAGTGAACTGGTCAACTGGATGTTGTGCATCTTTAGGTCCTCACCGTCAGGAGCAGGCAATATTGAGAGGTGATCTCGGAACAGCTGGGCCACTGAGGAAGTGGGTCTCAGGTGTCTCAATGTCTCTCAATAGGTGCTTGCTTCTGATGCTTTGGGAGTCTGGTGTGGACTCTTCTTCTTGGTGTTTGCCGTTGGGGGTCCGGTACCCCCGGTATTGGTACTCCGCAGCTCTGGTAGGCCCTGGTGCCTCCAAACTCAGTAGAGAGGCAGATCTGACCTTCCGGAGCTGTTGTACCTCTTCTTGCTTTGATGCTGCATTGAGATAGTCGAGAGCAGCAAGTCAACAGCCCGGACTCAATGGGATCAGTGCCGGTGGTGTTCAGGGGAGTGATACTTTAATTCCAAGGGAGCTTCTTGGTGATTTCTTGAAGGCTGGAGGTGCTTCAGGGTTCTTGGAGTCCTTTCAGTTTTCAGGACAACACAGCAGCAGCGATTGTCGAGTCCTTAGAGCAGCAGGCAGGGTTTGGTGCCTTTTTCTACTGCAGCTGGGCTTGAGCTCTCGAGCAGTGGGTTTTCTTTTTCCTGGTCTTCTCTTGTCCATCAACATTGATACTCAGTTCTCAGTGTGCCACCTAAATACTGAATTTATGGATGTTACAAGGGGAGACAGGTAGTAGCCAATGGGCTACTTACCTTTAGGGTGATTGCACATTTAAGTGACCCCTTCCAGTGGAAAGATGCACTGACCTAGTTGTGAAGAACCTCCGCCCACATCAGGCTTTGTTTCTGTTCTCTGAAAGTGCTGGCTCTCACCCCATGAGGTCAGAAACATGTCTGGTGGTAGCAGACTAGTGCAAAGCAGTCAGGGACCACACCATGGATTGGTAAGGTTTAAGGGGACCCTCTAGAAAGGTCTCCTGTGTGAACCTATTAATAAATCCAACATTGGCATCAGTGGGGATTTATTAAGACAAGATGTTTGGTACCAAACATCTTAGAAATCAGTGAAGCCATCATGGAGCTAGGAAAGTCATGTTGACAAGTATCCAGCCCATGTACTCTTTATGGATTCCCTTTTCACTTATAACATCACAGAATGGACTGGACATTGTAGGGGCATATCTGCTCATGCTGATATGCCCTCACATAGGATATAATGCACCCTGCCTTAGGGCTAAAGCCCTGCAGTAGGTGTGACTTACCTATAGCTTATGCAATTTATGGGAGGCATGGCACACAGAGCTGTGTGCCATGTTGACTTTTTGGATTTCCTGCACCAAGACACACAGCCAGGTGAGGGATCTCTGAGGTGGCACAACCAGTGCTGCAGCCCTAGAGGACCCTCTTCAGCACCCATGCCCTAGGTACCAGGGGTACCATCTACTAAGGACTTACAGAGGTAGCTAATTGTGGTACAGTGTTTGGGAAGGAAATCTAGCACTGGGGAACCTGGTTAGCAGGGACCCAGTGCACTTACAGGACAGAATTACATCAGCCATCAGGCAAAAAGTGGGGGCTAACCTTGCAAAAAAGACACTTTCCTACAGTGTGGTAATTGACGGTTATGACGTAATGAGAGTGAAGTGTGTGATTGTATGCTGAGGAATCAAGATGCACAATGCAGAGCTCTGTGTGAGGTGTATTCATTTTACATGCTCCCGGGCTAGTGAGGACACTACACCAGGCATCTTCCCAGCAGTTCTGCCTCTAACCTACCGATATTGGCGGAGGCACCACTTAATGATATATTGATATGCTGTGAGTGTCTAAGTGTGGAAGAATAAAAGGGGGGGAAGCCCTATCACTCCAATCTGGGCAAATGAAAACATTAATACAAAACAATGCGTTGGAATTAATATCAACCAATTAATAACGGACAGGAAAAATCAATTAATCCTTCCAATGGAGTCTAAATATTATCCACTAACTTTTATGAATTTGTAGGGACGACACCAGATAGTAGTTCAAAAAGATTTTTTAATATATATAATTGCATAGAGTTTCTTTTATAACAATACATATATATATATATATATATATATATATATATATATATATATATATATATATACACAAAATTATACAAAAACATATACACATAACAATCAAAAAATAAACCTGTACATATATCCAACTTCCTTTTTACCCAAAATTGTAACTACAGATGCCAAAATGTTATTATCAGTAGCATTCCGTATATCGGAGATAGCCCTGAGACAAAAAAAACACCAAATGAGGGGAAATCTCTACCCTCTTGTTGTAGAAATTATTATATTAAGAAATTTCTTTCAAACAAAATTTAAACTTGTGAAGGGCTTCTCCAATCTGTGGAGTCGACGCATTTCAGCCCGCGTTTCTTGGGCCTCATCAGGACGAGGGCAAACAAGGAAACCTACAATACATAATTTACAATCTTATATATACAAACCTATATACAAATATATACATTAACCACGAATTTAGATGGTACAAACACAGAGATAGAAGACAAAATTACAAAATGTACCATACAGTCCTATCTGGAAGAAGCAGTCGGTAATGGTGAATTAGGACTATAAAGAAAAAGATCCAGAAGTGTCAAGCATGCAAATTTACATAAAAATTAAGAATAATTTGTGCAAACATTCCAAAAATAGCTATAAAAGTGGGCTACGCATGCGAGAGCAGAGCTCTTGGATGAATTGGCATCCTTGAGCTGATAGCATGATATTGTTGCCAGGCATTGTGAAGAACCCCCACCCGAAGATAAATGACTGCCAGTATACTGTGTGGGGCCTGCTATGTACTGATATGTATCCCACTGCATCCACACATTAAAAATTGGTGTATTGCTATATTTGGTGAGGCGACTCTAGCTGAGGTTCAGATGTGCTGATCAGTATTGCACCTCAAAACAATCTCACATCTTTGAGGATATGCTACATATAAACAACTCCAACAGAAGACCTTTCTGCCATCTTTGGGATTACAATACAAACTTGCACGTGGCTGGATGTGATGAGTAATGATAGACAGTATAATATTTTGACATCCATTATTTGGCTGTAGTGTTGCCAGACAGGGAACTGCTCCTCTAATGGGCACATAATTAATTTCTCTTCTTGTGATTACCACCCTTCTTCTCTAAATCTGAGAATAAACAGGCAGCTCACCATACCTTATTGAAGATGTTTGAGATCATTCTTGAAAATACAAAAGAAATGCCTGCAATTGGATCCGCAAGAGGCACAATTGAATCTAAGGGGATCAAAATGTCCTCTGAGGTCATAGCAGTACCCATGGGCCTTGCCAATTTTCATAAACACTAGGATTCTATGGAGAAGAGACAGCAGAATGTTGAAGATAGGCTCCCTAATGGTCAAAACTGGCCCCAGGAGATTTGCCCTCTCAGACGTAAAGTTAGGGACTTCAAAAGTTGCTCCTGTCATGTCAACGTCCGATTCTACACAGTGTTGAACAAGGAAGAAAAACAGGATAATCAGTTTGCTAAATAAACTTACAACTTGACTACTAAATCTAAAATTTTAAAATTGCTTGCATTGTACAACCTTGAAATTAAACTACCTCAGGTCTACCCCACTCTGTGATTTAATTGCTTTCCTACTAGGAAATTGACACACTCAAATGATACTTCAGACTGAAAGAAGAAAATTCATCCATTTTTATTTGAAAGTCACTCCATTAATCTTATGACACTAATATCAAGAGGAAGTCATTTTTAGCCCTGTAATCTCAGCTAGGACAATTGACTTCAAAAATGGCCTCCTGGAATGAGCTTCAATGATCATGATGTTGGATGGAAAGCCCATCAGATATTCAGAATCTGATGACCGAAAAGACTTTCTGGATTCTATTGATTCCATCATGAGGGACCTGGTCGCAGAAAAAACTAAAATGTGAACTGGACTGTGATGCTTATTGCTCTTTACGTAATCCATGTGCAGGACACTCCTCTGCAGACAAAATGACTCACAGGTGTTTTACTAGAAAAATCATAATGCACTAATGAGGTACCAGGACAAATCCCAATAACCACTAAAGAGTATAATTTTTGATTACTGTAGCCTTAAGAGCTGTCCACTGGCAAAGCGCCTACATTGAAGCCCTTATTCTACATGGCATCCCATACCCTGTGACCCCAGTGGTGTACCTGACTCATCCTTTCACCTAATTGCTCCATCTTTCCTCCCAGCTAAGACCCATTCTATGATTTTCAAGTGTGCGCTCAAGGATCCTGTATTATGCTCGCCTATTTTTACCCCTTTTCTCATTGAACCTTGGTGATGATTTGATCAAGGCACTGCCTTGGTTAACTGTTGGTTAAATCACTTCATGATCATTGAACCATTGCTTTTTTAAACACATTGTTGATCTTCTACAATACATCTTGACTGTTTATTGACAAATCCCCGAACTTCCTGGTTGGTCGCTACCACCATGTTCACAGACCATTAGCCCAGAAGACCTATGAAGAAGGTGTCACTCAATATGGATAAGTTGTCACACTATAACAAGGAAGAAAGTTCTAGAGTATGTTAATTTTAAAAGGAGAAGATGTCATGTTCATTCATGAAATGCAGAATAAGACAAATATAACTGGTTGGGTGGGAATGTTACTTTTTGTCAATACTCACCTGCAAAAAATGTCTGCAGTGCTAAGAGATGTGGAGTTACAATTCTTCATAGGAAAACCAAACCACAAAATATCCTTAAAACATGGTCAGAAACTGAAGGCAGATACACCTGTGTGAAACTGGTAAACACAGATTTGATTGAGCTAGTTGGTACTGAATAAATACAGAGCACATTCTAACAACCTTTTATGGTCATAAGTTATTGACTGTATTCAGCAAAATGAGCTGTATGCATGAGCAAAAGTTGGTGCAAAACAAATGTAACTTTGCTCCCTGTTTTGGATAAGAAGGAACTGTTGGATAATTGAAGTAACACTAACAGAGCACTTATGCAGGATGTTATGCGAGATCATGGTCTCTTCGATGGAAAGAGAAACACCACACCTTTTTCTTCCTTGCACAAGGTACAACATTCCCTTTCCTGCCCCTTCTGCATCCTTGAGAATGCAAGCTGCTAAATATAGGCTCCCAGACTGTTAGACTTGGTATCTTTGGTGTGGTTTCCCCTGACTTTTTGCCTTTACCTCCTGTATTTTTGAAGCTGTGCTGGAATTCGTTTTTGCTGGCTTAGATGCTTTGGGCACTTTGCCACTGCTGACCAGTGTCAAAGTGCAAGTGCTCCCCGTGTAAATTGTGTTTACAATTGGTTCTCCCTGATTGGCATATTTGATTTACTGGTAAGCCCCTAGTAAAGAGCACTGAGTGTGCCAGGGCCTGTAAATCAAATGCTACCAGTGGGCCTGTAACGCTGATTATGCCACCCACATGAGTAGCCCTGAAAAGGTATCTCATACCTGCCACTGCAGTGTCTGTGCGCAGTTTATTAACTGCCATGTCGACCTGGCAAGTGCACCCACTTGCAGGCCCTAACCTTCCCTTTTCTTACATGTAAGGCACCCCTATAGTAGGCCCAAGGTACCCTCCTTGGCAGGGTGCATTGTATGTGAAAGGTAGGACATGCACTGGTGCGTGTGATATGTCCTGATAGTGAAATACTGCCAATTTTGTTTTTCACTATTGAAAGCCTATCTGTCCCTTAGGATAGAATGGGAAATACTTTGTAACATTTTACAAATCTAACTTCCCGGTGGGACAAGATTGAGAAATAAAGTTTAGGCTCTCTGAACTCAGAATTTAATAACATCTTTTAGTAAAGATCGTTTTTAAATTGTGTGTTTGAAAATGACACTTTTAGAAAGTAGGCTTTTTCTTGTTTAACCGTTTGATGTGCCTCTGCCTGTTTGTGTATTGACTGTCTGATTTTGGAGTGACAGGCGCTGGGGATGTGCATTCATTTTAGACATCCACTGAGGGGGTTGAGGTGTGCCTGGTCCTTCCTGGATGACTCGGAGCTGAGCTGAATAGACCTTGGCTGAATTTAGAGTAGTGGGAGGAGATTTCCTTGCACCTGAATAGGGCCTGTCAGCCTTGCACAATGCTGTCTATACCCCCTGTGGTCATACTGCACCAGTGAGGACACAACAGGTTTGGACTGAGCTCAGAGACCCTAACACAAAGAGAACAAAGACAAAATGGGATATAAGTAGTGGACCTTAAATCCCAGAACTTTATATCACTTCTGGACTCAAGAAGAACCTTTGCCAAGTAGTGCCCCTTTGCTGTGTGCTGTGCGGGGTTGTTCTGCAGTTGCTGTTTCTGCCAAAGAAAGGACAAAGACTGGAACTTTGCTGTGAACCTGCTTGAAGAAGAATCTCCAAGGGCCTGTGTGTACTGGCCTCCTGTTCTGAAGTCTCAGGGACACAAAGACTTCACCCCCAGCTCCCCTGAACTCTGTTGCTGAGAGTTCTGACCTGCCAGGAGGTGCCTATTCCAGCTGTGGGTCTCTGGAGACTGCCCCTGCTGCTGGGAGCTGGAAGATAGAAAGAACTGAAGAAATCAACACTTTGCCCTGCTTGCAGCTGTTTTTCTGATGCAGCACTGCCACTCAAGAAGAATCTCCATGCATCACCCCACCGCTGCGAACCGACGCAGTGCCTGTCGGGGCTACAAGAACCAACACATCGTGGGGATCGCAGCTGAAGAAACCAACACAGCACTGCTTGCCGCCACCGCATCGATCGCCGAAGCATTCAAGATTTCCACGAATCACACCTGTGCGCCAAGTTTTCCCGACGCATCACCCACGGACCACATTCATCTTGGAGTCGACGCATCATTCCCCCCTACAGACCGGATTCAATGCTTCACTTCTCCTGCGTGCAGCAGAACTGTCGCATCACCTCCTCAAGGTCTCAGGAACTGACGCATCTCTTTGTTTCTCAACGCCTCCCCTCTCTGCAGCTGTTTAGCCTTGTGAATTTTGATGCATCTACGGGTACTTTGTGAGAAATCACGCATCCATAGTTTTCAATGAGCCAAGTTACTTGAAACCTTTTAAAAGTCATATTCTTATTCCATGTATGTTTGTTTTTTGTAGTTTTGGTCTTGTTGAGTTTAGATAAAGATACTTTATTTTTCCTAAACTGGTGTGGTGTCCATTTGTGGTGTTATCACTGTATTACTGTGTGTTTTGAGTACAAATACTTTACACATTGCCTTTGGGATAAGCCTGTCTGCTCGTGCTAAGCTACCCAGGGGGTGAGCAGGGGTTATCTAAAGTGTATATCCCCCTTACCCTGACTAGAGGCAGGGGTCCCTATTTGGGCAAAGGTACCTACCTTTGCCAACTAGAGACCCCCATTTTTAACACAGATTCAATAGAAGATTTTCATATCACATGCGGAGGTATGCAGTAAGGAAAATGATAACTCATGGGTCTATTCACAAAGTCATTTATGAGTATGTGTAGTAGTACTCAAGTAGTACCACTTCACATACTCTTATGTACCATTCATATAGGTACAAGTGTAGATCTGTCCCTACTTGGACTTACCCCCAATAGTATGTAGAACTCTGCACGTGTAGTCGTAAATGATAAGCATAAATGTGTGGGTGGCTGGAAACTGAGTAATATCTACTACAAAGTGGGAGGAACAAAGGGAAAGTTAAGGCCGTCCAACATGGGGATATGCAAAAATAAAAACACACCTGCAGATGAATGTCAGTTGCAACTCAGGACATTTACACCCACATTTACTCCAGTAGTACTAAAGCCCGAACAGACTCAAATTTACTCCTAACCGTAATTTTAGACACTGCAGACACCCATAGGCACCACCTTGTAAAAAAATTGAAATGATAAAAAAATAGAATACATAAAAAATAGACTGTAATGTAAACATGTTCATATAAAATAAGACAATGTATGCATCTATATATATCACATTGTACATGTGTGAGAAATTTTAAGAAATAAAATAAAGAAAATGAGGTAAAATTAAAGTAAAAATAGTGCTATAAATATACACACGCAGGCTCCCGTATAAATCTCCTTAGTAAAATGTAAACATAACAGAAGCACATTGTTAGGCAATTATAAATGTGTAAAATGTTAAAATGCTAATGAATTATAAAAATACACATGATTTATCTCACATCTTCGTGAGCGCACAAAAAACACATGTGCATACATAACAAACCTATCGCCCTTTCCTATGAATATGTCTATTCTTATACAAAAGTAGAGAAAAATCTAAGGAAATCTACCATCCTGCTGTGGCAGGGCCGAAAGATAGCTTTTTACCCCCCACTGCCCTCCCACCCCCAATAATAATTGTTACCTACACATTGATTCTAAGAACACATTACCTGATGAGAGACCTGCCACGTTAGCAGCAGTTTTATTGGAAGTTTCTCAGCCAAAATATACTTCTGAAAATCAGTTTGCATCTAACACTTGCTTTATTCGTATAGAATAAAGATGTTGCAAGTCCATGTTTATTGGGAGTAAATCAGATTTCTGTTCAGTCCCAGGTTTAAAAGAAAACATTTCCCTGCTTAAAAAAAACAACAGACTTTCTCTCATCGACAGAAAACAATAAATCGGAGGACCCTGTAGTTTATTTTTCATTCTTTTTCACTAGCACAACTACAGGTAGTACATTTATCAAAAATCTAAACCTTTTTTCTAACTCTCTTCTCGGTTCATCCAAGTTGCTTGAATAAATCGTGGGGTCTACACATTTTATATTTTAAATAAACCAACCTTTCCTTCTGGCCTTAAAACAGCTGAATAACGCCTTCATATTTTGATTATATTTCCACAGAGAATCAAGACTATAGCATAATGAAATATTTGCCCCCTTGGGTCAGCCACAGGTTTGCGTCATATTTCTCTGAAAAGGGGTCATTTTTAAATATTGATGTCTGCAAATGTCAATACAATAAACGTTTGCCGGAGCCTTGCACAAAAATCCTATTCATGTTCAAGGCTCCGGGTATCAGAGCTAATGAGCAATTTTTTGGCCTCTGGAACTGGGCTCCCTGTTGATGGATTTGCATGAAAATCCATATACAAGCGGTAACATAAGCCTCACAAACCACTCTCAGCCAGATTCCTACACAAATAAATCTTTGAAACTATTGATTTACCTGTTCTGTCCAACTCGGGGTATGCAGGGAACTGGTTCGGACTGTGCACTCCATTTTCCTCACTCCCTTATCATTTGAATTCGAGGAGCAGTGATACATAAAACTACTTGGATTGGTAGCCTGGGTTCAAACCCTCCCAAAGGTTGACACCCCCACTGCATTAGCTTGTGAGCTGTGTGGCTATATTTATTTGGTGCAAAGTAAAATGCTCCCACAGACTAGAAAAATTAAAGTTCAAACCTGGTCTTTTACTGTGAACAAAACTGTCTGACCTTCTGGTCTCATTCACTGTATTCTCGGTGTCCCTGAAGGACCTCTCAGCACAGTCAGCTCCACCCTTCAGTATCAACAGTCAAAAAGCCCAAAGCCCTCACTGTCCCTCAATTGTAGGCAATCAATCAGAATCTTATAAAGCGCGACCACTCACCTGTGAGGTTCTCAAGGTGCTGGGAGGGATGTGGGGGGGGAGGGTTTTGCTGGGTCTGCGCTTCAGTCGAAGAGCCAGGTCTTGAGGTCCTTCCTGAATTGCAGCAGCGATGGTGATTGCCTGAGGTGCTCCAGTTCCCTCCCCCTTAGCAATCTATTATATTAAATCACAAACTTTGAACATCACCCAGGATGCTTTCACATTAAAGGTTTTTAACACTTCCACCCATGGTACATGGTCTGATGCTCCAAGAAAGAATCTTAAGGTTATGTTTGCATCTTGCTGGTCTCACAAACTGTGTTCCATTCCCAGGGCCTAGCTCTGGTGTATTGTATATCACGCACCACTTTGCAACAATGAGTGACCTTGTTCGAGATGCAGATTGATGATCCACTGTGTTGAGAGGTTAACTTCAAGGATTTTGTTAAAACTACATATGGTCAGTCGCGGTCCGTGTAGGAGTGCCGGCCGGGCGGTGACGTGGGGCGGGGGAGGGGCAGGGTGGGGGGTAGCAAAGTACGGATTACGGACCAATACAGGTAAGTAAACATTTAAATCAATGAAACGAATTTCGTTGCGCGCACTGCATCGCATTTGGCGATGCAGCGCTCACAACGGGGCTCACAGCTGGGGCTCACAGCTGGGCTGGGGGTCTATGAGAGCTCGCTCTAGGAAGTGCCTGTGAATGAGGCCTAAGGCCTATTGCTGTGTAACTGCTAATGACTGTGAATACGTTTTGGCGGACCCCATCTGTGGCATCGGCTCTCGTTCGCCTGCGCGGCCTCGAGTCTCAAGATCTTAGTAACTATAGCACTTGGAAACAGATTGAAATTTTTAATCTGTTTCCAAGTGCTGTATACTAAGATCTTGAGGCCGCGCAGGCGAACGAGAGCCGCCGCCTAAAACCATATTTGTCACGGAGAATTAAATAAATGCATTATGCATTGCACACTTGAGTGACTTGACTTACCTTACGTGACGACGTCTAATGGTGACCCGAGCACCAGCCACAACGAGCAGCGCCAGATTGGCTTGAGCAGGGATACTCCCCGCCCATTAGGAGACCGGGGGCTGCGGCATGAAGCAACCCTCGCTCTCCTAAGGGGAAGACTAGTGCGCATGTTCGGGCTGGTCGTAAAAATGACCAGCCCAAAATCGAACATGCGCACTACTGAGTGCTGCCGCGGTCCGACCCCCTTCAGCTTCCTGATTGCCTCGGGCGTGGCCCGGTGACCAACCAGGAATTAGCGCGTTAGTAATACTAATTTTTGATGTACATTTTTGTAAACGAATGGGGGCATGTGGCTTTAGTGGGGCAACGCCCCAGCTCCCCAAGGGACGCACCGCCACTGCCATTGTTACATAAAATGAAAGTGCCTTTGTAGTTATGGTTAGATCAGTTTCCATAAGTACGGCATTTTTTTGTTTTCTTAATTACTTTGTAGCTGTTAGAAGAGTATGCCTGAAAACCTTCCCAAAAAAGTTCATCCACTTTGGGTCTTTCCTGGTAAGAAAAAGGTGGGGGGGTCCCAAAAGGCAATTTCCCATCCGTTTTAATTGCCCTTCGGGTTCTTTGCTCTTTAATCAGGGGCGTTGCTTGGTCAATAAGATTGGGGGGTGACATATAATGTTAAAATGCATTATATGACAAGCAGGGTGCATGCAAGGGCTAAAGGGGCAGTGGGAAGGGAAACGCATGTGGATTGGCAGGGGTACTAAGTGAGAGAAAACACAATATTTCCTAACATAAACAACAGCTTTGTAGACTTTCAAAGCAGAGCAACATACCAGACCAAAAGCACCTGCACTCAACTATTTTCCAGAAAATATATTTATTAGGGGAGTTTAACACCCCAAACACCTCCCCTGAAGCTACGCCCCTGCCTTTAATGCAGAAAAAAAGCCTGAAAGGAATTACAACTGACTTCCACAAAGTTATATCTCTTCTCAAGGATTGGGCTTTTGTTGGTTTGATGTAAATCTATTCAGCAGTTTTCAAGAAATTAGTGTTTACATTTTTTTCAAGCTGGACATAAAGAGGTTACAATTTTAGGGATATCTTGACCCTGTGAAAGCTGAATATTTAATTCACCGATAATGTTAGTGCTGTTGTATGAATTTGCAAGAAATTCCGCAGATGCTTAGTACAATTACCTTACTGCATGCATTTTTAAATTTGCGTTGATTCATCAAGGAGGGCACTGTTAGAAGGATGGGTCAAAAATATGTTATTTGCTAATAATCATGCCATCATTTAACTGATCCAAATGACATTTTACAGATATTTAGCATGTTTAATATTGTGGGTATGGCATGGTTTGTACATATATATCAAGAGGAGACAATGCTCCCATAACTTAGGTTCTCTGCAATGAATCTGCATAAACTTTGGAAGGCTATCAGCATGTTAACGCCAGTGCCGGAAACTCAGATTTCATGTAGGTCCGAGGAAGGGGACAATGGTAAATAGATGGTCATATTTTTGGATTTGCTAGTAACTCTGGCACAGTTTTACATATCTTCACAGCACTTGGCAGACACTAACCATGTTTAATTTAGATTTTGAATTTCATAGAAAACCATCAAGGGAGGAGGTACTCTTAAAAGGGTGATAAAAAAACAGCAGTTCCCATTTTAAGTGGTGTTAATCTTTGCTGTCCCTGAAAGGAATTCTAGTAATCTTGATAATTAGGTAAAAGTTTACTCAGGGAAGTTCTGTTGTTTGTTAGGAGTAAATCCATTCCCTAGTTTTCAAGAATTAGCCTTATAATAATGTGTCAGTGGGAAGCCCTCAATAGAAAAAACAACTTCTAGGCCCAGTTGTGCATTTCAAGTTAGCAGTACCAAAGACTGATCTGCATCCACTAATAAAATATCTGTCCAGGTTACAGGCCTGGCACTACAGCCAACCCACGCCATGCATGTTTGAAGGGTGTGCACATTGTGGTTGGCAGTCTGCAGCATGATAGTAATTCTTAGCAAATTAACACTTCCTTGACCACCCCATACTGTTCCATGATACAGCACGGAACATATTAGCAAATAAATTAATTTTTTACCTCAGCTTAAATTTTGCCCTTCATCATATCTGCCTGAAACTTGAGATTCCAGCAGAGGACTGAGCTTGATAACAGCCTGCCTATCAAATATCATGCCAATTTATTAACCAGCCCCAACATTATTTGCAAATAGTACTTATTGGGCCCGTCCTCATTTAACTCTGTTCCTTCTTGACAGCTTTACATGTAATTTAATTTATCCAGAGCAAGCTACACATTATCAGACTGTGTCTAATTTCATGCAGATCTGCGATAAGGCACCAAAGTTATTACCATATGAAAGATTTTGTAACCCTCCCTTTAAATTATCTCCCTTGAATTGTTTTGCATACAACTTGGCATGCCAAGAGAAAACAATCATGCTAAAGGTTTGACAAATTCCATGCTGATTCATGAAAGGTGAAGTTGTGTTGCAATTGGTTTGTGAACTATGGTTTCATGGCTGTTGTGCAAAATATGGATTGTGGCTCTAACCATACCTTTCAAATATAGTGTGTTAATGTGCTATACACTTTTCTGTAGCATATTTATAATTTTGCCTAGGGATCTCTAAAAACAAAATTATCAACTGATTGGTGTTAGGCCTCAACCCTCAATGTCAGGCCTGTCAATAAAACACTAGAAAAAGTAAGCTTATCAATTTTACTCATGATCTGTGCTTAGCACATAACTTCTGAAATATTCAGGTTTTAAAATCAACATAACATGCTCTGTCTGCATGTACCTAAATATGGTAGAATCAAAAAGCATTATTTTCTTTATATTATTTTTCTTAAACCTGTCCTACAAAGAAATGCATTCAGCTGGTACTTGTGAGAGGGCCTCCACCTTACCTCATCTCACATTAATTACAAAGCTCCCATCCCATGGCCCTACACCCCAGAAGCCATCCCAAGGGTGAGGAGGTAGCTGCACGTGGCCTCCAGCATGTGGCAACACAATTGGTGGTAGTGCAACAAGTAAAGTCTCAGTTATGGCACTATTTCAAGCCTTGAGACGACAGGATCCAGACTATCATGACCATCTTAGGAGCCCTAGCCAAGAAGCCAAACTCAGTATTCTTCATCTCAGCCACAGTGCAGAATGGTGCTGGAGTGAGCAACGCTGACATGGTTTGAGGATAGGGAGCTACTGTTCCACATCACCAGGGTTGATATTTCTGAGGATAGGAGTTTGTAAAGCTGACATCTTTGGTTGTTGTGATGCCATTGTTTGGTCTCTGACTTACCACTGTATACAATGTGCTAAGAAACTGTGAAAAGTCTCTGCATGCATGTTCAGAACTTTGGCCATGAAGCACGCTGAATGTGGATGTTTGATTATGAAACTTATTTTGCTATGTTACATTTAGAACCTTACCATGGGCATTGAGTCGAGAGCACCCTGAACATTACAACTTGGGTGACTGATTATGTGCCCTATCTTTGGTATGAAGCTATGACCAATATGCCATGAACATAGATTTTGAGTAATTTCTATTATGACTAGCACAAAGAAAAATGTGAATGAGATAAACATGTGTATCCAAGCATCACTGAGTGAGACAGTGTTAGGTGATCTTGTTGCCGTGAGAGCTAATTCAACAGGGTAGAGAAGCAGGTGCAGGTTTCATTGCAAGCTAGATCCTGAATCCTGCCCAAGAAGCCCTCTAGTATGCTATGGTGTGACTGGCTGAAGTGTGATATGAACAACTGGGTGTATGTTTATGTATGTCCTTATCTTTCAGCGCTTCTATCACCCATCAAAAACCTTTATGACTTCTGAGGGTGGTGCAGTTAACTTCTGTGAGCCTTTGTAAAGCAGAGATATTTGGAGATACCCCAATACTAGTGACTGTTGAGCTCTAATTGATAGAGAGACTTTATATAGAATTCAAAGAGAATAATCATTCCCATTTACTGTTTCAGGTCTCCTTTTCGGCTGTTATATTCCATTTTCCTTCCCCTCGACTAGCCACTCTGATTCTCTTTGCTATGACAGAAAACTGAGTTGGTGGTGCCAGCAGGTTGGCACCTTTGAGCATTATCTGACCCTGAGGAATCACAGAACTACTACATTACCAGATGAAAAATAGTCACTAGCAAATAATGGTATTGTTGTGTAGTGAAACACAAATAGACAATTATTATAGTCTTTTCCTCAGACAAAACAATAAATGCTGCAAGCAGATCTAGCCATGTACACTTCTTGCAGAAGAAGCTGTGTACATGGAAACTAGGTTTCAAAACCTGGCTCTGGTGGTCACTGTGAGGGTTATATTCTGACCATTTCCTAATTTTTAACAAGCGCTGACACAGTCTAAAGGTCTGGTCATAATTTTTTAATGCATGCAACCAACTTTAATGAATGGTTGTCTTTTCATCTGTTTGCACATTAAAGGAATACCTTTTGCACTTGTCAGTACTTGTTTAGCATTGTTAAACCTCAGACCCATGTTAACCAATGATGCCATTTTTTTCCACCCATGTGATAGTAAATCTGATCCCTTTAGTGTCCAACACCTTCCCCAAAATGGATTAGAATTGCGTGTGAACAAAAAATTGATCTCATTTTATGTCCAACGCCTTCCCCAACCTCCCCTCCTTCCCCTCCCTCTTCCGTGTCAGAGTGCCAGTGTTACTTCCCCTCTAGAACATTCCGGTAGTGACTATCGGTTATTGTCTCTCATCGTTGCCCTCTGTCAGTCTCAGTCACATATGGTATCTGGGGCCAGATTCGCCTGTTGTGTTCTACTCAGTCAGGTGCAGAGGGTGTCTGTGGGCCCACCGTATCGGCTATCATTGTTGCCCAGTCTCGCAGATCATCCTCCAACTTATCATCTCGTCTTATCTGTTTCATTCGAACCGCCTCTGCAGTTGCCCATTCACATACATCTTTCGTCCATGCCTCAGTCTGCGGTGAGGTGGGGCTCAGCCATGATATGGCAATTTGACGTTTTGCTAGTACGAGCCTTAAAAGTGCAAACTTCCTGCTTAGTTTTTTTTAATTTGGGGAGCAGGTAGCAATCCCAATAACACTGTACGAATTTCCCTAGGCATCTCACATCCCGTGGCGTCTTTTATTTTCGTAAGCATTTCAACCCAGTAAGGGGCTTGAACCTGGCATGTCCAAACCGTATGCAAGAATGCTGCATCCAGCTCCTTACAACCGGGGCACCCGGGGGTCGGGTATATTCTGCTGAGTGTTTTGGGGGTGAGGCAGGTTTGGTGCCTCAAGTTATATTGTACTAATATGAACCGCGCATTCGAGCTCACCCTCTTTACTCCCTCATGAGAACTTTATCTGCCAAGTCATTATGGATCGCCCGGTATAAATGGGAGATGAAGCACCGTCCCTGGGCCATATAAAGCATTACCTGGAGAACGTTAGTTGTGGGGGGCTCCTCCAGGAGGGATGACCAAATCTCTTGGGCAACCTGTGAGATCTTCCCGTTTTGTAGAAACTGGCCCTTCCCCAGTTCAAAGGCAGTTTCCGTGTTTCCTCATGTTATAAACTGACTGTTTTCATTGAGATCACCCATTGTAAGGCAACCGCCTTCCTTCCATTTTCGCACTGACATAGAATCCGCTATTTTGGAAAAGGGTTGTACCACCCATAATGGCATATCCGGGGCATAGGGCGCTCGACCGATCACCTTTTTGACAGTGGTCTCCCACAATTATGCTACATGTTGAATTATGTACGGGCAAGAGGGGGGAACTTTTGCGCCGAGCATCATGAGTTCTGGTAGGCATCTCCCACCATGTGTGCCAGCGAGGAGCTGCTTTTCCCATTTGCCATGTTCATCAAGCCAATGGATCGCATGTTGCAATTGGGTAGCCATATAATAAAATTCCAAGCATGGTACCTCCATGCCTCCCTTCTGCCATGTTCGCTGCAATGTCGTCAGGCGAACACGTTTACGTTGGGACCCCCATAAGAATTCTATCCACAAGCCATTCAGTGTTTTAAAAAAATGATTGGGAATTTTATAAAGTGATTGTTGTAACACATAGAGGCAGTGAGGCAGGATAATCATTTTTGTGATTGCAATTCAGCCCATAAGGGGCAGTGGCAACACTCTCCAAAAATGCACCAAGCTGTGTATACCCTCAACCACCCTTCCTTTATTGAGATCCAAATACAATGAGGGTGTATGTGCCAATCTAATCCCCAAGTATTTAGGTTCAGTAGCCACCCATGGAAGCCCCACTTCCGGTAGTGTATTCCTTGTCCCTCTTGCCAATCATCCGAGTGGGACCAGCTTGGACGTCCGGGGTTTGTTCGCAGACCGAATACCTCTCGAAACCTCTGCAGCATGTCCAGCAGTATGGGGACAGCCTGCGTCGGTTGCCGGGTATACACCAATGTATCGTCGGCATACAGGGAAACCACGTGGTTAGTGTCTCCCAGAGGAATCTCCCACACACCCATCCGCTCCCTCAATGTCACCGCCAGGGGCTCCATCACTGCCGCAAATAGGAGCGACAATAGCCGGCATCCCTGCTGAGTACCCCGGTTCAGTGCAAAGGTCTTTGAGACCATACCCCCAAATCGGACCCGGCATGAGGGGCCATATACAACAATTGTACCCATTTAAGGGATACCAGCCCCACTCCCATTCTTTGTACGACTGCCCAAGTAAATGACCAGTCCACTGAATCAAAGGCTTGCTCTATATCGAGCAGCGCTAGGGCATGGTCCTCGTTCTCAAGGGCTGGGGAGTGCCACACTTGTGCTAAGCATCACAGGTTATGTGTAGTGCTATGGTTGGGTATAAATCCGGCCTGGTCCGGGTATATCAGGCAGGGCATATGTGGGAGGAGCTGAGCTGTCAATATACCGCTTAAGAGTTTCATATCCAGGTTTAGGAGCAAGATCGGTCGGTATGAACTTGGCAGCTGTGGATCCCTGTCAGGTTTTGGTATCATAATTTAATACTGCTTCCTTCATGGAGGCCGGTAGAGCTTGAATCCTTAAGGACTCATTGTACACCTCTAAGAGGTGGTCCACCAACAAAGGCGCAAACTGGTGATGGCTTGGCAGTTGGCTTCCGCGCCGGGACACTCTTGAGTATCCGTGCACACTATAAGTGCTTATAACATAACATAACATAACTCAGCCGTGAGGCTTCGCTTCTGGGCTTTTGGCCAGTTTTAGGCACCTTATGGCCGCCTTTAATTCCTCTTTAGTGATTGGGCGCCCAGCTACTCACCCATCTCTTCCTCGAATTGGGGTAGTTTCAGGGTGGCCAGACATTCCCGGATCGCTTCTGCGGTGGAGAGATTTGCTTCTTATATTCTTTAGCTAGGTATTTGGCAAGAATGTCAAGGATCGCCAGTTGGTTGAATACTGCCTACCCATCTTCATTTTGCATCTGTATAACGGGTGTCACTGGTGTCTTCCCTCTCACCAACTTAGTGAGCAGAGCCCTTGACCTATCCCCGTCCATATGTAAATGTTGTCGGCACACTGTTCTAGCTGGTGGCGTACACCATATGTTGTCTGTATACAGACCCCTCTAATTACAACCTTCATGGCTTCCCAGTCAATCGCCCTAGTGGATGCCGATCCCCAATTCTCCTCAAAATACAGTGTGTTTCGCATCTGCGATTGATGTGGCAAAAGGTGGATTCAAGATGTCCTCTGCCTGTAGTCTCCATGTTGGTATTGCCGGACAGGGGCGTTTTGTCCCGAGAGTGAGCAGAACTGGCAAATGATCTGTAAGATACCTGGGCAAGTAAGTTATCCCTTCTGCATCAGGGGCTAGTGTCAGCAATAGGAAACAGTAATTAAGTCAGCTGAATGTATTGGTCACCGGGGTATGACAAGAAAAGGACCTCCGCTCCGGGTAACATTACCTCCAAATATCACACAATTGCATATGCCGTATGACATCTCTAAGGGCCCCTGTCATTCCTGGTTTAGTATTTTGTCGGGGGGTTCACGGTCCAACGTTCCATCTCGGACACAATTAACATCCCCCATCATGATCACCCCTGCCCCCAAATAAAGGGTCGCAGCAGCCAGAACTGTGGGGAAGAAATTAGGGCAGTCCAAATTGGGAGCATATACATTAATAAAGATATTTCCCGGCCTTCAAGTCTACCGTGTAGGATCACATAGCGCCCCTCAAGGTCCATTATGTGATGCAAGTGCTGGAACGGGACACCAGGTGCCACCCATATAAGAGCTCCCTGAGCGAATCCCAAATAAGAGATTGCATATACCTGCCCTCTCCACCTCCGCCTTATACAGCATGATGAGTCGCCCCAAATGTGAGTTTCTTGCAGGCATGCTATGGACACTCTATATCTTTTCAGATAGGCAAACACACGCCTTCGTTTTTCAAACATTTCTATGCCCCGAACATTCCAGGTGAGTAATTTCATCATGGGGGAAGCCATGAGAGCCGTCCTGTATTAGAATATTCCCTCTCCCACCCATACCCCCCCTCCAAGATATATATTTCGTATCGCTAATCTGACATCCAAACATGGAAACCCAGAGAACATCCCAAACCGTTTCATAACATAATCAATTGCATCAAGTCCCTCTTTCCCCCTCCCCATGGGCAGTAATGTAGGTCCGTCCCACCCCCAGTGCAGAGAGATAGAATCCGCATTTCTTGTCCCAACTCCCTCCTCCCCTTTACTCTGTGCACAACAAATATCCACTGCACCATTATCCATAGTATATGTCTCAATGTTCTCTCATCGTTTGATGTGCAGTAGCACCTTCCGCGGTGATAGTTGGAAGGCCAGTGGCCAAGCAACCGTCGGGGTGCGAGGCCGGAGCCTCCAGCTCCCCACTTGGGTCTCAACCTCTGAAGGGGGCGGGTGGCTAGCAAGATAGCGTCTCTGTCCCGATAGTTGAAAAAACGGGATATGATGGCCCGTAGTGGGGCACCAGGTCTAGGCGGGGGGACCAACGCTCATCTAAAGGCCCTTTCAACATTAAAAAATTTGGAGACTCATTTAGGAGCTATGTTCTTGATAATCCAATTCTCCAAGAACAGCTCAGCTGGGGGTCCTTCGGCTCATCAGGGAATCCCACAAATCTCAAATTGTTCCTTCGTGACCGTCCCTCGGAGTCCTCTGTGCGGTCGTCGAGTTTTATCAATTGTTTTGTAGGTCAATGACTGTTTCCCCGAGAGAGCAGGCCACCGTTTGAAGTGTATCCACATTTTGTTCATTGGTGGTGATAATATCGGAAACCTTACATAGGTCACATCTTAACAGGTTGACGTCGATGGCTAAAGCATCTATTCTATTGACCATTTCATCCGTGGTGGTTTGGATTGCTGCCAGTATATCTGCGAGTGAGAAGTCCTGATCTGCAGGGCTGGTCAGGTCCCTGGGGGAAGGGCTGCGCATAATTCAGGATATTATTGACTTGCACATTGGCACCCTTGTCTTTTATCATGATAGTTTCCACACCCAACGGGAGACTCTTGGTCAGCTTACAGCAGTATCTCAACGAATGTCCACCGCTCCTTAGCTACATATCGCTATGTTTGTCTGCTTGTGATTAGGGTCTCACAAGTGGTCCCCCAGTAGTTCTAGTTCCTCATATCCATTTTCATGGAGACTGCAGTTCTCCTCCCTTGTCTCCCTCCTTGGCACCGGGTGTGTTCAGTCTATAAAAAGCTGGACATGCATCCTTTCAGGTCTCAGGAATTAGGCAACTCATTCCCCACACTATCCTCCCCTCTTCTCCTTGGCCGACCTCCTCACTCATTACCAGACCATGGCCTAAGTATCTTGACACATCTATTCATTACTTCGAGGGCAGCACCATCCTACTTTCCTTCTGAGTTCTCCCTTTAGTAGTCGGTTGTGAGCTGGAGCATTTCACTGGGCTCTGGGGGAACCGTACACAGGGCCGCCCGCCACTGCACAGCCTTCTCCAGTGCACGTGTCTTGTGTAGCATTCGGCTTTTATGGCCTCACCTCCTATGCGACTTCTTGGTCTCTCCCTGCTAATTCGGGGGAGCCTCTGTCTCTGTCCGCTTCGGGTGGGATCGTTGTTGTCTTTACTCCCATCTATTCTTAAGCAGGCTTGCCTCTATAGTCCTGTCCGGCCTAAACACGCTCTCCCTGTGGGGTGCTGCCGGGGCCCCCCTGGTGGTTCTCGCAGCAGGCTCTGTGTCCTCCCACTGCATTCGCAATAGTAGGCCGCACACACCTCGACTCCGTCTTTCTGGTCCTGGGCGGTGCCGTTTAAATGGGAGCCCGTTCCCCGCTTCCCACAGGCCTTACCCGGCTGGGGTCTGTATCTTTATTGGGCTAGAATGACTTTGCGGCATGAAACCCTGGTGTGCGCCACTCCCTCTTCCAGAGCATCCTCTTCCTCTCGGCCCTTGGCCTCAGGGGATCTTCTGTTGCTCACCCTCTCTGTATTTCCGCAGCCCGGGAGTCGCAGTCCTCCTTCGCCATGGGCAATCACTGCACAGCGCTCCGGGGACCCCATGTTTCCAAAGGAGCTCCCCTTCTAGCTATTCGGGATGCTGCCAGCCTACTTCAACACCCAGAGCTCTCGGTTCACTGTCGCTCGATGTCCTCGGGCCGGCTTCCTCCAGCTCAACTCCGGTGTCCCCTAGAAGGACCTCAGGGGCACCGGTAGATCCACCCCGGAGAAGTCCCTGGCTGCCGTGATGCTCCGCTGTACCGAGCTTCGGAGTGCTTCTCTCAGCCTGCCCAAAATGGCATCGGCGGTTCGCAGGGCCTCCGTGTTAATTTCCCCTCGGAGCTCGTGTGCAAGTCTCAATAGCCTTCAGGTCTGCTTCCGGCCCCTCGAGTAAGATTTACCAGATTCCCGTCATAATTGTGGGGTCGGTGTTCACAGTACACCGCAGGATTCTGTCGTATTTCCCTGCCGCCAGTGGGAGCACTGGGAGACACGTCTATTCAGCCATCTTAGCAGGCCACAGCGATATATATATATATAAATATATATATATATATATATATATAGCAAATCCTGGATCGCCACCAACTTCCAACGGCGCACAAACACAGGTACGGACCACTTCAAGGGACGTTTCCGAAATGCAGTGCTTTATTTAAATCGCGGATACACGGCAACCAGTCAGTCCTGGCCAGTGCCTCAGCATATATATATATATATATATATATATATATATATATATATATATACACATAATAAATAAAAAACGGTTCCGTCCTGAGCCACGGTGGTCGTGTGCTGAGGACGGAACTGGTCCGTGCTCTGCACACAACCAGGAAATCCCTCTGCTGTTTACAGCAGAGGGATTTCCTTTTTTCTTTTTCAGCCTCGGGAGCTGGGGAAGTGCTTCCCCAGCCGCCCAAGGCATTTTTTTTTTCAATGTAATGATGATCGGCGGGCATGGCGAGCTGACTTCATTGCAATGATTGGCTTATTTCACTTTCACTGCCTACTTGCTCGTGGGGTTATCTCAGACCCCCGAGCACCTAGGCAGAGGGAGAGGTATCATTGGAAAGGGGTTCTCCACTTTCCAGTGGTAGCCTTTCCTAGTGGATCCCTGCTTGGGGATCGCTGAAGGAGGGCAACCCCAAGCAGGGATCCACCCACTGGACACCAAGGAGGGAAGAGCGCCCCCTTGGGGAGGGTCTTTTGCTCCCCCCTTACAACTTCGGCCGTATTCAGTCTTTCTGCCCACCCGGGGGCAGATGGGGGCCGACTAGGCACCAGGGATTATTGTTTTTTACAAAAGAGTGTTGGAGGCTGCCCAGAATGGACATGCGAATGCTCCCACCCCAACACAAAAGGGACAGTCTTTCCAGGGGGCAGAAGGCCCACTAGGCACCAGGGATTATTGTTTTTTGAATAAAAGATGGGTGGGGGCTGCCACATTGGGAAATGCAATGCCCCTATCCCCCAACACTAAAGGGACAGTCTTTCTGCCCCCCTGGGGGCAGAAAGCCCACTAGACGCCAGGGATTTTTTATTTTTTTTTATAAAAGAGGGATGGGCTGCCCAGAATGGACATGTCAATGCCCCCACCCTAAAAAAAATGGGCACAGCCTTTCTGCCCCCCCCGGGGGTTTATGAGGCAATAGCCCCCATCTGCCTCTTGGGAGGGCAGAAAGCCCACTAGGCACCAGGGACTATTTTTACTTTGTGTAGGGCTGATCAGAGTGGGCATGTTGATGCCCCCACCCCCTCCCTACAAATTGGGCACAGTCATTCTGCCCCTCATGGGGGTAGAAGGTGGTTATTACACCCAATCTGCCCCCCCAGGTGGGGGCAGAAAGCCCACTAGGCACCAGGGATTTGTTTATGGGCATGTTAGGGAGCTGCCCCATAGTCAAGGGTCGCTGCCCTTTTTTTCGGCACACACTTTAGCCGTTTCTGAGATCAGTGATATTTTTAGGCTCATCTGTCCCCAGGGGGGCAGAAAACCACTAGATACCAGGGAAAGTTTGTGTGTGTGTGTGTGTGTGTGTGTGTGTGTGTTTGTGTACTTGCGCTTGGCTGACGGTGTATGTGGACTAGTGCTTGGTGGCGGTGTGCGTTGGATGGTGCTTGGTTGGCGGTGTGTGTGAATGGCGCTTGGCTGGTGGTGTGCGTGGACTGGCACTTGGCTGGCAGTGTGTCTGGACTGTCGCTTAGCTGGTGGTGTGGCTTGCATGGATCTCCAGCATTATATTACCCAGAATCCTCTGCAAACATCAAATTTAGCTAAAATGTCACATTTTCCTCACATTTTTCGTTGGTAAAGTTGAAGGATCACCGCACTGGCACAAATTTCCTACCACCCGACATTCCCCTAGATCTCTGATAAAAATGATACCTCACTTGTGTGGGTGCCCAAAGCAGAGTCAGACTAAAAATGTATTAAAAAAACCTGCCCTTGTGGACATGCTTTGGTTCCCTCTCAGTTTTTCATTTTATAAATGTTTAGGCTGACTCTGCTTTGGTGCCCCACACAGGTGTGTTTCAATTTTATCAGGAGAAAAAGGGGAATGCTGGTTGGTAGGAAATGTGTGCCGGCACCCACAGATTCTTGATCTTTCCATCACAGAATTGTGAGGAAAATGTGTTTTGTTCGACAAAGTTTAAGGTTTGCAAGGGTGTCTGGGTAACATAACCTGTTGAGAGTCACACAAGTCACCCCATCCTGGATTCCCCTGGGTGTCTAGTTTTCAAAAATGTAAAGTTTTGCTGGGTTTCCTAGGTGCTGGCTGATCTAGGGTCCAAAATCCACAGCTAGGCACATTGAAAAAAAAAGGGTAAGTTTTCACTGGAGAAATGTGATGTATCCATGTTGTGTTTTGGGCCGTTTCCTGTCGCGGCCACTAGGCCTACCCACACAAGTGAGGTGGCATTTTTATTGTGAGACTTCAGGGAATGCTGGGTAGGTGGAAGTTTGTGGCTCCCTGCAGATTCCAGAACTTTCCATCACAGAAATGTGAGGAAAATGTTTTTTTTTTTTACAAAGATTGAGGTTTGCAAGGTATTCTGCGTAACAGAACCTGGTGGGAGCCACACAATTCACCCCATCCTGGATTCCCCTGTGTGTCTAGTCTACAGAAATGTACAGGATTGCTAGGTTTCCCTAGGTGCTGGCTGAGCTAAGGTCCGAAATCCACAGCTAGGCACACTGCAAAAAAAGGGTCAGTTTTCACTGGAAAAATGAGATGTGTCCCCGTTGCGTTTTGAGATGTTTCCTGTTGTGGGTACTAGGCCTACCCACACAAGGAAGATACCATTTTTATCAGGAGATTTAGGAGAATACAGAATAGCAGAGCAAGTGTTATTACCAATTGACTTTCTATGCATTTCTGCCTTCCATATGTAAGACAGTGTGTAAAAAAAGAAGTCATTTTGAAAAAAGCCCTCTCATTCACAGGCGAGTATGGCTACCCACCAATTCGTAGAGGTGCTAATAACCACTTCTTATAAACTCCATATGTTATTCCCATTTCAGAAATTCATAGGTTTCCTTGATACCAATTTTTACTTTTTATATTTTACCAAATGCATTGCTGTATACCCAGTACACAATGAAAAACCATTGCAAGGCGCAGCTCAGTTATTGCCTCTGGGTACCTCGGGTTCTAGGTGAACCTACAAGTCCTATATATCTCCGCAATCAGAAGTATCCGGAGGATGTAATGGTATATTACTTTTAAAGATCTGCCATACTTAGAAGACGTTACAGGTGAAAATGTAGGTACATGTGGGTGTTTTTTTCAGCTCAATTTCGATGTTTTTTTTATTTCAACTGTTACTTTCTATAGGAAAACCTTGAAGGATCTACACAAATGACTTCTTGCTTGATTCAGAATTTTGTCTACTTGTCAGAAAGTTATAGCTTTCTGGGATCCTTTATTGTTTTCACACCTATTTCTACCACAAACTGGAAGGAGGTTGAAAGCACAAAAAATAGGAAAAATAGGCTATGTCCCACTAAAATGGTAAAACTGTTTAGAAAATTTTGTTTTTCTGCCAAACGTCTGCCTGTTCCTAAAAGCTGGGAAGATGGCAATTGTAGCACTGCAAACCCTACAGGCGCTTTTTTCTGCAGCACTTTAGCTGTATTTTGGCTAATTTCTCGGTTCCCTCCTGGGACACAAACCCTGGGTACCTTTACAATCCCCAAAATGTTGGACGAAAAGGACAAGCGTGAACTATGCCAAATAGCCAAGAAAAGGCTTGGGTGTTCCTGGAGCACTGAGTTAACCGAATATCTTCATGGCAAAATTTGAAGATGAACATATCTAAAAAAAAGAGACATGACAAAAAGTTTTTGTGAAGTTTGTGAAGTTCATAGACAATATTTTCATGATCTGCAGCTGGACTTGAATAATTTGAAAGAAAATATCACAGACCAAAATGAAAAAAATGAATATCTGAAATTCAGTCATAACATCAATAGTAGACAAATATCTTTTTCGGATACATTGATAACCATTAATGAATTTAGCATCACTAATGAGATGAATAAAAATCGGACAGATAAAAACAACACTCTGCATTCTTCAAGTTTCATCCAGAAGTCTTGCAAAAACATTTACAATTTTCGCAATTTCTGTGATTGAAAAGGATTACCTCAGATCCTTTAAAATATGAATCCATATGAAAAGAAAAATACAGGGAAGAATTTCATAGGAGGAATTACCAATTAACTGTGATTAGATCAGTAAAAATGAGAGTGGATTTAATACCAAGAGAAACACTATGGAAGAAATCAGTTTGAAAATAAAAACTAGATTCACATTCGTGTCAAACTTTTCTGCAGACAGCAATGGCATTAAAAAGATTTTAAACAAAATATTGGAACTACTGCAGGCAGAAGAAGATTTTGGTAGCCTGGTTAGTGAAAAACCACTGTTTGCTTACACTAGATCAAGGAATCTGAAGTACTGGGTTTTATTGGACCCAGCGGTGCCAGGGAACACACCCAATGACCTCGAGTTCTTCCTGTCTCAGACTACAGAAACACAGAGTCTTCTTGGTGGCTTCAAAGATCAATTTATTGGCTGCAGCCAGCAACAGGTATCCTAGAAGTACAACACGGTGTATGTTCTCAGGAGACTGCTCTCTTTCATGGAAACCAGCTATCTCTTTTATACAGAATATTATGCTTTAGGCAAACATTCCTTATTTTTACAGTGGGTCATTCACATATTTCTTACAACAAAACAAAGACAGATTCATGATGACAAGCCCATTTTCAGTTTGTCCAGCCCACAACCAAATACCCAGTGAGGCCCAACACCTGCAACAGATATAATCTGGACCCCTAATAAAATCGGGCACCTCCTCCTCGTAAAGCAGGTCATAAAGAAAGAGCAGTGACAGGTGTGAATAAGATTTAGATATAGATGTGTGCAATGAAGGGTTTATGGCATGCTGCACCTGGGCCCCTAATCTCGATCGGCCACTGGGAACTAAAACTGGCCGAACAGGTTCTGGCTCTGGACAGTGGAGTCAGCTTGCCCAGGTCACTGAAAGTGTACGTGTCCCCTAAGGCGCGTTTTGGCTTGAGACATTGCCTTATGTGAGGGCAACCACAAAATGGCTGCCGTACACAAAATGGAACCCGAGGGTTCACAAGGGAATCGTTAATATTAGAGTGATCCCGTCACTCGAATATGACGCAAATACTCAGATATAGCATACCTGTCATTACCGGTCTGCTGATACCAAAATCGTCATGTTACAATGATGTTAATGACACAGGTCCAGAATTTTCAGTACCACAGACCCTCCTTTTGCCCTTACATAGGCAATTTACTTACACTCATGCTAATCTGAGTCTAGGTCTATGTTCATGAATTCATTGAGATGTTGCTGTAGCATCATCCTATTACTTAGCTCGTCCCTTGATACAGGTTTCCTTACACATGATGTAACACATAGGCCGCATATGGCAGGAACACACTGTATGCACAGACAAAACAGGAAAAGGATGGCTAGAAGTATCCCAATGACCATCAGAACTTTCCATCCCCAGGTGGATAACAGTTCCCAGAACCATCCCATCAACGACCAGTCTCCTTCATCTATATGAATGGATTCAGAGATCCTATGTAGTTTGGAGATGGCCTGGTACACTGTTGGAGCGTTATCTGGAATGAAAATGCAACAACTGGATTGGATCACTCTACATACCCCACCACGGTCTGCAAGTATGATGTCTAACGCGACCCTGTTCTGCAGGGTCATAAGGCGGTCCGACTGGAGCTCAGCAGTCAAATTATTAAGGGCACCGACAGTTTCGACTATGGTGGATTCAACCACTCGCGTCAATTGCCTCACATTCCTGTTGTTAGCCATAGGTCCCCAGAACGGCAGAAAACCCCTAAAGAAGTCTCCCGCTTCTTGTCCTGCAGTGTCTTCCTTGCTGAAGACACCCCTAATTCTTCTTATTTTATGGTAATCTGCCGCAGCTGTGTAGGTGGGAGGCAACAGGAATGAAACGAAGCATGTGCCCGAGAAGTCAGGGGGCAACCACGTGTAGGCCCTATCATGGCAGATAAAGTAGGTACCCCTAGCTGCTAAGAACAAAGGGGAAGTCTGAGACGCAAAAATATACGTTTCAGTGCAGATACTCTTCTGTAACTGAGCTCTTGGATTCTTGCCATTACCTTGCAGACATAGATGACCCTGATGGGGTACAATCCAAATTGGAGCGGATCTTTTTGCTTGCTGGTTCTCGCTCAGACTCGCTCCATATCCAGTCACGTTCCATCCAATATACGCTAGTGTCTCATCTTCCGGGATAGTTTCGTAGGAACTAGTTCCCCTTATCATGTCGACTATCCCCTTAACTAGAGCACTATTCTTTGGGTTGTCTTTGACGGAACGTAGGGGGTGGATTTCGCGAGCATAGATGAACATCGTTCGGTATGCCCACACAGAACCATTGTAGCTGAATGGCAGCACTAGGTAGGGAATACCTTTCTCAGTAGTATGAGGCATAAGGCCACACACCCAACAGTTGGTTCTGTTCACTACTAGCTGGTGTTGGTGTAAGAGCTGAACAAAGGAGTTGTTCATAAACTCTAATCTTCTAACGGACTCGTGTTCAGGTAGAGGGTGAAAAGAATGTGAGGAGATAGTAGAGGAAGGCATGGGCTGTACAGTGGGTGCAGATGTCACTTGAAAAGAGAATATGATATACCCCACTAAAGACATCATTAGACTAAGTAAAATACAAAGACACATAATTAGAAAACATTTTCTGCTCATGGTTGCACATATTTTCCTCTTGAAACTTATTCTTTCAACAGGTCTCTCCATCTGAAAAGGCTCCATCCTCTAACGTGCTGTTCGCGGCGGTTGGTTTTCTTCACTTGAGAGTGTTTCTGAATGTCCCAGGGAACGCCCTAGAGCAAACCAGACCCGTAGACCTTGTGTCCGCAGGCTACACACTCAAGTCTTTTCACCACGACCCTACAGCTGAACCCGGATGGTGGTTCAAAAACAGGTTTTCGGATGGGAGGACCAAAATTTCATTTTATTTGTCCATGACTCTCGGTCGCAAGTTATAACGGCTTTTTCCAGGCAATGTCTGGTCGCAAAACAAAAGTTCAGGCTCAGTAGTGTCCAATCGAAGTGGTGATGGTATTGCTCTTTGGAGAAGATCGTCACTTTCTCGTTCAGAATTTGTCCCTGTGACGCGTGTGTCACTAAAAGGCAGAAAACGAGGCACTGTTTCAGTTTCCGAGTCAGCAATTCCCTCCTGGACCCACCGGTCATATGGTAGAGGCAAAGGGACCCTCTTACAGTGTACGCCGTGGATCCAGTTTTTCTTCCCTTGTACTCGCACTGCAGATCTTGTGGACAAAATCACCAAATAGGGGCCAATCTAGCGGGGCTGATCGTTCTTTGTCCGCTGAAAGTTCTTGATTAACACCCACGATCCGGGATTGATTGCATGCCCTGGATCTTTAGAAGCCTGAGGCAGTGTATTATGAACCTGTTGGTGTAAAACACGCAATTTAGCCGTCAAATCATGCAAGTAATCAAGCAGTACAGGGTGTTCAATCTCGCTGAATTTCGTTGGCCTTGGCACTCCCCATATGTTAGCCGGGCGACCAAACACTATCTCATGAGGACTAAGTCCTACTCGGGAATGTACGGTCATCCTAGTTGACAATAGTGCTAATGGCAACGCATCAGGCCATTTAAGGCCAGAGCTTGCTTGTATCTTGGCCAGTTTTAGTTTAAGAGTGCCATTATAGCACTCAACTAATCCAGCTGATTGGGGATGATTTGCAGCGTGAAATTTCTGCCGGATTCCTAAACCTTCACACACTCGTTTCATCACTTGACCCACAAATTCACCCCCATTATCACTCCACACCATTCTCGGCAAACCAAACCTAGGGAAGAACTCTTTGAGAAGGGCTTTCGCTGTGGACAAGGCAGTATTATCTTTCAGAGGATATGCCTCTACCCATCTTGAAAAGGCACAAACAACAACGAGTACGTATTTCAAATTGTTGCACCTCTCCATGTGGATGAAATCTAGCTGCAAAACCTCGAACGGATACGTTGGAGGCGCAAAATGACCAGCTGGAGTTGGGGTTCCCTTACCAGGATTGTATTTCAAACAAACCATACAATTTTTGACCACATTCTCTGCACATTTGGGAATTCCAGCATTTTGCCACACTGGAGCCAATAACTTACAGATTCCTTTCACACTGATGTGGGCCATCCCATGTGCCATTGTAACCACTGCAAGCACATATGTATCGGGTAACAACAATCGCTGATGCTCTGACAATTCAACCCAACAACCATTTGCATCCAATTTACCCGTACTCTCTCTCCACGTACTTAATTCCTTCTCCGTAGCTTCAGCTTGGATGGACTTCACACTCTCTATCGTATCTTCACACATTCCAACGTCACCAATCCATCTTGCAGGGCCCGCAACATACATTCGACTCATCACATCTCTTGCTGTTTCTTTCGCAACTTCATCAGCAAACATATTACCGCGACCAACGTCGTTAGTGACCTTCTTATGTGCACTGCATTTCACAATCGCGACTTGCAATGGCAAAGTAAGTGACTCCAGGAGCTCATTCACCAATTGACCATGCTGTATTTTCGTACCGTGAGACGTGAGGAACCCACGTTCTTTCCACAAGCGTCCAAAACTATGGGCCACACCAAACGCATACTGGCTATCGGTATATATGGTCACTTTCATTCCTTTTGATAATACACACGCTCTCATAAGTGCAGTCAACTCTGCTGCTTGAGCTGAATTATGTGGGATACGTGCAGTTTCAACAATCGTATGTAAAGTCGTGACAGCATATGCCGCAGTCGTATCACCATTCGGAAGCTTGAAGCATGACCCATCCACCCATAAGGTACCATCACACTTTACAAGAGGAGTGTCCCTAAGATCTACTCTCCCTTTCGTTTCTTCTTCTGTCCTAAGAAAGCAATCATGCTGTTCCGGAACATCTGTCTTTGTTATAATTGGCAACAATGTAGCTGGGTTCAGCGTGTTGCATTTTCTTATGTGCACATGGCTCGCTAAAAGTGTCAACTCGTAACCTGACAATCGAGCACTAGTTAAGTGCTGTGTCTTGGTCCTGTTTAACAAAATATCCACTGCATGTGGGACCATCACGGCCAGCGTATTATTCATCACCAAACCAGCAGACTGTCGAATAGAAACAGCTGCTGCCGCTGTGGCTCTCAAACAACTCGGCAACGCTCTAGCTACCGGGTCCAAAATCGACGAGAAATATGCACATGGACGTTGCTTGTCCCCAAAAGACTGTGTTAACACTGACAATGCACATCCTTCTCTCTCATGGACATACAGCGTAAAGGACTTGCTGTAGTCGGGGGTACCCAACACAGGAGCCGAACACAATGCATCACGCAATTCGGAAAAACTTTTCTGACAATCTTCGGACCAAGGAAGGGGATTCGGCGTGTCTTTATAGGTCAATGCTACCAAAGGTTTAGCCATCAATGAAAAATTCGGTATCCATTGTCTGCAATAGGATGTAATACCTCTCTGTGTCATTGGCACACTTAATTTTGCAATTGCCTGAATTCTTTCTGGGGTCAATCTTCTTCCCTCTTTCGATAAGAGGTGACCTAAATAGGTCACTTCTTGTCGACAATACTGTAACTTGGAAAGAGACACTTTGTGGTGTAAATCAGACAAATGACGCAACAATGACAAAGTGGCTTCTTTACAAATCTCCTTAGTATCTGCAGCAACTAACAAATCATCGACGTACTGTAGAAGGGTAGCGCCATCAGGTAACACAAGAGTGTCAAGCTGAGACTTCAGAGCCTGACTATAGATAGAAGGACTTTCACAAAAACCTTGAGGAGCTCTCTGAAATCGGAAGCTTCGGCCTCCTAAACAGAATCCAAAAATATCCCTGCTCTCTACGGCAATAGGGATGCTGAAGAAAGCATTCTTCAAGTCAATCACCGAGAACCAAGTGGCTGAGGCTGGAATCATTGTCAGTAAAGCAGTGATATCGGGAACGACTGGAAACTGTGGCACAACTATCTTGTTTACCTCTCTAAGATCAATCACAAACCTGTAAACAGGTGGCTGAGAAGAGTCAGTACGCTTCAAGACAGGTAAAACAGGACTATTGCAAACATTACCTCTTGTCTCTTCAATTACATTTTTCTCAATCAAATCATAAATGATCGCTAGCAACGCTTTTTCACCTTCATTAGAGATCTTGTATTGGGGAATGCGCGGCATTTTAACATTGGCTTTCAACGTTACAACATATGGCGGTATTTCCAAAAGACCTACATCATTGGGACCAGTAGCCCAAAGAATATCAGGGAGAAACGACAATTCTGTTGGAAGTTTGTCCTTTGACAAATATATTGGTGAAACCACTGTCTTACCCAATGTGAGTTGTACTCCCGAAGGAGAACAATACAATGTCGCATACAATCTTTTCAGCAGATCCAATCCTAACAAGTTCTCACCACAACCTGTGTGAATGTGGGACCTGACTTATTTGTTTTATTTCTGCATTTATAAAATTATGTCTTATGTCATTTTGGTTCTAACCTTGATATAAATACTGTGAATATCAAAGACTATTATATAAATAAAATAAGATTTATATATTTTTTGACTAATTAATTTCCTCTAGTTTGTTCAGGGGAACTGGGTTGTCGTTGGTTTAGCGAGATTATTACTTTACTGTGATCCTGACGGACAATTTCTATATTATTGCAAGACAGGTTGGGTTTTTTTTTTACTGTTATTGGTTCTTGTACCCCTGTCCGACCTGTCTGTTATCCTTTTTCAGGGGCCCCCTTGTTTTAGCGGAAACCACTGTCTTACCCAATGTGAGTTGTACTCCCGAAGGAGAACAATACAATGTCGCATACAATCTTTTCAGCAGATCCAATCCTAACAAGTTCTCACCACAACCTGTCGTTAGAATAAGTGGTGCTTCGATTTCACAAGGTCCAACAGAAAGAGACATAGGGCTAGAAATCGGGTTCCTAACCGGGGCGCCAGAAAAACCTACTGAAACATTAGTTTCGCCAGACAAAGGTGCACCAGGGAATTTAGAGTGCATAATAGAACTCTTTGTAGCACCAGTATCCAACAGAAAAGGCTCTGACACACCTGATGTAATCACCTCAATATAAGGTCCACTCTGATCTACTGGAACTGAAACAACTCCCTCTCTTTGTCTATGGCTGTCCTAGCAATCATCACCTTCCATACTCTCACCTTCTGCATAGTAGTCATCAGCATAGTACTGAGTCGTCCTACCAGACGCGTTATTCTGCTGATCAAAACTATTCATTGAATTTTGAGGAGGAAATGGGCGCGCGTTCTGGGTGAAATTTCCGCGTCCTCTAGCTCTAGGTGCTTGTGGAACACCTCGACCTCTTGCGCCAGAAATACCATTCATACGCTGCAACAAAATAGGGCAATTATATTTAAAATGACCTTCTTCCTTACAATATGAACATTGGTTAGGGCCTATCAGAGCACGTTGTTGAGGATACTCAAACCTTTGCGAATTCCTCTGATACTGTTGAGGTTGCTGATAGTCACGCTGATTACTACGAGGCGGATACGCTTGTTGTAAAAGAACCTTTGTTTTTAACTCTTTAGTTTTCTTGTCTGCTCTATCTTTCTCATCTTTATCTCTATTTTCGTAGTATTGTGCAGTAGCCAATATCTGTGCTGAAGAGGAAACGGCCCAAGAACTCTCTGAATCTTTCAATTTTTTACACAATTCGGGAAGCAAATTATGCACAAACTTGTCAACAAACAACCTTTGACCACCTTCTGTACTCATATCCTGACCACTGTGGTCGATAAATGTCTCTTCAAACCTAGTGAAGAAGTCAGATACACTTTCCTCCTTCTTCTGCTTGCATGCAGACAATTTATCCCAATTTACACGCATTGCAGGCATCAAAGTCTTCATGTAAGTAACGATCCTACCAGGGAGGTCTGCTACTAAAGGCTCTGGTTTAGCACCGCCTACTTGTCTGTCATTTGCCGCATTGATATTAATCCATGTGTCCCCTAACTCCGGCGCATGATCCGTGTGACGGATCACTCTCCATAAAGGCTGTGGGACCACATTTCCAAACAACATGTCTATATCAGCTAAATTCATAACACAGGAGTCTGCAGTCTGTGATAATTCCTTATAATAACCTGCAGGGTTTTTACGGGGTCGGGTAGAGTCTGCTTAAGAGCCAGGACTTCAGTTCGCTTCCATGGAACATGTACCCACACACGTTGAAAATGAGGCTGAATAGGTGGAACAGCATTTAGGTCTCCTTCTTTCCAAACTGGGGGAACTTCTCTCATGGGATACTGTCTGACCTTCCTTTTAACAAAGGGTTCTGGCTCAAACAACAGTCGAGAAATACCCTCACTCCTAAATGATAATAATGTCGCAACTGCTTTCTCAATATCGGAACCCACAATCGTGCCTTTGGAAAACTCAAACCGTACACGACACAACTCAGGCGGATTGGCCTCCATATCACAATCTTTTAATCTTTCAAGAAGAACTTCGCACATTTTGTCAAAAACATATCTCTGTTTCGGTGCTTGCCATTGGTGGAAGACATCCATAACAGACTCTAACTCATATCTTGTAGGGTCAGTGACCCATTTATGCGCTAAATGATCCAATACTCCCTTCTCTCTAGAATCGGGCAATTGGCTACGCAATTGTTTACGCTCTAAAACGGGGGTCGTAGTCGGTGACCCAAAGAAAGGAGACAAAATACTAGTAACAGTGTTTGTCATTCTCTGTCGGACAGAAGGAGAAGTTGACAAATGAACAGGAGGAAAAACAGGAGGAGACAAAGCAAATGCAGAGGCAGTGTCAGAAGGGATAGTGTGGAGGGAAATAGATGCAGGGGGCAAAGTCATAGGAAGTAAAGATGGAACAGGTAGTAAAGGTGGCAGCCCTTGAGGGGGCTGCGCCATAGTAGTAGGTGCCAACTGGAAAACAGCTGGTGGTTGTGGAAGAACCGGAGGTAAAACAACTGGGGGTGGTACAACTAAAGGTTGCGGAGGTGCTGTAGCACTCTGCGCATAAGGAGGTGGTGAATTCAACAAATGAGACATTAAAGGATCCTTCTCAAGTTCCTTCACTGTATCTTGCTGAAGAGGTGGCAAAACTGGATAACATTTATCAATTGCCAATTTACGTTGCCTGTGCAGCTGTTCACTCGCTTGTTCCTCTTCATCATCCTTATACTGCATAGCAGCTTGCATTATTGAAATACCCTTTTCTCTTTTATTCTTCTTTACTAATTTAATTTCTTTCTGTTTGGCTTCTTTTCGCCATAGGCGGAAAGAGTCAAACATCGCCGGCCGGGCTTTCTTCTTAAAAAGTCTAACCTCTAAATTATCCAGAATTTCGGTGTCAAAACTACCATATTGGGGCCACTTTAGGACACCATCTTTCCTTGTGTACCTAACCCATACGTTATTATACGTGATAGGGCCCACTCCATGCTTCACGTAGAGCTCATAGGTTGGAGTTCCAATTGGAGGAACCGGACACGAGTCCTCCAATCGGGAATCCCTATTACAACCAAGACAAAACAAATTTCCAAGTCTGCTAAGACCAGGCATCTTCGCTCACTAGTCTAGCTTCAAACTTCAAAGGATTATCGAATACGACAGTCTCGTGAATACACGAGTCCTTCGGCTTTGGTACTTGCAAGTTCCAAATCAAAAGATCCTAACAAATCAAAGATCCCATGGGATACCCAAAACTAAGAACCAAGACTAAGGACTGGGAGACGCTCCACTTATACTTAACTGAGGTATCGATGACGTCACCAGAAGACTCGTCTATTGTCTCGCTCTACAAATCATAAAAGGGTCCAAGACAGGGCGATAGTCAGGGCAGCAGTCCTTCGTAGCCGTCGGGATGCGGGGAACCTTGCAGCAAAGACTTTCGGACCACGAACGACATACAGGGGTCGATGAAGTGGTTGGCCTTCCTCCAGAATTTTACACGAAGCTCCTCACGACCTCTGGCTTGGACCGGTACCGCTGAAATCGCCCCACGTTGGGCGCCAATTGAAGTACTGGGTTTTATTGGACCCAGCGGTGCCAGGGAACACACCCAATGACCTCGAGTTCTTCCTGTCTCAGACTACAGAAACACAGAGTCTTCTTGGTGGCTTCAAAGATCAATTTATTGGCTGCAGCCAGCAACAGGTATCCTAGAAGTACAACACGGTGTATGTTCTCAGGAGACTGCTCTCTTTCATGGAAACCAGCTATCTCTTTTATACAGAATATTATGCTTTAGGCAAACATTCCTTATTTTTACAGTGGGTCATTCACATATTTCTTACAACAAAACAAAGACAGATTCATGATGACAAGCCCATTTTCAGTTTGTCCAGCCCACAACCAAATACCCAGTGAGGCCCAACACCTGCAACAGATATAATCTGGACCCCTAATAAAATCGGGCACCTCCTCCTCGTAAAGCAGGTCATAAAGAAAGAGCAGTGACAGGTGTGAATAAGATTTAGATATAGATGTGTGCAATGAAGGGTTTATGGCATGCTGCACCTGGGCCCCTAATCTCGATCGGCCACTGGGAACTAAAACTGGCCGAACAGGTTCTGGCTCTGGACAGTGGAGTCAGCTTGCCCAGGTCACTGAAAGTGTACGTGTCCCCTAAGGCGCGTTTTGGCTTGAGACATTGCCTTATGTGAGGGCAACCACAAAATGGCTGCCGTACACAAAATGGAACCCGAGGGTTCACAAGGGAATCGTTAATATTAGAGTGATCCCGTCACTCGAATATGACGCAAATACTCAGATATAGCATACCTGTCATTACCGGTCTGCTGATACCAAAATCGTCATGTTACAATGATGTTAATGACACAGGTCCAGAATTTTCAGTACCACAAATCTATAAGAAATAGTGACTTCTCAACAGATGACATTAAAATTAAAGGAACCACACCATGTGGTCATTGCATTCACTGCAATAATGTGACTAAAGGGGCTGTGGTTAATCACTCAGACTAAGGGCATTTTATCAAACTGAAGCACAATCGTAATTGTGACACCCAAATTATATTTATGGTGTAAAATGCTCTATTGGTTTACTTTATGTTGGCATAACAGTGAAGAAATTGGAAACACGCATTGCAAAACATAAAAAGAGCATTCGAAGGGAACAGAGAAAACCAACTGTGGCTACCCGTTTCATTGAATAAAGACACGTGTCATAATTGCAGTTCCAAATTTTAGAAACTAACAGAAAAACTTATACAGATATTACCAAAAAACTGCTACAAAGAGATTTTTTTGGCTTAAGACTTTGGTGGCTCAACTGCCAAAAGGGCTAAACAATTGGTTAGAAATATCTTGCTATTTATAATTCAGCGAGTATCACGACAGATTGTAAAAAGGTGCATGACTTGTTACAGTATTTTGCTAATATTAGTAGGCATATTTGACACGTTGGATAATTTAAATTGAGCATTGTTGGATTTAATATAGCTGCATCATCAGTAAGTTGTTCTTCACACCCATAGAAGTGATAACAATGTTTGAACTGAGCAATGTGGTGCTTATTCTTTGATTTAAGTATATGTATGTACGATATCTAACCATTCAAATATGGCGCCCATCTGGAACTAGTAGATCACATGACAAACGATGATCATGTCAGTTACATTGGGGCATTCTGACACACCAGCACAAATGTACAATGACCAACATGTCACCAGTCTCGCATTTAGCATGAGTACAGAAGAATCTTTCTAATAGGTAAGTGGTGTCTGCACACTCGGAAAATGGTTGGACATATTTTACGCAAATGCTAAAGTACTAGTATGCCACTGAGATGGTGAGTGTTAACAGCAAGGAAACTGGTGATGGGAAAGAAACTAGTCAGAGCACTGTGATTTAAATAAGGGAGAGTATTTTAGTGCAAATAATATGTGCAAATGGTTGACGGAGCAGGCATAATGTAAAACCCATATCAATTTAGTGACACTCACGCTAAAATGCAAGATAGCACAATGTTAAATTCAGGACTTGTACAGGTACTTGTTATTGTTCATACATTCAACAGAAAGATTTTAGAAAACCACCTCCTGAAGATGGACATAAAGTATCCGAACTACATTCGAGTTTGTGTAAAAAACTGATGGGAGGAGAATTTCATTCACAATAATCTGCTTGGAAAATTTGAAAGGAATAAAATTGTATGATGAAATAAATTCAATTAATGATGACACAGATGAACTGAATTTAAATTAATTTTGGATGCACATCAGTCGAAGAGCATAGAGCTTGGACTCTCTAAAGCAGTGCCTCACTGCAATCCCCTTGACTACTACACAAGAGAATATATATATATAGTAGAAGGTATTGTGTCATCGTTGTTGGGTTTGGATTGTTGGGCTATGGTGCAGATGTATGCATTACATTTGAAACTTGGGTTGGCACTGTATCCAGAATGCTACAATCTGCCAACCTAAGTGTTTTCAAAGTAGTCCTTGATGAAACTTATTATTGGTCTGGCTTGACAGTGTAGCTGTCGTCATACAACTATATGAGTATTACCAGTAAGGGGCTTTGACTCCACTCACATGTTGGGAGCAGGAGTCTCCAAATGCTTTGATTTAAATATTAATATAAGCTTTGTATTGATGTGTGTAGGTAGATTTTAAGAATTATTTGTATCATTGCCTGCTCAAAATCTATAATTATTTTTTGATGGTAGGAGTGGTTAGTTTGAATTTTAATCTTGTTTAGTAGTTCTTAATACGTTGCACTTTGCTTGTTAGATAGTAGTGTGTAAATAAAGGATATGGTACAATTATGATATTGTCTATGTATGGAATATGTCAGTGAGAATGGTGGAGGACACGCTTTGAAGGTGCCATCCATCATCCATGTTTCACTTTAGGTCAGTCTGAGTAAACTGTCATTATTTTTATTGTCATGCAAGAGGAAGGGATTTTCATTATCCACAATTGTAGTGGTTAGGTGTTCTAGAATGTTTATGTCTTGGTATCTTCTGGGAGCAGCAGGGTTTGTGATGTGGCTTTTCTAGTGTGGTATTAATCATTTTTCGATCCACGATTTGTGTCAGTTTCCATGTAATGTGCTCAGGAACTTACGGCAGTATCTTTTAAAGAAATAGTTCCTGTGGATTCTTGAGAGGTAGTGCTTGTTTCTTTGAGATCTTGGAAAACATGCCTTACTTCGATCTCTTTTACATTTGGGGGTGGTAATGTTCTCTAATGTTAATCACAATATAATTTTTAATTATGGCCCTTCCATAACAAGTATTAGCATAATATTTGGTACATTTCCAAGGCACATTTGTTGTGCTTGTGCTTTCCTTGCAGTATACGTATGCCATGTGATAGAAGAATTGTTTGCCTTTCTGGGATGTGATATATGTGGCTCTTGCTGCCAATTATCTGTAAATGGTAGAGTTATATATTTACGACTTTATGTCAAACATTGTATAGTACTTATCACTGACATATGAAAATACAGTTTTATTTTTACATTTCATACTTACATATCTCCTGTGCTTTTAATGTGATGTTTCTTCTCTTTGGAATATGTATAATTCAGTCAATTTGTGGTTCAGGGTCAGTGTCTGTCACTGTTAGGAAGAAAATGTTTGTTTCATTTAGTGTTTAAAATATAGTTTAGTGTAGCTTGGGGGTTGGTTTAGGGCAGGTTTTAATTTTACGTTTCAGGGATGGTGTTTGATATATATTTTATTAGCTTTACTTACTTTTATTGTCTTGTTGTTAAGGTTCACATTTATGAAGTCGGTCTTGTTGGCCCGAAGGATGGCCTTTTTTGAAGTTTGGAGATAAAAATGAAAACTTAAGTTTTGAAATAGTGTTCAGAGCACTACCACAAAAGAAGGTATCAAGGTCCATATATTCAGTGGGTCCTTTTAGTTGTGTTCAACAACACCTCGTAATTAGTACACAAAGGCCAAAGGAAAGTTCCATATTCTGTATTCCAAAATTCCAACTTGAGCAACAGACGACACGTGTTTCTTCTCCTTTGAGACGACCGCGCATCGGGACGGACGTCTGTTTTTCTCTCGCTCATTCGAGAGTGTTAATGACTTATCAAGGTCGTAGCTCCAAAATTGCATACTCTTCCATGGATCGAATACATTGATTCTGTACCAAGATTTGTGCATATCGACGGCCCAGTGGACAAATTTCTATCCACTTAATGGAATATATACCGTCTACTACGATATGAGTATTGATCAGAACTGTTTCCAAAAGCCTTGAAAAAGTAGATTTACGACGAAACACGTGTCGGCTGTTGCTCAAGTTGGAATTTTGGAATAAAGAATATGGAACTTTCCTTTGACCTTTGTGTACTAATTACGAGGTGTTGTTGAACACAACTAAAAGGACCCACTGAATATATGGACCTTGATACCTTCTTTTGTGGTGGTGCTCTGAACACTATTTAAAAATTTGTGTGTATGGTTTGTCGTGGTTCTCGCAGCAGGCTCTGTGTCCTCCCACTGCATTCGCAATAGTAGGCCGCACACACCTCGACTCCATCCTTCTGGTCCTGGGCGGTGCCGTTTCAATGGGAGCCCGTTCCCCGCTTCCCACAGGCCTTACCCGGCAGGCGTCTATATCTTTATTGGGCTAGAACGACCTCGCGGCATGAAACCCTGGTGTGCGCCACTCCCTCTTCCAGAGCGTCCTCTTCCTCTCGGCCCTTGGCCTCAGGGGATCTTCTGTTGCTCACCCTCTCTGTATTTCCGCAGCCCAGGAGTCGCAGTCCTCCTTCGCCATGGGCAGTCACTGCACAGGGCTCCGGGGACCCCGTGTTTCCAAAGGAACTCCCCTTCTAGCTATTCGGGATGCTGCCAGCCCTTCCAGGGCCTACTTCAACACCCAGAGCTCTCGGTTAGCTCGATGTCCTCGGGCCGGCTTCCTCCGGCTCAACTCCGGTGTCCCCTAGAAGGACCTCAGGGGCACCGGCAGATCTACCCCGGAGAAGTCCCTGGCTGCCGCGATGCTCCGCTGTACCAAGCTTCGGAGTGCTTCTCTCAGCCTGCCCAAAATGGCATCGGCGGTTCGCAGCGCCTCCATTTTAAATTCCCCTCGGAGCTCGTGTGCAAGTCTCAATAGCCTTCAGGTCTGCTTCCGGCCCCTCGAGTAAGAGTTACCAGAATCCCGTCATAATTGTGGGGTCGGTGTTCACAGTACACCGCAGGATTCTGTCGGATTTCCCTGCCGCCAGCGGGAGCACTGGGAGACACGTCTATTCAGCCATCTTAGCAGGCCACAGCGATATATATATATAAAAATATATATATATATAGAGCAAATCCTGGATCGCCACCAACTTCCAGCGGCGCACAAACACAGGTACGGACCACTTCAAGGGACGTTTCCAAAATGCACTGCCTTATTTCAATCGCAGATACATGGCAACCAGTCAGTCCTGGCCAGTGCCTCAGCATATATATATATATATATATATATATATATATATATATATATATATATATATATATATATATATATATTTATATATACACATAATAAATAAAAAACGGTTCCGTCCTGAGCCACGGCGGTCGTGTGCTGAGGACGGAACTGGTCCGTCCTCTGCACACAACCAGGAAATCCCTCTGCTGTTTACAGCAGAGGAATTTCCTTTTTTCTTTTTCAGCCTCGGGAGCTGGGGAAGAGCTTCCCCAGCTGCCCCAGGCATTTTTTTTTTTCAATGTAATGATGATCGGCGGGCATGGCGAGCTGACTTCATTGCAATGATTGGCTATTTCACTTTCACTGCCTACTTGCTCGTGGGGCTATCTCAGACCCCGAGCACCTAGGCAGACGGGAGAGGTATCATTGGAAAGGGGTTCTCCACTTTCCAATGGTAGCCTTTCCTAGTGGATCCATGCTTGGGGATCGCTGAAGGAGGGCAACCCCAAGCAGGGATCCACCCACTGGACACCAAGGAGGTAAGAGCAGCCCCTTGGGCAGGGTCTTTTGCTCCCCCCTTACAACTTTGGCCGTATTCAGTCTTTCTGCCCACCCGGGGGCAGATGGGGGCCGACTAGACACCAGGGATTATTGTTTTTTTTTTACAAAAGAGTGGTGGGGGCTGCCCAGAATGGACATGCCAATGCCCCCACCCCCAACACCAAAGGGACAGTCTTTCTGCCCCCCAGGGGGGCAGAAGGCCCACTAGGCACCAGGGATTATTGTTTTTTGAATAAAAGATGGGTGGGGGCTGCCACATTGGGAAATGCAATGCCCCTATCCCCCAACACTAAAGGGACAGTCTTTCTTCCCCCCTGGGGGCAGAAAGCCCACTAGACGCCAGGGATTTTTTTTTTTTTATAATAGAGGGATGGGCTGCCCAGAATGGACATGTCAATGCCCCCACCCTAAAAAAAATGGCCACAGTCTTTCTGCCCCCCGAGTGTTTATGAGGCAATAGCCCCCATCTGCCTCTTGGGGGGGCAGAAAGCCCACTAGGCACCAGGGACTATTTTTACTTTGTGTAGGGCTGTTCAGAGTGGGCATGTTGATGCCCCCACCCCCTCCCTAAAAATTGGGCACAGTCATTCTGCCCCTCATGGGGGTAGATGGTGGTTATTACACCCGATCTACCCCCCCAGGTGGGGGCAGAAAGCCCACTAGGCACCAGGGATTTGTTTATGGACATGTTAGGGAGCTGCCCCATAGTCAAGGGTCGCTGCCCTTTTTGTCGGCACACACTTTAGCCGTTTCTGAGATCAGTGATATTTTTAGGCTCATCTGTCCCCAGGGGGGCAGAAAACCACTAGATACCAGGGAAAGTTTCTATGTGTGTGTGAACTGGCACTCGGCTGACGGTCTGCATGTACTGACATTTTCCTGGCGGTGTTTGTGGACTTGCGCTTGGCTGGCGGTGTATGTGAACTAGTGCTTGGTGGCGGTGTGCGTTGGATGGTGCTTGGTTGGCGGTGTGTGTGAATGGCGCTTGGCTGGTGGTGTGCGTGGACTGGCACTTGGCTGGCAGTGTGTCTGGACTGTCGCTTAGCTGGTGGTGTGGCTTGCATGGATCTCCAGCATTATATTACCCAGAATCCTCTGCAAGCCTCAAATTTAGCTAAAATGTCACATTTTCCTCACATTTTTCGTTGGTAAAGTTAGAGGATCACCGCACTGGCACAAATTTCCTACCACCCGACATTCCCCTAGATTTCCTGATAAAAATGATACCTCACTTGTGTGGGTGCCCAAAGCAGAGTCAGACTAAAAATGTATAAAAAAAAACCTGCCCTTGTGGACATGCTTTGGTTCCCTCTCAGTTTTTCATTTTATAAATTTTTAGGCTGACTCTGCTTCGGTCACCCACACAGGTGTGTATCAATTTTATCAGGAGAAAAAGGGGAACGCTGGTTGGTAGGAAATGTGTGCCGGCACCCACAGATTCTTGATCTTTCCAACACAGAATTGTGAGGAAAATGTGTTTTGTTCGACAAAGTTTAAGGTTTGCAAGGGTGTCTGGGTAACATAACCTGTTGAGAGTCACACAAGTCACCACATCCTGGATTCCCCTGGGTGTCTAGTTTTCAAAAATGTAAACTTTTGCTGAGTTTCCTAGCTGCTGGCTGAGCTAGGGTCCAAAATCCACAGCTAGGCACATTGTAAAAAAAAGGGTAAGTTTTCACTGGAGAAATGTCATGTGTCCATGTTGTGTTTTGGGCCGTTTCCTGTCGCGGCCACTAGGCCTACCCACACAAGTGAGGTGGCATTTTTATTGGGAGACTTCAGGGAATGCTGGGTGGGTGGAAGTTTGTGGCTCCCCGCAGATTCCAGAACTTTCCATCACAGAAATGTGAGGAAAATGTGTTTTTTGTTTACAAAGATTGAGGTTTGCAAGGGTCTCTGGGTAACAGAACCTGGTGGGAGCCACACAATTCACCCCATCCTGGATTCCCCTGTGTGTCTAGTCTACAGAAATGTACAGGATTGCTAGGTTTCCCTTGGTGCTGGCTGAGCTACGGTCCAAAATCCACAGCTAGGCACACTGCAAAAAAAGGGTCAGTTTTCACTGGAAAAATTAGATGTGTCCACGTTGCGTTTTGAGATGTTTCCTGTTGTGGGTACTAGGCCTACCCACACAAGTAAGATACCATTTTTATCAGGAGATTTAGGAAAATACAGAATAGTAGAGCAAGTGTTATTACCAATTGACCTTCTATGCATTTCTGCCTTCCATATGTAAGACAGTGTGTAAAAAAAGAAGTCATTTTGAAAAATGCCCTCTCATTCACATGCGAGTATGGCTACCCACCAATTCGTAGATGTGCTAATAACCACTTCTTATAAACTCCATATGTTATTCCCATTTCAGAAATTCATAGGTTTCCTTGATACCAATTTTTCACTTTTTATATTTTACCAAATGCATTGCTGTATACCCAGTACACAATGAAAAACCATTGCAAGGCGCAGCTCAGTTATTGCCTCTGGGTACCACGGGTTCTAGGTGAACCTACAAGTCCTATATATCTCCGCAATCAGAAGTATCCAGAGGATGTAATGGTATATTACTTTTAAAGATCTGCCATACTCAGAAGAAGTTACAGGTGAAAATGTAGGTTCATGTGGGTGTTTTATTCAACTCAATTTCAATGTTTTTTTATTTCAACTGTTACTTCCTATAGGAAAACCTTGAAGGGTCTACATAAATGACCTCTTGCTGGATTCAGAATTTTGTCTACTTGTCAGAAGGTTATAGCTTTCTGGGATCCTTTATTGTTTTCACACCTATTTCTACCACAAACTGGAAGGAGGTTGAAAGCACAAAAAATAGGAAAAATAGGCTATGTCCCACTAAAATGGTAAAACTGTGTAGAAAACTTTGTTTTTCTGCCAAACGTCTGCCTGATCCTAAAATCTGGGAAGATGGCAATTGTAGCACTGCAAACCCTTCATTGATGCCGTTTGCAGGTAAAAGAACAGGCGCTTTTTTCTGCAGCACTTTAGCTGTATTTTGGCTAATTTCTCGGTCCCCTCCAGGGGAATCCACAAACCCTGGGTACCTTTACAATCCCCAAAATGTTGGAAGAAAAGGACAAAAATTTGGCCTGGATATCTTATGTGGACAAAAAGGTACGGGGGCCTAAGCGTGAACTATGCCAAATAGCCAAAAAAAGGCTTGGGTTTTCCTGGAGCACTGAGTTAACCGAATATCTACATGGCAAAATTTGAAGATGAACATATCTTAAAAAAGAGAAATGACAAAAAGTTTTTGTGAAGTTTGTGAAGTTCATAGACAATATTTTCATGATCTGCAGCTGGACTTGAATAATTTGAAAGAAAATATCACAGACCTAAATGAAAAAAATGAATATCTGAAATTCAGTCATAACATCAATAGTAGACAAATATCTTTTTCGGATACATTGATAACCATTAATGAATTTAGCATCACTACTGAGATGAATAAAAAATCGGACAGATAAAAACAACACTCTGCATTCTTCAAGTTTCATCCAGAAGTCTTGCAAAAACATTTACAATTTTCGCAATTTCTGTGATTGAAAAGGATTACCTCAGATCCTTTAAAATATGAATCCATATGAAAAGAAGAATACAGGGAAGAATTTCATAGGAGGAATTACCAATTAACTGTGATTAGATCAGTAAAAATGAGAGCGGATTTAATACCAAGAGAAACACTATGGAAGAAATCAGTTTGAAAATAAAAACTAGATTCACCTTCGTGTCAAACGTTTCTGCAGACAGCAATGGCATTAAAAAGATTTTAAACAAAATATTGGAACTACTGCAGGTAGAAGAAGATTTTGGTAGCCTGGTTAGTGAAAAACCACTGTTTGCTTACACTAGATCAAGAAATCTATAAGAAATAGTGACTTTTCAACAGATGACATTAAAATTAAAGGAACCACACCATGTGGTCATTGCAATCACTGCAATAATGTGACTAAAGGGGCTGTGGTTAATCACTCAGACTAAGGGCATTCTATCAAACTGAAGCACAATCGTAATTGTGACACCCAAATTATATTTATGGTTTAAAATGCTCAATTGGTTTACTTTATGTTGGCATAACAGTGAAGAAATTGGAAACACGCATTGCAAAACATAAAAAGAGCATTCGAAGGGAACAGAGAAAACCAACTATGGCTACCCGTTTCATTAAACAAAGACACGTGTCATAATTGCAGTTTCAAATTTTAGAAACTAACAGAAAAAACTTATACAGATATTACCAAAAAACTGCTACAAAGAGATTTTTTTGGCTTAAGACTTTCGTGGCTCAACTGCCAAAAGGGCTAAACAATTGGTTAGAAATATCTTGCTATTTATAATTCAGCGAGTATCACGACAGATTGTAAAAATGTGCATGACTTGTTACAGTATTTTGCTAATATTAGTAGGCATATTTGACACGTTGGATAATTTAAATTGAGCATAGTTGGATTTAATATAGCTGCATCATCACTAAGTTGTTCTTTACACCCATAGAAGTGATAACAATGTTTGAACTGAGCAATGAATGTTTGAACTGAGCAATGTGGTGCTTATTCTTTGATTTAAGTATATGTATGTACGATATTTAACTATTCAAATATGGCGCCCATCTGGAACTAGTAGATCACATGACAAACGATGATCATGTCAGTTACATTGGGGCGTTCTGACACACCAGCACAATTGTACAATGACCAACATGTCACCAGTCTCGCATTCAGCATGAGTACAGAAGAATCTTTCTAATAGGTAAGTGGTGTCTGCACACTCGGAAATGGTTGGACATATTTTACGCAAATGCTAAAGTACTAGTATGCCACTGAGATGGTGAGTGTTAACAGCAAGGAAAGTGGTGATGGGAAAGAAACTAGTCAGAGCACTGTGATTTAAATAAGGGAGAGTATTTTAGTGCAAATAATATGTGCAAATGGTTGATGGAGCAGGCATAATGTAAGCACCATATCAATTTAGCGACACTCACGCTAAAATGCAAGATAGCACAATGTTAAATTCAGGACTTGTACAGGTACTTGTTATTGTTCATACATTCAACAGAAAGATTTTAGAAAACCACCTCCTGAAGAAGGACATAAAGTATCAGAACTACATTGGTGTTTGTGTAAAAGACTGATGGGAGGAGAATTTCATTCACAATAATCTGCTTGGAAAATTTGAAAGGAATAAAATTGTATGATGAAATAAATTCAATTATTGATGACACAGATGAACTGAATTTAAATTAATTTTGGATGCACATCAGTCGAAGAGCATAGAGCTTGGACTCTCTAAAGCAGTGCCTCACTGCAATCCCCTTGACTACTACACAAGAGAATATGTATATATATAATAGAAGGTATTGTGTCATCGTTGTTGGGTTTGGATTGTTGGGCTATGGTGCAGATGTATACATTACCTTTGAAACTTGGTTTGGCACTGTAGCCAGAATGCTACAGTCTGCCAACCTAAGTGTTTTCAAAGTAGTCCTTGATGAAACTTATTATTGGTCTGGCTTGACAGTGTAGCTGTCGTCATACAACTATGTGAGTATTACCAGTAAGGGGCTTTGACTCCACTCACATGTTGGGAGCAGGAGTCTCCAAATGCTTTGATTTAAATATTAATATAAGCCTTGTATTGATGTGTGTAGGTAGATTTTAAGAATTATTTGTATCATTGCCTGCTCAAAATCTATAATTATTTTTTGATGGTAGGAGTGGTTAGTTTGAATTTTAATCTTGTTTAGTAGTTCTTAATACTTTGCACTTTGCTTGTTAGATAGTAGTGTGTAAATAAAGGATATGGTACAATTATGATATTGTCTATGTATGGAATATGTCAGTGAGAATGGTGGAGGACACGCTTAGAAGGTGCCATCCATCATCCACGTTTCACTTTAGGTCAGTCTGAGTAAACTGTCATTATTTTTATTGTCATGCAAGAGGAAGGGATTTTCATTATCCACAATTGTAGTGGTTAGGTGTTCTAGAATGTTTATGTCTTGGTATCTTCTGGGAGCAGCAGAGTTTGTGATGTGGCTTTTCTAGTGTGGTATTAATCATTTTTAGATCCACGATTTGTGTCAGTTTCCATGTAATGTGCTCAGGAACTTACGGCAGTATCTTTTAAAGAAATACTTCCTGTGGATTATTGAGAGGTAGTGCTTGTTTCTTTGAGATCTTGGAAAACATGCCTTACTTCGATCTCTGTTATATTTGGGGGTGGTAATGTTCTCTAACGTTAATCACAATATCATTTTTAATGATGGCCCTTCCATAACAAGTATTAGCATAATATTTGGTACATTTCCAAGTCACATTTTTTGTGCATGTGCTTTCCTTGCAGTATACGTATGCCATGTGATAGAAGAATTGTTTGCCTTTCTGGGAGGTGATATATGTGGCTCTTGCTACCAATTTATCTGTAAATGGTAGAGTTATATATTTATGACTTTATGTCAAACATTTTATAGTACTTATCAGTGACATATGAAATTACAGTTTTATTTTTACATTTCATACCTACATATCTCCTGTGCTTTTAATGTGATGTTTCTTCTCTTTGGCATATGTATAATTCAGTCAATTTGTGGTTCAGGGTCAGTGTCTGTCACTGTTAGGAAGAAAATGTTTGTTTCATTTAGTGTTTAAAATATAGTTTAGTGTAGCTTGGGGGTTGGTTTAGGGCAGGTTTTAATTTTACGTTTCAGGGGATGGTGTTTGATATATATTTTATTAGCTTTACTTACTTTTATTGTCTTGTTGTTAAGGTTCACATTTATGAAGTTGGTCTTGTTGGCCCAAAGGATGGCATTTTTTGACGTTTGGAGATAAAAATGAAAACATAAGTTTTGAAATAGTGTTCAGAGCACTACCACAAAAGTAGGTATCAAGGTCCATATATACAGTGGGTCCTTTTAGTTGTGTTCAACAACACCTCGTAATTAGTACACAAAGGCCAAAGGAAAGTTCCATATTCTTTATTCCAAAATTCCAACTTGAGCAACAGCCGACACATGTTTCGTCTCCTTTGAGACGACCGCACATTGGGACGGATGCCCGTTTTTCTCTCGCTCATTCGAGAGTGCTAATGACTTACCAAGGTCGTAGCTCCAAAATTGCATACTCTTCCATGGATCGAATACATTGATTCTGTACCAAGATTTGTGCATATCGACGGCCCAGTGGACAAATTTCTATCCACTTAATGGAATATATACTGTCTACTACGCTATGAGTATTGATCAGAACTGTTTCCAAAAGCCTTGAAAAAGTCATTTTACTGACGAAACACGTGTCGACTGTTGCTCAAGTTGGAATTTTGGAATAAAGAATATGGAACTTTCCTTTGGCCTTTGTGCACTAATTACGAGGTGTTGTTGAACACAACTAAAAGGACCCACTGAATATATGGACCTTGATACCTTCTTTTGTGGTGGTGCTCTGAACAGTATTTAAAAATGTGTGTGTATATATGACACTACTTGGATGACATAGTGTCTTCTGTTTGATTAAGCATGCCAAACTCAACATATGAATGGTTTAAATTTCCTGAATCCTTGTATGTGCTAGCAATTTGACCACCATTGTCATCTCCTTTGTTGTTGTGAATGAAAACATAAGTATTAGCTATTTTTTTTAATTTAGTTGAAAAAGTTTACATATAACATTTGAAGTGATTTAATTGGTGCACAGACTCTTGTAAATACTGTAATTGTTCCATTATCCCCTTTATCGGAGAGTTTAATCATGATTACATCTCATTCACGAAGTAACTAGTGGCCTCATGTAAGAAATTGGGTTACTGGTTGAGGGGTAAAACCCTACTCAAGCAGCAGCCACAATGATGTCAGGAAGAAGTCATAAGTAACCCCAAATTAACCTTTGCTTAACCCTGTGGTAGCTTGGCGCAAAAACAGTGGGGCTTAACTTAGAGGCAATGCATAAAGTATTTATACAGCCCATCAAACAGTAATAAAGTGAAACACAACAAAAGGAGAAATCCCACACTAATGTAGAAAAATAGATCAAAATTGAATAAATAATTTGAGGCTAAAATGACAACAATACATACAGTATAACTGGAGATATGTAATTTTAAAGGCTTAAGTGAAAATGGTGCCAAAAAGCACAAAGCTCCAACTGTGGATGTCTGGTCGCGCCGGACTGGGGCAAAGTCACAAGTTCAGGCTGACCACGATGGAACTCAGGTCAGCTACAGGGACTCAGTGTGGCCCGCTGAACAAGAGTATCTTAAATCCCTGTTGCAGTGCGACGCAGAGCCCTGTGACAAAGATGCATTGCGCATTGGCGATTCTTTGGAGCTTTGAAGCTGTGAAGTTCTGCATCGAGATGCGTCACGCACCAGCAGGTTCTGAAGAAGTTGCGGGGCTTGCTATGCGGCGTTTGGTGAGGCGATGCATTGTGCAGTGGCTCCTATGCATAGTTACTTGTCGGCGATGTGTTGCGCTGCAGCTCCCATATGTCAGTTCTGCTGGGACAACAGTTGGAGCTGGTTGAGCACATTCAGGCTTACTTCCATGGGTCCAGGACTGGGGTGGCACAACTTGGGAGGGTAGGACTCACAGCTGGCAGAGTCCAGGTGCAGGGTTCAAGATGGAGGACGCCTGTTATGTCCCTGAGGTTTCTGATCAGTAGGCCAGCCAACTAGCCCTTGGAGTCACTCTGGTGTTGCTGGGCTCAAGATGCAGGTCCAGTTCGTTTCACTCAGGCAGGAGGGCAGCAGGGAAGCACAGCAGTCCTACTTCTGAGTCTTCCACAGTACCAAATGTACTGAAGTGTAGCTCCTATTTCCCTTATAGGTTCTGCGCATTGGAATAACATACACTATAGGCTTGGCATAGGACTGAGGTCGGTATGCCCCTATCGCGTATATTAAACTTAATTACTGTGTACCAGCTAGCTCAGAGGCCACTAGAAACTTCTTGAAGACAAGAAGGGAATAGCTTCTGGCAACCACATAACATAAAACCCTGATCCCTCAGGATCGTGGAAACAATATACTACTTTTCATTCAGTCACTCATCTCAGAGAAGTACATAGAAGAAACAGTCGGTGTGTTTACAATAAAAGTTATTGCACAGTTGTTATTCTAGTACTGGTTATATGTGCTGCGACAACTGTTGGACAGTAGCAGAGAAATATGGCCAGCAGTGCAGTTAAATAAAAATGCATGGTACAGTTTTACCATTGTGCAATAGTAATGAACACATACATGAAATGCAGAATGCATTAAGATAAAGCCTACACCCCTATGATGCCTAACTAGATGTACCTAAGTGTACCTAGCATTTGTGTAGGTCTTAGAGAGCCAAGAATCCCCCTAGGATTTAGTTCTAACCCCATTACCTTAGTGGGACTTCATCCTGATGTTGAGCTGGACACCCCAGGATGGGTGGATGGACCTCTGCCAGCTGGAGCTGTGGCATGACGCAGGTTGCAGCGTCTCAGGTCAGAGTGGCGGCATGGAAAGTCTCGGTCCCCTCTGCCTTGTTTGGGCAAAGGGAGGTATATTTATACCTGATAGGTGCCTTGGAATGTTAGTATTGACGTACAGTCGGTCAGAGGAAGACGTCAGGAATGAACCCTTAGGAAATAGTGGTTCATGCATATTTAATGAGTTCTTGGAGAAATCAATAATCCTGTGCTAGGGAAAATCCCAAGAGCTTAAGGGTGTATTTCTAAGAACTCGTTGTGACATAGGTTAGTCACTGTTGGACATGGATATGACGTATTTAGGATGGACCGTCTTCTGCACCCAGAGCACACGTCAGATAAGGGACAGACTCTGTTGCTCGTTATTTGTGAAGGGAGGGCCAATGTAGGTGAAAGGGCCTGCCTGTCTCTGTGGCACGAAGGATTTGTGCCTCTGAAATGGCGCACCTATGTTAGGGCCTCAATTCAGCACATAACACCCACTCCAATCTATGGACAATCGTGAATAACCCATTAAAAGCAAACTACGTGACTAAAATAGGCATTTGCATATAATTGGCAGGTAGTTGCATGAGAGTGGTTTATGAGCTGAAAAAATAGCAGCTGTTAAAATATGTAAAATTACTATAGACTCTGTGGAGACAGGAAAAATCTATAGTGTCATTAAAAAATACTCTCTTAGAGTCAGTAGTTACTTATAAAAGTTCCTGTTTATAAAATTGAAAACTCTTACAAGCTGTTCAGAAAACCATGCTTTCTTTAGAAAGAAAAAAAGAAAGGTCAATTTTAGAGGGAAAGCTCCAAGCACTCGGTGAGAGTTGAAACAAAATAGGAGAAAAAATGTGTCTCAGGACATGTTTTAGCAAAATGAGAGATAACAAGTGCCTGAGAGACACAACATTTCTGTTGCTAGTTACTGCGGGGGACGGACCTTTATAATACCTCACAGAATCGTTGTGGGAGCACAGAATAGTGCAGCCAGTTGCTGGTTCTGAGGCAGCCGGTGCTGTAATCGATACCTTGGTGCTAGCTAAAGGAAGCAAAAAGGCACCCACTGGATTTGCAAGGAATGCTTTGGTTTGATGGGAATACGCTTGGGACACAGCCAAGCATGGGACTTCAACAGTTCCAGCCTGGTGGTAAATGCCGCTGGCGTTTCCTTTGGAAGTGTCAGACAGATGATGACCACGCATTCTTCATTGCAAAAAACAGGCACCAGAGAACAGGTATGTTGCAGTCTTTTCAGACTGGTCTTTTAAATATTAGAAACCATGAGAATCATAGTTCCTGTTCGTGACGTATTCCAAGGTGTGTCACACTGCTTGTATGTGAAAGATAAAATTTATCAAAAAGGAAAGAGAGGCAGTCTGTATTTAAGAGTGCTATTTTGCAAAAAAGAAAACATATTTCTTTAGCTGATGTGAACTTAAAAATAAAAGTGCTGCACAAGCATGGTTTTCAGATTGTTCAAAGCATTTGAACTTTATAAAGGAAACTTTTGGTTCACTACTTTCAGTGTTGGGGCTTCTAGCCAAAAAGGGCAGAACTTCCCTACACTGTAGGATTTCACTACCTCTGGATGTTATCTGTACATAACGTAGGTCTGGCCTATGTATACTGAGTCCCTTGGTGATGTTCAGGAATCCTTTTTGTGACAGGTATTTGTGTCAAAGGGCCAAACCATCCATACTTTCCTAACTGGGTCTGTCCTGTTGTTTTGTAAATGGCATCTAATGTTGCCCCTGCTGATGTATGTCAACTATTCCACCCCCGTGCGATGGTGTTTGGTGGTGTTTGGCAACGTTCCTACTGGTGTTTAAACAACCACATTTCTACATTCATTACAATTGTGTAGGAGTTGAAAACCTTAATGAAGGTAACAGGTATAAAGCGTCACAATAAGAATAAATCTCTAACATTTCATGATCTGAAAATGTAGCAATTATTCCTAAAACAGACAGCATATTATTCACTGTATCAGTAACCCAATTTTCAGAAAAATGTACTGCAGGTAATGACATCACTGAATGAATGATAAAATGAATGAAAATGAATGAAAGTTCAAAATACATTAATCAGAATTAAAAACCGGATGATTAAATACATAATTTAGAATACAAAGGCTTGTTCAGGCCGAATACATTTATAAGTCTCTTTTGCATTTGAATTGAAAATGGACGTGGCTTCAGTTTTATGTTGATCCCGTGTTGTAGAAAGTGTCCACTAAGAGTCATACTAAAAGCTAGCTCTAAGCAAAGCTAGAACAGAAAAAGATGAACCCAGAAATACTCCATAGTTCTACCCGTGGTGAAGCCAGGTCTGTATCTTTTTGGAAAAAGAAAAGGTTCAAAAGTTTGTACTTGCATGTTCGTTGTTTGTTTTTGGCTGGCTTCGCATCCTGTTCACGTGGAGCCATGAAAAACGTATCAAAGTTAATGAAATAGCTAGTAGCTGTATGATCAATTGTTGAAATTGCATCATGTTTAGTTGAAGTTATTTCTGCTGTTTTTGTTGAAAAACGTTTGAATGTTGAAGTTAATAGTTCATGTCTTTGCTGAAAAACGTTCAGATGTTGAAGTTAATATTTTATGTTTTTGTTGAAAAACATTGAAGCATTTATTAGTTGATGTTTTTGTTGAAAAAATGTTGAAGCATTTATTATTTGATGTTTTTGTTGAAAAACGTTAAAGTTTTTATTATTTGATGCTTTTGTTGAAAAACGTTGAAGCATTTATTATTTGATGTTTTTGTTGAAAAACATTGAAGCTTTTATTATTTGATGCTTTTGTTGAAAAACGTTGAAGCATTTATTATTTGTTGTTTTTGTTGAAAAACGTTGGTGTACACATTTGTTTTTGGCCAAATTGCAACTTGAGTGTTGTCTTGACTTTTATTTTGAATTTGAAAGGTTGGTTCAAGGAGAACTAGTTCCATTGCATTGTTGCATAGTCCCCCACTCCATGCTTTTGATTTCTCAAACGTGATGAGCTTTTCAGTTTGAATTTCTTGAATAGTAGTGAGAGGGACGTCTACTACTGTGGAGTTCACGAGGCCTACTGCTCAGTATTGGCCACATAGTTTTGGTTGATTCTTTCATTTGATATGAATCTGTTTTCCTTTTTCACGGCAAGATGCGGCAAAAGTACAGTTCTTGTTCCTTTCACTTCAAGGAATGGCACAGGTTTTCCTGTATGAGAGGCCAAATTCCTTTGTGTCCGCGATCTTTATCTCTCTCTGCCCAGATCCCCGGCTTTTGGGATTCAGACAGGTCCTGCCGTGATTACTTCGACTTCCCAGTGGCGGCCTGTTTCATTTTGACAGAATCTTTGTTTGTTTCTTTGTTTCCTTTAGTTCCTGTAAAACAGCCAAACGATCATAGATACAGAATGGTTTTCATCCGCAACTGTGCCTTCACATTCATGATCAGGTTCCCACATTCGTAAATGGAGTCAGACCTCCTAGAGAGCTTCTTGGCTGGGTGTGTATTGCCCCCTGAATCCATATAAGTACTAGCGCCCCGCCTAATACCCTAGCTGTTAAGGATTGCTCTATGCCCCAGTCCTTCCTCTCCTCTACCTAAATTCCCTCAGGATGGCGTTGGAGAGGAGTACCGCAATATTACGTCCATCCCTTCCATGGCCTCTTTGTCAGCCCGAGAGCTAAGCGTGGAGCCACAGTCAGGGTGTAACGTTGATTGCGTATCTCCTGATATGGACTCGCAAATCTTTCTATAACAGTTTTGAGCGTCAGCCGAGCGCTAAGGCCATACCTATAGGAAACTTGAGCACGGATCCACTGCCACCAAGATATATTTTTAAGCCACCTCAAAATTTGAGGGGCCGCAGTGGTCCGGTTACACGACACGATCAAGTGGACAGTCTGATGCTGTCTAGCAATGGGACCTGCGCGGGTCTTGTGATGGTGGAGCCTGGCATCTGTTTATAGATGTTGCAGTTCAAGACAAAGTCAATAGTCTGACTCCTGAACCCTGGCCACCAATAGCACTGTTGCAATGAAGAAATAGTAGCTATTACCCCTGAATGCGCGGAGCCCAAGCCCTTGTGTGTTTCAAATGATTAATTCCTGCCTACTATCCATATTTGGAAATACTCTATCCCCCACTCCAGGAATCTGAGCATATGGAATGTTGTTTGCACCTAACTTGTAGGAGTATATGAGTGGAAATGTCTTAGGCACTGCTGTGCTGCCTTTGCGTGAAGCAATTACAGCCACCATATTCTAACCGTCTATTCTCGTTGTTGAACGAGTGTGCGCAGCTACGGAAGCTGTGTGAACAGCCCCCTGTGTGGCTTCTACAGCCAATGAATTCCCTGCAACGTGCACGCCATCACGTTGATGACTCAGTGTGTTAATCACGTGAGTTTTTGTTTGGTAGGTCGTTTTTTCCAACTCCACCACCTGTTCCCATAAATTTTGTGTTTAATTATGCCACCTTTTTCATCTTTAAACCCATTTTGTTCCCAATGGTGTAAATATTTATTACATGATTGCACACAGTAAAATGAATCGCACACTATAAGTGTGGGGAATTCTCGATCTGTATTTTCAAGTGCCAGTTTGAACGCTTGTAGTTCACCTCGCTGAGCTGTACAATCTCCTAAAGATTGAGTTTTAGTGACCATTGGTCTGAAGTTACCATCGTGCATGCGACCTTTAACGATTGCACACGCTGCACTGTAAGCTTGCTTACTTACTCCCTGTAGCGGGTTGTGCTGATCCGTCAGTATAAATCGAGAGGCAAAATTTCAGTGGGCAGAGGTAGTTCGTTTCTCAACTGAACTACTTTTTCCCAAAGCGTTTTATGCTTCATTGTATGATTGCACACAGTAAAAGGAATCGCACACAATGAGTGTGGGGAATTCTCGATCCGTGTTTACAAGTGCAAGTATCAGGGCTTTTAAAGCTGCCAACCGAGCCGTGCTATTACCTAGAGGTAGTTTTTTGGTGCAATGAGGACGGACCTTGCCATCCAGCATCTGATCTTTAACAAAGGCGGCCGGTGGGGCAGACCCATCAGTGTAAATCTTAAAAATTCATACTGATCTAGAGGCAAGATTTCATTTGGTAGATGATGTTCTTTTTCTTATTGCAGGAATGCCTGTGTTTTTAAACTTGGATCAAATCTGGATTCAAAGTCTGATGCAGCAAAAGAATTAGCCCTTTGTATCCATTCTGGATGTAAGGCTTTGGCATTAGGAATGCTAGCCCCGGTACCGGGGTGACGACAATAATACATCATCCCATGAGCCAGTGCTCTTTCTTTTGCTACAGCAGTCTGAATGGTTGTCAGAATTTTTTCCTGTTGAATTAAAACTCATTTCTGTGTTTGTGTACAGATGAGATTTGTATGCGATTGGTACAGTTTCACCTTCATTAAAGGTTTAATAAGTGTACCCGCATTGACCCAAAATGATACTGAGTACCAAGTGGTGCAAGTTTACACGTGTGTGTATGTGTTTGGAAGCAATAATATCTTCCTGGAGTGAACAAAGAATATTGGTGTGCTCTTGTGTCCAGTGTTTGACTGAAAAGTCAGGTTTGAAAAAGGTCGTAGAAAGGTTTTACTCTCTCTGCGAAATCAAAAATGTATGTTCTGCCAAAATCTAGGAATCCCAGTACTGATTGGAAGTTGTTTTAATGTCTTTGGAGGCTGGAGCAGCGCACACTTTTCTAAAAAGTTAGCTGCCAGGCTTTTCCCTTCACTTGAAAACTAGTATCCCAAAAATAGGACACAGAGGTGGGCAATTTTTGATTTCTCAAAATTAAATTTGTAGCCCTCAGAGGCGAATCCCATAATAATGGTGCTCACCCTGGTCAAGTGTTTCCCCAATAGGTCGTCCGTTAGATAAATATCATCCAAACAGGACAACGCTTCTTCATCAAAGTGCTTTAGCCATTCAGTAACTCTTTCAGAAAATACCCCTGAGCTGTTTTTATACCCACGGGGGAGACGACAAAAATTGTCGCTGGGACTCTAATATACTAAATGCTGTTAGGTACCTGTTTTCAGGTGCTATAGTTTGACAGAAAAATCCATTTGAGACAACAAGTGTCGTTTTGTATTTTTTCCCGCATAATGTTATTCATTAATTCAGTACTATCTGCATGTTGGACAGCATATGTCTTTGTGCAAGTGTTCAAGTGTCTGTAAATGAAAACTAGACAAAATGTATTATCATGTTTTGATAAGTGAAACAAGGGATTGTTCTTTTGTGAAGTGCATTTTTCAATGATCTCCTGGTATTCAAGTTGATCTAAGATCTCCCATACCTGTGTTTTTAGCTTCTTGCTTAATACGATATTGTCTTTGAGCATGTGGTGAAACTATTAATGGGATCACATGGTGGGTTGAGGCATCATCCCATCCAGCATGATTTTTATACAATGCTGGAGCTTGGGCTACTGCCCACTCCCGTGCATATGTATTTTTAAGGTGAACGGGAACATGGTTGAAAAATGCAGGAAAAATATACTTTCTCCCTTTGGGCGCTCCCTGACGAATGCTGGCGGCTAATCTAGTTCTGCTAACAGTATGTCAAAACCAGACAATAGGTTCTTCGCAAAGAGACCTTTTACTTTCCTGTGTTTGTCCTCCTCCATGCGGAGTGTTATTTCATATAACTTGTGTGGGACGCTCACCCTTTTGTCTGGTGTTTCCACCGTGATGTAATCATTCAATTTTGCTGTCCAGAAATTCCTTCAGGTTCTGGCGAGCTATTGTTACTTCTGCCGCTCTGTCTAGCATTGTCTGAGCCCATTCCCCGTTCAGAAGTTGAGTCCTTAGGATTCTGTGCATGTCTAACTTTGAGACCTGCAACTTTCTTCTTTTTAAATTGAGGTTTGGATTGTGGCTTGTCTTCTGTTTTTTAGAAGAGTCCTGAGCGTGCTTGTCCCTGTACTGCTTGTGCTCTTCTTTGTGTGCTGACTTTCCTTCTCTCCCTGTGTTGTTTGTCGAGAGGAATGTGTATCAGTATCCTGATACCTGTCAGGTTTCCTAATATTATCCCTATTCCTAAGGTTATACCTCTTTGCAGAGGGCTCCTGTTGAGGAAACCTACCTCGGGACTGAGAATCTTTTCTGAAAATGTTTTGTTTTTTATTATTATCCCACTTCTTTTTAGAAGAAGTAGGTGTCTGCTTAGAATTGTCCTTCTCAGGACTGCCCATTAGCTGTGGTTTTAAAAGCTTTCCCACCCAAACTGTCCCTTCCCAGTTCTGCATATGCAGTTTCAATTATTTTGGGAAGTTCTTGTGGTTGGTCTATAAGACTGACCTCTCTTAGGTGTTGGCGGATCGCCACTGAAGCTGCTTCCCCTTTAATGTTAGCTAGTATTTTTGTTGATACTAGGCCTGGGCGGTAAATTCCGTTCCGCTCGCGGAATTTGGGTAATTTCGCGTTCCGCAGAGAACGCGGAATTACCAAAAATTCTGCGATCTGCGGCTTCGCTGAATTTTTTGCTTGTTCGCGCTTTCAAAATGCGTGTTTGCAAGATATTTCTCCCCGAGCACGCAAACAGCATTTGCGAACAGGAAAAAAGCATCGCGAACGGGCGGAACAAGCAATTCCGCGTGTTCGCTGAACTTTTGCGTGCTCGCAGAGATTTTTTACCGTTTCGCAGAGCTTTGTGTAGCGCGACTACGCAAATTCCGCCCACCCCTAGTTGATACCTGGTCGTAGTTACCTAGTAATTTCATACCTAAGGTCAGAGCTGGTTCAGCTCCATACTTGTTCTGTATCTGTCGTAAGACATCTGGAATTACCGCTAAGGAAGGAATACCATGAGTCCTGGTATATATGGCAGCAAAGACTGTACCCCAAGTGGTGCAGTCCTCTAACTGTGGTGTGATCCCCATGGGCAAGCAGAGTGTTAGCATTATATGCTTTCAAATGGTGTGGTATTTGGAAATACTGCTTCTAACTGGATAATTTTCTGAGCTACCCAGAAAGGAATCTGTTCACATTTTGTGGGCAGTTTACCCATTACTGTATGTAAGTTTTGTGGAGTGATTTTAGTAGCGGTGCTCTGTGTTGGAGCTGTGTTATTTGTAGCTACTGTGGGCTGGACACCAAGGGGCCGATTCCGATTCGGGCCGGAAAACGTACCGACCGACTCGGAGCCGGAATAAATACCGACCGACACGTACCGGTGCAGCCCGACCCGCAAAGTACGATGAGAAGCGTGCAAAATACGACCGACGCGTACGGAACACAAGCCGAACGACCGAACGGCGCGGAAAACAGCCATCCGGTCGGAAAACCACGTGAAACAAACCGACCGACACGCACCAGGAAGAATCCCGAACGAAACGTACCCGCGAACTCCTACCCGCCAAGTACGATGCAACACGTGGAAAACACGACCGAGTCGCACGGGGCCCAAGCCGCACGACCGACACGCATACAAAACTGCGAGCCGAAGCAACCCAAAACCCTGCGACCGACGCGTACGCAGCACAGAAAACAGCACAAACACAGCGTGAACGAATCTGAGAGGCTCGCACGAGACAACTGGAGGGTCCGACTCGGTCAGAAGAACGTCTCCTACATGCACAAAAAGAACCAAGGAAAAAAACCACAAAAAAAGGCCAAACAAGCAATTACAAAGCAAATAAATACTGGGTGGGGAAACAGGGAACAAAGACACACCCATAACTCCACCCATATAAAGGACACTAATCCCTACCATGATCCTTTGCAAATTCAAATTACCTGCCAGCACTCAACACCAACAGACAGCAACCACACACACACTCACAGCTCATCCATCACACAAGCCACACACCAGCAGCACCACAACAAATAGCACCCTCACATACACCCAGCAAAACACACATTCACACACCCTCACTTGCACACCAACACACACATCATACACCAGCACCACCCAACACCATGCCCCCAAAGAAGAATCACAAGTTCCTAGATAGTGAATTGGAAGTCCTGGTAGATGAGATCCTCAGGGTAGAGCCACAGCTGTTTGGTACATTGGTCCAACAGACACCCATGTCGCAGAAAACCAAGATGTGGGAGAGGATCGTCGACAGGGTGAACGCACAATCACCATGTTTGCGCACAAAGGTAGACATCCAGAACAGGTGGTATGACGTGCGCAGGAGGGTCAAGGAGCTGTTGAAGAAGGGCTACATCGTGAGCCAACACACCGGCAGTGGCCCTCCTGCCAAACCAGTATACCTCAGGCCCTGGGAGGAGAAGGTGCGGGCCATCCTGCCACCAGTGAGCGTATATGGACTAGAAAACATCCCAGAGCCTGGTGAGTACACAACAAATGTACACAATATTGTGCCACAATACACACACATCACTGTCAAGGGGAGAGCCAAACCATGCACCCTTAGCAAATACACACCAACCAAAACAGATCATCCCAAAATGTGTATGTCAGCCAGATAAACACAATACATGCCAGCTCATAGTGAAATGTAACTGTGTCATGACATGTACAAACCCAACAACAAATAGAGCTAGGCAGTGGCACAAATCTAACCAACAAACACAGTCAGACATGTAGCCACCACCACAACACCACCTCACAGGGAAGCTCACTGAAAGGAAGGAATACTGTGTATGCTGGGCAAGTCAGTGTAGCCAATAGCATCATGGGAGTCGTAGTCACAGAAATTGCCCACCCTCACAATGCGCACATCAACACCACCATGAACCATGCCCACATCACAGGGAGTGGAAAACAACTGATAAGATGGCTGACACTGGCTACTGCTGTGGGGAGCACAAGGCCCTGCTGGGAACTGTGCACCAACCAACAGCAGGACACCACTGACTGACATCCTGAAAGACAACTTGCACTCCCTGCAATGGAAGCACGTTCCATGGTGGGATATCTGGCTGGGTGGGAAGGAGGACTCACAGCACTGACCATAGTCACCAGCAGCTCCACCCACACACCCCCCTAACACAAACTACACACAACTCACCTGGGAGAAAGCATTGCCTCACACACCAATCAAATATCCCACAAAGAACCACAACCCTGGGTCATGCTGTGTGAAGCACAGGGACACACATGGGACTTGTAGCAAAACAAACCCCAGGATAACACTGTCAGCCATCTTGTCAGCACAGGCACACAACCCCACAGGGAATCAGAGTCAAAAGGAAGGAAGCATGGGCATGCTGGGAAGGGGGTGGAGGCAAAAGCATGATGGGAGTGGTAGTCACAGCCCAACATCCCCCACCCACATGGCCCAGCAAGAACACACCCAAGCATGCACACCTCACAGGGAGTCAAAAGCCACTTCAAAGATGTCTGACAATGCTGCGCTGTTGTGGGGAGCACAAGGCCCTGCTGGGAACTGGGCACCAACCAACAGCAGGACACCACTGTCAGCCATCTTGCCATTGCTGTCACACCCACACACAGTGAAGTACACTCAAAGGAAGGAAGTATGGGCATGCTGGGAAGGGGGGTGGAAGCAATAGCATGATGGGAGTGGTAGTCACAGCTCAACATCCCCCCCCACATGGCCCAGCAAGCTCACACTGAAGCATGCACACCTCACAGAGAGTGGAAAGCCCCATCAAAGATGTCTGACACTGGTGCTCTGTTGTGGGGAGCACAAGGCCATGCTGGGAACTGGCCAACAACCAACAGCAGGACACCACTGTCAGCCATCTTGCCATTGCTGTCACACCCACACACAGTGAAGTACACTCAAAAGGAAGGAAGTATGGGCATGCTGGGAAGGGGGTGGAGGCAATAGCATGATGGGAGTGGTAGTCACAGATATTGCTCACCCTCACAATGCGCACATCAACACCACCATGAACCATGCCCACATCACAGGGAGTGGAAAACAACTGACAAGATGGCTGACACTGGCTACTGCTGTGGGGAGCACAAGGCCCTGCTGGGAACTGTGCACCAACCAACAGCAGGACACCACTGACTGACATCCTGAAAGACAACTTGCACTCCCTGCAATGGAAACACGTTCCATGGTGGGATACCTGGCTGGGTGGGAAGGAGGACTCACAGCACTGACACTAGTCACCAGCAGCTCCACCCAAACACCCCCCTAACACAAACTACACACAACTCACCTGGGAGAATGCATTGCCTCACACTCCAATCAAATATCCCACAAAGAACCACAACCCTGGGTCATGCTGTGTGAAGCACAGGGACACACATGGGACTTGTAGCTAAACTAACCCCAGATCAACACTGTCAGCCATCTTGTCAGCACAGGCACACAACCCCACAGGGAAGCAGAGTCAAAAGGACGGAAGAATGGGCACGCTGGGAAGGGGGGTGGAGGCAATAGCATGATGGGAGTGTCAGTCACAGATATTGGTCACCACCACAACTGTCCCATCAACACCACCCTGAACCATGCGCACATCACAGGGAGTGGAAAAGAACTGACAAGATGGCTGACACTGGGCACTGCTGTGGGGAGCACAGGGCCCTGCTGGGAACTGGGCACCACCAACAGCAGGACACCACTCACTGACATCCTGAGAGTCAACCTGAACCCACTGCAAATGTGGCATGCTTCATGGTGGGATAACTGGGCTGGGGGGAGAAGGAGGTCCGGATGTCAACCAAATACAACCCATGCAGACCATGTACACACCCCAACATTCAAATTGAAATGCACAAAGTATGCAGGACAATGTGCTACACCAATATCAACCTCTGGCTGTGACAACTCAGGGCAATGCAATGTACAGGGCCGCATCCAGAGGTACAGTCACAACTGTTAGATGTGTCAACCATTGATGCCTGCAGAAACATAACATACATTGTGTGTGTCTCCCAAAAACAGGTGATGATGGGGACACAGCAGCAGATGCTGAGGAGTCCCTGTCCCAGGATCCAGGGGAAACGGAGCTCACTGGTGTGGAACAGCCTCTGACCTCCTCGGATGACGAAGACCTACCTGGCACCTCCGGAGCGAGTCAACATGCAGCACCAGCAGGACCACCAGCTGCACCCCCTGCACCCACCCCTCCAACGACTGACAACACACAAGCCACCCCTGCCGACACGGACAGACCAAGGACCACCACCACCAACAGCACACGGACCCCTGCCCAACGTGGGGCTATGGACACCAACACCACCAACAACCCCCAAGGGGGCCCAGGGTCACCTGTGCGTGCCACCTCAGGTACTGCACGTGTCGCCAGGGGTGGTGGGAGGGGTGGGAGACATAGGTCGCTGCTCGCAGAGGGGTCTGGACTGCATGATGACCCACAACTGGCACGCATAGCCGATTCGTACCAGTCCAGCACCGGAGAGTTCAGCCAGGGAGTGGGGCTCCTCAGGGACATTAAACAGCAGCACGCTGCCCATCATGCCCGCTTGGACTCACACATGTCCCGCGTGGAGTCCAAGTGGGACACACTGCAAGAGATGACGGCGGTGCATAGGGACATATTACAATGCCTCCACCAGATGAGCAGCAACCAGTCAACACCTCCCTGTGTGCCCACAACATCTGCTGCTGAAACAACTGCAACTGCCACAGGGAGGCAGGATGACTCTGGCGGAGAGTCCCCTGCACTGCAGCAGCCTGCACTTGAGGGTCCCCCCCCAAAGAAGAGGGGTCGTCCGAGGAGGGGCAACTGAGAGGCCGATGGCCATGTGCAACCCCCAGGAAGCCAACACCTGTTCTGGATAATCACCTTTGTGCGCAAACTGTTCACCCTGTTGACTGCAACACAACCCCCACATGACATGGGGAGTACAAGTTGGACCAATGTCTCAGATGACTGTGGATTTGATACAGTACATTTCTGCTACCAGGACTTCCAATTCATCTAGGAACTTAGGATTGCAATCAAAATGTACAGCACTCACCATCCTGTGCACTATTCGCACACATGTATGACAATAAACACACTAATACACCATACCTGCCTCTGTCGTGATTCCAACGTGGTTACTGTCATGGAGATGATGACCAGCGAAATTACACTGTGCATGCTAACTGCTACAGCAAGTATAACACAGGCATGTGAGTCATGGCAACGTGACACATATGAGGGAGACTCACCACCACGGCTACACAACAAATACACACCTAGGCCATCTGACTCATTGCCTACACTGATGTTGCCAGGAAATACGGTGCAATGCGCAGACACAACACCTATTCCCAGTCTTAGTCAACTAGCCCACTGGTGCAGTAAGCAAATGTCAGTCAAATGTGTGACCACAGACAACGCACATCACAAAGTGAAGCACAGGTTTATTACACATTTGCAACATGTTGTAACCACTACAGATGCAAGGTAATCCCACCTGGCAGCGGGCACACAGTCAACAAGTGTAGAAGGAAGGAAGTCCATGGGTGTGGCGCACATCACCTGTAGGGACACGACAGCTACCACCCTGGAAGTCGAATCACGGTGTCGGGGATCACAGTTGACCAAACCACTCTGAAAGTACCCTGTGAAGGACAGAAATGACACACAGTCAAAAGCACTGAAGAACAGGACAGAACTGCAATACTCATGCCCAATACATGTCACAAGATACCCACCCAGAACCAAGTAAGCATGTCAACACTGTTGGGGAGTACAGACTACCTGTAAGGACACATCGCTACACGCATACAGTCATGTAGCACATGGACACACTCAAACAGCACCAGAGCACCACCAACACATATCATGCAAACTCACATCAGTTACATGTCATCTCTGGATACTTACATTCAGCTGAAGAAGTTGGTGATGAGCTGTGTGCGGACATCACCATCATCATCATCATCATCACTGGCATCGTGGTCCAGGCCAGGATCCTCCACAGGTGGCGGACGTTGGTCATCGTCATCCAGGATGAGAGGCAACTCCTTCCGCACTGCCAGGTTGTGTAGCATGCAGCAGACGATGACAATCTTGCACACCTTTGCTGGGGCATATGGGAGGGACCCTCCTGTCTTGTCCAGGCAGTGGAAGCGGCTCTTCAGGAGACCAAATGTCCGCTCGATCACTCTCCTGGTCCGACCATGTGCCTCATTGTAGCGCATCTGGGCTGGTGTCACAGGGTTCCTGAGGGGCGTCAGCAACCAAGGCATGTTGGGATATCCGGAGTCACCTACATACAGACAATTGCACATTAGCTGAGTTGGAAAAGAGGGTGGAACACTACATTGCAGAACACACACAATGATACAAAGTCAGTACACACCAACAAGCCAGGCACGCTGGTTCCGCATCTGTGACATCATCCTCGGGATGCGACTACTCCTCATCACGTAGGCATCGTGTGCAGAACCGGGGAAACGGGCACACACGTGTGAGATGGTCATATCTGCAAGACAGACCACCAGTGCATTGACCGAGTGGTAGTGCTTGCGGTTCCTGTATGCCTGCTCCTGGGCCTGTGGTGGTACCAAAGCCACATGTGTCCCATCAATGGAGCCAATGACATGCGGCATCCTCCCCAGGGCATAGAAGTCACTCTTCACGTCAGTGAGTTGTTGGAGTCTAGGGAAATAGATGTACTGGTTCAGGTATATCAACATAGCCTCCAATACATTGCGGAGCACACGGCTGAACATGGTCTGTGACATCCCACCAGCAGTCGCCACAGTGTGTTGAAAGGTACCGGTGGCAAAGAAGTGTAGGGCTGCCATCATCTTCACCTTGGGGGTCAGCGCTGTAGGGTACGGCCGGCCAGGTTGCAGGTGTGGTGCCAAGCGCACTGCCAAATCATCAATCAGCTGCCTGGTGAAGCGGTACCGTCGGATGCTGTCACGTTCCACCATCGTTGCCAGGTCAGGGAATGGTCTATGGACAGCTGGTGCCCTGCAGTGCATAGGTGAAGAAAGAAAGATTGTCACTCACCCCACATATGTGGCATTGTACACACTCAATATCACACGATACATCATTATGAGGCACAAGTACATGATATGTGCAGTTCCGTAAGGACATGTATGGCACATACATGGCCAACATCCAACATCACAGTTCAACAAGTGGCATCAATAAGTCCCAGGTTATGCCATTGGGTATCATGAGGACGTGTCACATTTCCCATCTCCTGCTGCCACGTTACAAACACACCCCACAGTGACATGTGAGGACAGATGTGCCCCAGGCATCACAGCTCAACGACAGGTAGATTCCCAGGGACCCTGTATTGCCACATGGACACTGGCATGACATGGCGTATCATGTATACACCACAGCAAAACAACCATGACCCCCACAGGTAGTGGTCCCTGTTGCCTCGGCAGGACAGACATGGACGTCTGTGGCACACACACGCACAACATCAAAGTCCATGCACAAACAACGTGGATGTGGAGACTGTCTCCCATTGTGCACATGAAATCCGAGACATTGTAAACACAACATGCACACAGACTGTGAAGGACCATCACTATTGTGCCAATGGGTCACCCTGGGTTAAACATACCGTCCCACATGGGACTCAGGGGGCATGTGACATGACATACACATACACCACCGTGAAATGTGACCATGCCACATGCTCAGATATGAACAGTTGCACATCACAGTGGTCATGTACACGAAACACCAAGGATACTGTCCCCATGAACACGTGCACAGCCTGGGGGTGGCTGCCCCAAGTGACACCCACAGAACATGTTCACCCCCATACACGGAATAGGTAATGCAGCCTTACATGCCTTAGGATACAGTTTGGACAGGCTGTGGTGTTGTAGGTGTGCCCCTCACTCCCTGGGAAGTATATGTGGCTGGCATATGTTCACCTGTGACAGGCATGGTGACATATGCCAGTGACATGTACAGGGACGCGTTGGACAGCAATGGACCGATCGGTGCGCACACATTGGCCATTGCATTCAATGTGTGCTGGTACGCGTTGTATTCGCAATACGCGTTGGACAGCAATGGACCGATCGGTGCGCACACATTGGCCATTGCATTCAATGTGTGCGGGTACGCGTTGTATCCTGGGTACACGTTGAACAGCAATGGACCGATCGGTGTGCCCGGCCGGCCCATTGCATTCAATGTGTGCGTGTACGCGTTGTATCCTAGGTACGCGTTGAACAGCAATGGACCGATCGGTGTGCCCGGCCGGCCCATTGTATTCAATGTGTGCGGGTACGCGTTGTATCCTGGGTACGCGTTGAACAGCAATGGACCGATCGGTGTGCCCGGCCGGCCCATTGCATTCAATGTGTGCGGGTACGCGTTGTATCCTGGGTACGCGTTGAACAGCAATGGACCGATCGGTGTGCCCGGCCGGCCCATTGCATTCAATGTGTGCGGGTACGCGTTGTATCCTGGGTACGCGTTGAACAGCAATGGACCGATCGGTGTGCCCGGCCGGCCCATTGCATTCAATGTGTCGGGTACGCGTTGTATCCTAGGTACGCGGTGAACAGCAATGGACCGATCGGTGTGCCCGGCCGGCCCATTGTATTCAATGTGTGCGGGTACGCGTTGTATCCTGGGTACGCGTTGAACAGCAATGGACCGATCGGTGTGCCCGGCCGGCCCATTGCATTCAATGTGTGCGGGTACGCGTTGTATCCTAGGTACAGCGTTGAACAGCAATGGACCGATCGGTGTGCCCGGCCGGCCCATTGCATTCAATGTGTGCGGGTACGCGTTGTATCCTGGGTACGCATTGAACAGCAATGGACCGATCGGTGCGCACCCATTGGCTATGGCCTGGCCTGGCAACGGACGCGTTTTCAAATCTTGAACGAGTCTGATGCTGGAAATTCAGTTGGTCACCCACAACAATGTTGCAAATTCATGGGTGTCATGAAGTTGAACATTTGAAGGATGCTGTGGGCGTGTGTAAGTGGTGCAATTCCATGGATTGGCCAGATTCAGAAGATGCTAACGACTTGGACCTATCACTTTGGACACATGGGACAGTAACTGCCTCTGCAGCACACATATAATGCTGGATGTTCCCCTGAGAGCTCACTTGCCTGCACTACATGCTCCAGGACGACATCTGCCACCACCACTGCTGCTGTATCTGCACCCTCTGGACCCTGCAATGGCACGTACTGTGGAGAGAGCCCCAGCCTTCAGCACTGAGGAGAAACAGGCCCTGCTGGACAGCCTCCTTCCACAGTACAGCAAGCTGTATGGGAAAGCAGGGGAGCAGGTGAGTGTGCTGTCCACTGCCTTCCTAAATGTGTATGTTGTCTGACTAGCAAGGCTAACTGTCTGCACGCCACTGGCCAGCAGGCTCACTGAGTAGTTGTCACCCCCCATAGTGTGTAGTTACATGCACTGAACAGGTATGGTGCAGTGACAGTGCATTTAAACAAGGTTTTACTCCCCAGGCAATGATACCATGTAGTGACTGCTGGCATACTGTCCATAGCCATCGTTGCACTGCCTGTGTACATCATGTGCCCCTGTGATTGAGACATGTATATCCAACTGAGTAATGCACGGATATGTTGCATGTGTAGTAATGGCATTCTCACTTTGTCATCCTCACAGGTTGATGCCCACCAGAAGCAGCAGATATGGCTGACCATCGTCCGGGCAGTGAGAACCGTGGGGGTCTACAAGCGCCAGATCCGCAACTGCCAGAAGAGGTGGCAGGACCTTCGGGGCTGGACCCAGAGGATCGCACAGGTCCAGCTGTCGCCTCCTCGCAGGAGGGGCGGACACCGGACCCTGACCCCCCACATGCTCAGGATCCTGGCGGTGGTCTTCCCTGATCTGGATGGGCAGCTGAAGGCCAGGGAGCAGCACGGAGAGGGTGAGTCCATGACTGCATTGTGAACTTTGTCTGCCATGCTATGTGCCCTCCTCTGGCCTGGTTAAACTTCCACAGCACATCAGTCATGTGGTCCAGGACCCATGTCCCTCGATTGTGCACTGCCCACTCCTCATCTGATACCCAGGTGTGGCCCTTGCAGTCAGAGAATTGTGTCACTTGGGTACTGTGTCCTTGCAGTTTGCTTGACTCAAGGTGGGGGACAGCATCTGTTCCCCTAACTGTGGTGGGCATCATGGGTGGGTCCATTGCTTACACAATGCCTGTGTTCTGACATGTAATCTGCGTGTTACTTTGATATGTGGTCCAATTGCTGAGCTGATCCACCATATGTGCCTGGGGTAACTGGCACACACCCAAGCTGCGGATGGGAACAATGTTTGGGCCCCAGGAGTGTGTATATTACATGTGTCACACACACTTAGCCACCTGCCTACTGTCCAGGGTTCATCCCTCATTCATGTGGGGCAGGACAGTCATGCCTACTCCAGGCCATGCAATGCACTCTGTACTCCCACTCCCGTGTATCAGCTGACACATTGTGCTCAGTGATATGTCCCCTCAGGTGTCAGCCTCTGTGTCAGTGTGCTGTGGCTTCGATGTCAGGACTGCTGGGGTGTTTATCGGTTGGGGCTCAGCATGCCACCGGAGATGTGACCATAGGAGACGATACTTGTGTGACACATAGGTGTTTGAACACCTGACCGTGCAGACTGGGGTATGCGAATGTGAAGTCCATGCAGCTGTTTCCCATTCACAGCAGATTGTGAGGTGCTCAGGTTCAGAGGCTTGTGTTACAGGTCACCCATATGTCCAATCAGTATGACCTGGACAGATAAGGGTTCAGATGATGTGGTGTGTGGGGGATGTACATGTGCACTTGTTCAGCTCCAGGACTTGCATTCCCCATGACCTACTATTGTGACACAGTGCAGACTGTTGTTGTGTGGCTGCCCTGCCCATGTGACTGGAGACAGTGATGTATGACTTAGCAGGCATGCCTGTGCCATGGCATGTGACTTCCTATGAGTGATCCTGCAGGGGAGTGACATGTGCTACATGCACACCAAAGTGGCAATGGCTATCAGGACATGGGTGCATCATGGTGTCTGTTGCTGGTATGCATCACATGCATTTCATATATGACTCTGGGCATCCCTTTCATCCGGACACCTGTACTGACTCAGTGGCAAGAGTTGTGATGTGTGCATGTTCACATGCTTCACCGTGTTCTCTGCACCGTCCAACTACTGTGTAGGTGGTGCATGTGTCCACACTGGGGTATTGCCAGCCAACGGATGCCAGACAGATGGGTGCAAGGCCAGGTGGGATGTGAGTGCCATGGTTGACGATCAGACTGACAATTGGCTTCTCCTATTCTGTTTGGGCACTTTTAGCAATGTTCAACTAAGGATGCCAGGGCTTGCTCTGTATTGTGCTGTGCTTACTGTGGTGTGTGCGTTCGGTGCAGGTGACTGATGTCTGTCTGTTTCCCTATTGTTTGCAGATACATCCACGGCCACAGGAGGGGACAGCTCCACGGACCAGGAGGAGCCGCAGAGCCAGACTGGGTCAGCAGCCGAGGAGTGGTCGGAGGGACCCAGTGACACGGAGGGCGAGGGGACCCACACCGAGGAGTACTCAGCACCATCCACCTCAGCTGAGGACCACAGCAGCTCGGAGGATGACTCCCTTATGGAGGCGGGTGTCAGCAGCCACCACACCCCAGCTAGTGTTGCTGTCCCTGCCACCACCACCACCACCGCCCTCCCATCGGCTCCCATTCCCAAGGTCCGTGGAGGCTCCCATGTTCGGGAGCATGTCTCCTTCGGGCCAGGCACCGCACCCCCTGCCCCTGTGTCCCCTGCTGCCCTGAGTGAGGAGTCTGTGTACCTCCTTCGTCAGCTCCATGTAGGGCAGACAGCGATGCTGAGTGTCCTCCAAGCACACACCACTCTGTTGACTCAGCTGGTGTCGTTCATGGAGGGCATCTCATCGGGCATGTCTGCCCTACAGAGGGGCAATAGGTCCATGGACTCCTCCCTGACGGCAGCAGTGTCCCTCCTCCAACAGTCCCTCACCCCTCCTGTCTCTGCCCCATCCACACTCCCCAGCACCTTACCTGTCCCAAGCACACACACACCGGCACAGGCACACACCAGCACAGATACGAGCAGCACACACACACACACGCCACAGACAAGACGCACACGCACGCACAGTCAGGGGACTGAAACCACACTCACAGGGGATGGGGCCCAGTCACACACACACGCATCCACGAGCACTGCGCAGTCCACAGTTGCCTCTCCCTCCAAAGCCCCCTCCGTTGCCTCACCTGCAACCCCAAAGACCCAGCGGCTCTTCCTCAGTGACCTCGGCCTCTTCCCCTCCGATCCAGCTGATACAGCATTCGGGGGAAGAGGAAGCCCACCCACATGGAGCGGAGTGCCCCTCGCCCCCGGACACCCTCCCCCAGGCGCAGACCGACTGATGCCCCCATCCGCAAGTCCCCCCGGACCCGGAAGAGCAAGACCCCACCGCCGCCCTGCAGCTCAGGCACCAAGTCTCCTTCCTCCATCCCTCAGGCCCCCACTCCACAGGTGCCCCCACCACACCCTGCCCCAGGTTCCCCCACCCACAGATACACCATCCCCAAAAGGATCAGGCCTTCTCCCCCTGCCACTTGCTCTTCCGGCCCCACACCCCCGCTGCGCTTGTCTGTGCCACTGGTGTGGAGACGGTGTCCTCCCCCTCTGTCCTGCCCACCTTACCTGATAAACATTCTCCTCCCCTGGAGGTAGGCACTGCAGTGGAGTCCACTACCACCCTGTCTGACTTGGGCACTGCAGTGGGGAACCTGTCCACTCCATCTGCACGGTCCCCTGCAGTCTTGCCGGCACCCACACCATCAGAGTCATGCCCCCCACTTGTGCCGGCACACACCATGTCAGACACCTCCACTGCAGTTGTCAGTGGCTCTCCAGCACCCACCACCCCTTCCCTGCCTCCTTCTGGTGAGCCATGATCCTGTCCCTGCGGTGCCTGGCCTGCCCCCCCGTATGCCCCTCCGAGGGGATTGTCCCTGGTTTTTATCAGTGCAGGCATGCGTAGGGTGACATCTGCCACTGTCACCCTGTTTTGACTTTCATGTTGGACTGGTCATTGGCCTTTGTTTATTTTTTGCTGGACATCAACTGTTAGACCCACATATGCTGAATAAAGCACCTTTCTGTTCTCTAGTGCTTTTGCTTCTGATGTACATGTTGTTGATGATGCTAACCATGCCCTTGCTGCAGTGATGGTGATATTTGGTCTCATGATAATGAAGTGTTACTGTGCAGGAACACATGTGGTCCAGGGGGAATGTGTCCTATCCTGTGGTGTATCCATGTCATCCTTAGCAGCATCTGAGGGTGTCATGTGTTCAATATTTGGCAATGGGATTTCCTACTTACATTAGCAATTTCACATCTGTGGCTTCCACCCCTGCACATCTGTTGTGCCTGCCATTGTTCAATTAGTCTACTTCCCTGACCGTGTGGCCATCTCCACTGGACATGCAGGTTTGGGCATCAATGGGGAAGGACTCATCTGTGTTGTCAGTGCAACATTGCTATACAAGTGTGTTGGATCTGTGCTGATGATTTCGTTGGCACTCCCATGACCAGGCTGATGTGACAGGAGCCTTCATTTGGTGCTAATTGTTGACTGTGTGACCAAGTGCACAGCTGACATGATGGAGCCCTACTGAGGCAACATATGGCACAGCTTTCCTCACACAGGAGTGGAGTCCCCTCATGGCAGTGTGTACTCCTGTGACATTGCCTGCACCCAAGGTGTGTGTTGTATGAGCATGTCTGTGTGTTCACTTCCGTTTTGCTGTGCATGCTGGGATCCCATGTGTTGTTCCTGTTTGTGATGCTTGCTGAGTTGACCTATTTTCCCCCAAAGTCTTCTCCCTAGATTCTCTGTGATGTGGGTGCATGGCACATTACTGGTCATCAGGGTGTCACCCATAGGTGTGTTTGCTGTCAGGGCTGAGTTTGTGTGCAGACGCAGATGGGACACAGTCAGGATTCCCCTTGGCACTTGTTTACACCTGTCATGTGATTTCCAGTTTGTGTTATCTTTCAGTGATTGTGACACGTTGTGTGTGTGACTGCTGGCACTCCTCAGGGTCAGGGCTGCAATGTTGGTAGTTGTCTATGTGTGTTCTTTGTGGGTGACCTTGGCTTCTTCATTGGTGTGGGACTGTGGCTGGGATCCCATTGGTTGGTGTGGTATTGCCGTCATGTCCATGTACAGCGTAGTGTGCAGTGTGTCAGACATTCAGGAGTCTTGTTGAGTGGCCATGTGTGATGTGTTTCTGCACCTTGGTTCCCACCCACCACCCTGGGATTGTCATGGGTGCATGTGCAATGTCACCAGTGCATGTGTGCTTCACTGCTGCACATTGTTGGAGGTCGAGGTGTGTGGTGTTGAGTGTGTGCAGATGAGAGTTGTTGCCCGGCTAGACCCCTGCCTCCATGTTGGCCTTGGCTTACTGGCCGTGCTGATTGATTTGTGCTTGTGTAGGTGTGATGGTAGTTTGTTGCTCAGGACACATGACTGTGGTTCACAGTGTGAACGACATTTAGCTTTGTCATCACAGTGGGATTGTAATGCAGCCCAGGGTCACCACATTGTGGGGGCCCTGGGGGTAGTGCTGTGGTGTTTCTGTGTCTTGCTGTGTCAGTTGCTGTTCCTACATGCTTGTGTGACATGTGTGATTTGTGCTCCCTCTCATCTGACAATGCCTGATTGCCCACATAGGGGATTTGGATCCATGAGTTACCTTTGTGTGGCACTGTATGCACATCTGTGTAATTGGTATTCAGGCCTCCTCATGTTTTGTGTGGTTGCCTGGTGACACTGGCACCCCCCTCACCTGTTGTGTTTGATGTGCAGTGTGGGTCTGCCTGTTTGTGTTTGTGCATCTGCACCACTGCATTGGCATATCTTTGGTGTGCCATTGGCTGTATGTTGTTTGGTGGGTTTCCCCTGCTGTCCCTGGGACTCCTAGGTCATCGGTCAGCACAATGATCATTGTTTGTGTGTCCCATTACTGCCATGGTATGTTATCTGTTCACCTCCCATCTACAGTCTCCACAGGGTATCTGCATTTGTGTGCCCATTGGTGCAAATATGTGGGTCTGCATTCTGATGGTCACTTCTGTCATTGTGTCATTGATGAATGTTGACAGTGTCAGCCCCCATGGCTGATGTTTGTCTGCCCATGGCCAAAGGTATGTCTTATTTGCACTGCAGTATTTGCCTCCCCCAATCTATGTTGCAATGGGACACATGCACTACTTTGCCACTGATGTGTTTTATGTTCTGTGACCAGGAATCATCCATGCAGTTTGGCAGTTGCAGCTTTTTCTTTGTCAACACTTGCATTTTGGTCACTGTGATGATGGGGGTTTGGACCCCATTGCCACAATGTTCAAAATGTGCTTCAGCTATGGACCCCACACTTACATTTTGGTCACTGTGATGATGGGGGTTTGGACCCCATTGCCACAATGTTCAAAATGTGCTTCAGCTATGGACCCCACACTTACCTTTTGGTCACTGTGATGATGGGGGTTTAGACCCCATTGCCACAATGTTCAAACTGTGCTTCAGCTATGGACCCCACACTTACATTTTGGTCACTGTGATGATGAGGGTTTAGACCCCATTGCCACAATGTTCATACTGTGCTTCAGCTATGGACCCCACACTTACATTTTGGTCACTGTGATGATGGGGGTTTAGACCCCATTGCCACAATGTTCGAAATGTGCTTCAGCTATGGGCCCCCACACTTACATTTTGGTCACTGTGATGATGGGGTTTTGAACCCCATTGCCACAATGGTCATGGCCTGCTTGCATTGTGGGGGCCACACACATATATGTGTGGCACATGTGATAGGGGGTCACATTGTATGTTCAAAGTCATGTTCAGTGTTGTAGGCATTTGACACAGTCTACACACGCTTGTCATGGTGTTGGGGGGATGTCTTTTTCTTGCATTCCCTAGGTTGTAGTGTGCTGGTTGTGTCATGCATTGTCCATCCTATGAGTGGGGGTGGTGTTGGTGGTAGGCATCCAGCCCCCCATGGGTAGAGGTGGTAGTAGTGACAGGCATCCAGCCCCCCATGGGTAGAGGTGGTAGTAGTGGTAGGCATCTGGCACCCCCTGGGTAAGGGTGGTAGTGGTGGTAGGCATCCAGCCCCCCATGGGTAGGGGTGGTAGTAGTGACAGGCATCCAGCCCCCCATGGGTAGGGGTGGTAGTAGTGACAGGCATTCAGCCCCCCATGAGTAGAGGTGGTAGTAGTGGCAGGCATCCAGCCCCCCATGGGTAGAGGTGGTAGTAGTGACAGGAATCCAGCCCCCCATGGGTAGAGGTGGTAGTAGTGACAGGCATCCATCCCCCATGGGTAGAGGTGGTAGTAGTGGTAGGCATCTGGCACCCCCTTGGTAAGGGTGGTAGTGGTGGTTGGCATCCAGCCCCCATGGGTAGGGGTGGTAGTAGTGACAGGCATCCAGCCCCCCATGGGTAGAGGTGGTAGTAGTGGTAGGCATCTGGCACCCCCTGGGTAAGGGTGGTAGTGGTGGTTGGCATCCAGCCCCCATGGGTAGAGGTGGTAGTAGTGACAGGCATCCAGCCCCCATGGGTAGAGGTGGTAGTAGTGGTAGGCATCTGGCACCCCCTGGGTAAGGGTGGTAGTAGTGGTAGGCATCTGGCACCCCTGGGTAAGGGTGGTAGTAGTGACAGGCATCCAGCCCCCATGGGTAGAGGTGGTAGTAGTGGTAGGCATCTGGCACCCCTGGGTAAGGGTGGTAGTGGTGGTTGGCATCCAGCCCCCCATGGGTAGAGGTGGTAGTAGTGACAGGCATCCAGCCCCCCATGGGTAGAGGTGGTAGTAGTGGTAGGCATCTGGCACCCCCTGGGTAAGGGTGGTAGTAGTGGTAGGCATCTGGCACCCCCTGGGTAGAGGTGGTAGTAGTGGTAGGCATCTGGCACCCCCTGGGTAGGGGTGGTAGTAGTGGTAGGCATCTGGCACCCCCTGGGTAAGGGTGGTAGTTGTGGTTGGCATCCAGCCCCCCATGGGTAGGGGTGGTAGTAGTGACAGGCATCCAGCCCCCCATGGGTAGAGGTGGTAGTAGTGACAGGCATCCAGCCCCCATGGGTAGAGGTGGTAGTAGTGGTAGGCATCTGGCACCCCTGGGTAAGGGTGGTAGTAGTGGTAGGCATCTGGCACCCCCTGGGTAGGGGTGGTAGTAGTGGTAGGCATCTGGCACCCCTGGGTAAGGGTGGTAGTGGTGGTTGGCATCCAGCCCCCATGGGTAGGGGTTGTAGTAGTGATAGGCATCCAGCCCCCCATGGGTAGAGGTGGTAGTAGTGGTAGGCATCCAGCCCCCCATGGGTAGAGGTGGTAGTAGTGACAGGCATCCAGCCCCCCATGGGTAGAGGTGGTAGTAGTGGTAGGCATCTGGCACCCCCTGGGTAAGGGTGGTAGTGGTGGTAGGCATCCAGCCCCCCATGGGTAGGGGTGGTAGTAGTAACAGGCATCCAGCCCCCATGGGTAGAGATGGTAGTAGTGGTAGGCATCCAGCCCCCCATGGGTAGGGGTGGTAGTAGTGACAGGCATCCAGCCCCCCATGAGTAGAGGTGGTAGTAGTGACAGGCATCCAGCCCCCCATGGGTAGGGGTGGTAGTAGTGACAGGCATCCAGCCCCCCATGAGTAGAGGTGGTAGTAGTGACAGGCATCCAGCCCCCCATGGGTAGGGGTGGTAGTAGTGACAGGCATCCAGCCCCCCATGAGTAGAGGTGGTAGTAGTGGTAGGCGTCCATCCCCCCATGGGTAGAGGTGGTAGTAGTGACAGGCATCCAGCCCCCCATGGGTAGAGGTGGTAGTAGTGACAGGCATCCAGCCCCCCATGAGTAGAGGTGGTAGTAGTGGTTGGCATCCAGCCCCCCATGGGTAGAGGTGGTAGTAGTGACAGGCATCCAGCCCCCCATGGGTAGAGGTAGTAGCAGTGGTAGGCATCTGGCACCCCCTGGGTAAGGGTGGTCGTAGTGGTAGGCATCTGGCACCCCCTGGGTAAGGGTGGTAGTAGTGACAGGCATCCAGCCCCCCATGGGTAGAGGTGGTAGTAGTGGTAGGCATCTGGCACCCCCTGGGTAAGGGTGGTAGTGGTGGTAGGCATCCAGCCCCCCATGGGTAGAGGTGGTAGTAGTGACAGGCATCCAGCCCACCCTGGGTAGGGGTGGTAGTAGTGGTAGGCATACAGGCCCCTATGTGTATATGTGGCATTGGTGAGGGCCATCCCGCCCCTATGGTGCTGCTGTTGCTGGTAGGTATTTCTGCATCCCTCTGTGTGTGATGTGTCGGTTACGTGTAGTTTGTTTTTGTTGTTGGTGTCTGACTTACCTTCTGCGCCGTATGCGTCCGTGCCTGTTCCGGTAATAGAGGTAGAATATTGGTAGGATCGGCACGATGGGATTCATGGTTGGTTCGTCTCGTTCGTCTTTCTCTTTGCTTCGCCTCGTCGCTGGCATGTTCGTCTCGTAGCTGTGGATCGTGTTGTGGCGCGAATCGGAGCTTATGTGCGCCTCTCCCGGATGCTTTGACGTGCCGTGCATAGCGACGGGTTCGGCGCGTACGGGAAGCGCATCGTACTTGTCCGGCCGGACGGGGCTGCATTTTTGCTTCCGTGCGGCTCGATTCTGCATTTCCGGATCCGCCTCGGTCTGAGTTCAGGTCCTGTATTGGGTGAGTACGACTGGGTCGGGATTTGGGCAGTTATGCGCATCGTACTTGCTCGTTCGGACGTATGTGGGGATCGGTCGGGAAACAGGCATTCGCCTGGATTTTTTCCCGACCGAATGGTATTAGGTGCGCCTCCGACCGGGATCGGAATCGACCCCCAAGTGTCCTCATGACGAGTTGCGTCACGGCTCTGTAAGAGTTCTACCAACTCTTTGTGTTGTAAGAGCAGTGCATCTTGTGGCATTATGTCAATGTCAGGATGTGGTGTGTAGCCGGCTAATGTCGGCCATGTAGCTCCTGGTCTACCTAGTGGACCGAGCCTAGTTTTATTTATTTGTTGTAGGACGACATTGGTCCTGGTCAGTGAGCGGAATCTTAATCTCCTCGAACGGAGTGTAGACCGCTGGGACTTTTTCATGTATGTAAGAATGAAAAGTCTGAGTTGTTGCATTCACTGCTGGGAATGTAACCCAAGAATAGGACACATCTGTTTGATAATCTTCGTATGCCTCTATTAATATCACTGTACCCTCTCGGTCTGTTAAACCATGTCTGAGGGGTTTTTGTGTGAGTGTATGCCTGATTTTGGGTGCAAAATGTATTGCATTTGCTTCCTCTTCGTCGTTTGAGACCTGTGTCCCAGTGACAGGAGCAGCTGCCTCGATAGACATTGTGTTGTGAAAACAAAATGTCCTAAAAAAGGGTTTTAAGATAAGGTTTTAAAAGGCACAATTGTTCGGGAACTTTTTCCTTCAAGCTTGATTAACCAACAGCCAATACATAGGAACATTGCCTACTCAGCTGTGGCGGAATTTTGTGCCTACCCACTCCAGACGTCTCTGGCGTTTTGGGAGTAGGGGTCTCTGAGAATAAGCATGACTGAACTACTCAGATTCTACTGTTAAATAAGTGCCAAATTCATGTTTGGGCGCCATGTAGTGTAGCTCCTATTTCCCTTATAGGTTCTGCGCATTGGAATAACATACACTATAGGCTTGGCATAGGACTGAGGTCGGTATGCCCCTATCGCGTATATTAAACTTAATTACTGTGTACCAGCTAGCTCAGAGGCCACTAGAAACTTCTTGAAGACAAGAAGGGAATAGCTTCTGGCAACCACATAACATAAAACCCTGATCCCTCAGGACCGTGGAAACAATATACTACTTTTCATTCAGTCACTCATCTCAGAGAAGTACATAGAAGAAACAGTCGGGTGTGTTTACAATAAAATGTATTGCACAGTTGTTATTCTAGTACTGGTTATATGTGCTGCGACACCTGTTGGACAGTAGCAGAGAAATATGGCCAGCAGTGCAGTTAAATAAAAATGCATGGTACAGTTTTACCATTGTGTAATAGTAATGAACACATACATGAAATGCACAATGCATTAAGATAAAGCCTATACCCCTATGATGCCTAACTAGATGTACCTAAGTGTACCTAGCATGTGTGTAGGTCTTAGAGAGCCAAGAATCCCCCTAGGATTTAGTTCTAACCCCATTACCTTAGTGGGACTTCATCCTGATGTTGAGCTGGACACCCCAGGATGGGTGGATGGACCTCTGCCAGCTGGAGCTGTGGCATGACGCAGGTTGCAGCGTCTCAGGTCAGAGTGGTGGCATGGAAAGTCTCGGTCCCCTCTGCCTTGCTTGGGCAAAGGGAGGTATATTTATACCTGATAGGTGCCTTGGAATGTTAGTATTGACGTACAGTCGGTCAGAGGAAGACGTCAGGAATGAACCCTTAGGAAATAGTGGTTCATGCATATTTAATGAGTTCTTGGAGAAATCAATAATCCTGTGCTAGGGAAAATCCCAAGAGCTTAAGGGTCTGTTTCTAAGAACTCGTTGTGACATAGGTTAGTCACTGTTGGACATGGATATGACGTATTTAGGATGGACCGTCTTCTGCACCCAGAGCACACGTCAGATAAGGGACAGACTCTGTTGCTCGTTATTTGTGAAGGGAGGGCCAATGTAGGTGAAAGGGCCTGCCTGTCTCTGTGGCACGAAGAATTTGTGCCTCTGAAACAGCGCACCTATATTAGGGCCTCAATCCAGCACATAACAGAAGAGCTTGGGTCTGAGGTCCAAACTTTATACCTGGTGCCCACTTTGATGTAGGATATGCTTCTAGCGGTTTTCACTCCCCAGAGAATTTCGTGCCTCCCTGCCCAGGCCCTGGATTGTCTGGGGTCACAATAGACTAGTATCAAACCCTTTGTGAGAGGGCCCTGGCAGGGCCTTTTTGATGTGCAAATGTGGTAGGTGACAGCTTTTCCCCCTCGTTAACTCAGAGTGGCCCATCCTGTCAACACTGAGCTTCTCTTTTTCTCACTGTTTGGGAGCAATACACAAAAACCAACTGCCAACTGCACCAAGTCATGTGACCCAGGATACAGGCAGCAGGCACTAAAGGGTTGTGAGAAGAAAATGGCAACTTTCTAAAAGTGGCATTTTCAGAATAGTGACTAAAAATCTGACTTTACCATTAAAGTGGACTTTTAATTACAATTCTTTATACACCAATCTCAACTCATCTACCTGCTCCCAATTGAAAGTTATCACTTACGAAATGTAATAAGATGACCCAATGTTATCCTATGGGAGAGGTAGGCCTTGCAGGTACTGAAAAAAGAATTTAAGAGCTTTTTACTACCAGGACATATAACACTTAAAAGTACATGTCCTACTTTTTTTAATGCACTGCACCCAGCCTAGAGAACATTACCACCCCTGGACTACCTAGGGCTTACCTTAGGGGTGACTTATATCATTAAAAAAGGAAGGACTTGGCCTGGCTAGAGGTTTGTTTTTTTGCCATGTCGAAATGGCCTTTTAAAATTGCCCACACAGGCTATAATGGAAGAACTAAGACATGTTCAGAAGGGACACTAAAGTGCACAATCAGTGCTGCAGAACCATCAGTAAAAGACACACAGATGATGGACAGAATGCAGAGCAATTCCAACATTCACCCCCAGTCAATAGATCTGGGTTAAATACATCGTACTTTTGCTCATCATGCAACCCCAGTTTAGATCCAGCCATATGCAAATCAGTCTTGACCCTGTGCCTCATGGGAACAGTCCAGCCCGAACTGCAAAGCCAGGTCCTCCCTGGACAGGAAACAAGCATCCTGGGACCGGTTTTGGGGCATCACCCCTGATCAGCCAGGCTAGCTTGAATCCAGTGACACAGTGAGCCCGGGACCCATGTTTGAGCATACCCGGCGCATTTAGGGCAAGAAAGCAAAATAGACACAGATGATGGACGGAATGCAGAGCAAATCAAACATTCACCCCAAGTCAATAGATCTGGGTTAAATCCATTGGTCTTTTGCTCACCATACCACCCCAGTTTAAACCCAGCCATATGCAAATCAGTCTTGACCCTGTGCCTCATGGGAACAGTCCAGCACAAACTGCCAAGCCAGGCCCTCCCTGGACCTGAAACAAGCATCCTGGGACCGGTATCGGGGCATCAGCACTCATCAGCCAGGCTAGCTTGAATCCAGTGACACAGTGAGCCCGAGACCCACGTCTGGGCATACCCAGCACATGTGGGTAGGAAAGCAAAAGACACACAGATGCATTGATTTACAGGCTCTGGTCACATGTAGGGCAACTTTACTAGGGACTTACAAGTAAATTAAATATGCCAATTGTGCGTAGGACAATTCTACCATGCTTAAGGAGAGAACAGAAGCACTTTAACACTGGTTAGCAGTGGTAAAGTGCTATAGTCCTAAGGTCAACACAAATGAATTCAGCAAAATAGGAAGGTTGAAGTATAAACATATGGGGGAGGGCCAGGTCCAAAACCTCCATTTCCATCTTATTATTATCTTACCTCTAGTGGCCTTCTTATTTTTCAGACATCATTAAGGACCGCAGTTTGAAAAGCATCAATGTTGTCATTCAGTATGTTACACAAAGTAGATTTGGCATGCAACCCATTATTGTTAGTAGTACAAATGTTGACAGAACTTCAATTTCAGTCTAGATTCCAACTTTGCCCAGACATTCTCATTCTTGTTCCAGATTGTATAGCATTGTTATATGCTCAACATCCCAATCTGTAAATGTATTTGTTCAAATTGTATGGAAGATCATGCTACTGTAGATTTGAGTTGATGGAACTTGTGCACCTTTAACGTCCTACAGGGCTGAGCTCAGTTTTAAATTACTTAAACCTTAACTGGACCTAATAAGAATAATGGCATCATTACACATAGTGGACTATCATTGACCCCCAACTAGTAATCCACTTTCTCAAAACAGGCATTTTTGGTTTGTTAATTTGACTTATGTGTATCCTTTGTTAATGTCTATTTTTAAAAGAAAGTAACCTCAAGATGAGGGTCTCTTCCTACATGAATATATCAATGTGAGTTTCAGCAAAGTCAAATGTTTGCCTGAGAGAATATGACAGGTATAGGAAAATAAGTAATCACACAATGGGGCTAGAGGAGGTTTAAGGAACAGCGAGAGCCAACTCCCCATTCATCATTGCACGTCACAAAAAGAACCCCTGGGTCCATGTTAGTAGGGAGGTCTAGCATGTGACTCAATGTGTCTAAGTGTATAACTAGGGATTTCACTTTTTAAGAACAGTTCCCCTCACACACCAGAGGTGTCATGCTTCATCATGGGGGTACCTCCTCACGTGAGAGACCTAGTCCTCACGTGGGCTACAACCCCCTCGCTGCGAGGGAGGAGCTCAGGGATGTTTTAATAGGGAGGGTGGGTGTACTAAAACCCCAGGAAGGCTCGGTGTGTTCGAAAAAGGTGCAGTGCTATGTTATAAGTGATTAAAAGTGATTAAAACTGGCTACGAGGTCGTCTATGATGCTACTTTTATTCAGCTGCCCAGTGTCAGGATTAAAAACAAAGTATCACCAGATGTCACTGATAATATATGTTAAGTATTATTTCTTTTGATGCTATATTACTTGTTACCTGATGCTATTTTCTCATTGCATTCCCAATAAACTTTCTTTTGAAACTTAAAAACAAAGTATCGCTTGAAGTGCAGGTGCCAGGATTCGAGGCCTCTGCGCTCTTACAAGACCAACATGTTTCAGCCTGATAGACCTTGATTAGTGTCACGGCTTTCTTCAGGGTCGGTAATGTAGCTACTGCAATAAATAAGTGAATGGTGTGTGCAAAAACACAAGAAAAAACGTGATAAAGTAAATGAGACAATACTGAACCAGGACAATTTTCACTGTTCAGTATGTTCGACGTATACCTTAAGATGGAGACAAATGGCAACATGTCACATAGGTGTGCAAAATTATATCATGAGTACACAATTAGATCCTCCATTCATTTAAACAATTTCATCACATTCCCATATTAGAACAATGTGTAGCACACTAGGATGTGTGACTCACCCTTCGAGGCGTATGGAGTTCACCACATCTGTCACGGCTTCTTAGCAATATGGTACGGGCGCTACAACCTGTAGAGGAAGGTTCGTAGCGTTTTAAAACCAGAAAGTCCCAGAGGGGAAAAAAGGAAGAGGGCGAAAGTGCGAGAGTTGCTTGCAACAGAGACGTACGCAAATTAGAACTATCCATAAGTTGGTCGTATAAGGCAACACATTTAAACCTAGGAGAAGAGGCAAAGGTGCGCCCAGTGCTGTGGTCGCGAAACACGGTCTCCAAAGAGTCTGTCCGAGGCTAAGGTCAGCATGCTGGCAAAGGGTGAGTCCCCGTCTCGAAAGTTCGAGCGGCGGGCCCCGGGAGCCTGTGAGTGGGTCAAAGGAGACTTACTGTGGCCTGGCCAGAGTAAGTTTGTGGGGAAAACAGGGAGGAAAAAGGTCCCAAAAGTGGCGGGGGTAGGAGCGCTGGGACCAGGCTAGGGTGCTGCCTGTGGCCCTTCCCGTGGGCAGGGTGCGCTAATGTGCTGTGTGAGGGGGGAATGCGGAGTGAATGGCCCACGCCAGGGAGCGGAACGGTCCCGAGGGAGCAGGCGCGCCTCTAAATGGAGACGGCGGCCGGCGGTCATGGCCCAGTGATGCCAAGGAAGGCAGCGACCACGGAGGTGGTAACTGGAGCCTTACCGCCGTGCGTGCGGTTCTTCACAGGTCAGCAGCGCTCGTCCGGAGACAGGAAAAAGAGAGTCTGCCGGTCGAGCGGTTTAAAAGGACCGGGTGATTGGATGATTGGGAGAACCTGCGAACCGCGTTCCTGGCCGGAAATCGCCGGAAGCAGTAGAATGCTGGGAAACGTGGTTCCAGGGGCAGTTGTCAAGGCAACCAGTGTGCGTAGAGCGCAGCCTGAGCGCGGGTGTGCTAAGAGTTCAGTGAGTCTCTTAATGCTCATAGGAAATAGGTATAGGAAAATGCCTCTTTTTGTATGGTCACCCCCATTTTTTCTGGACTTTTGCTGCTGAGCTTTTGACTCTTCACACTAGGGTACTGCTAAACAGGCCCCAGTGCGAGTGCGCAGAGATATGTCAAAGTTAACTATACTCCGGATTGGCATATTTAACTTACCTATGAGTTCCTATTATATGTGCATTTATGTTTTATATGTCCTGGCAGTGAAAAAGCTCCAAAGTCGTTTCTAAGGTCAGGATGACTCCCCCATAGGAAAGCATTGGGATACATTATAACACCTTATACATGCCTGCCAAGTATCACGCATCAGGTGTGACACTAACGCATTTCAGTGTGGTGTTCCGCATCACCGCACTGAAATGCATTGTCATGCATTTTTAATCATGCCAGTCTGAAACGCGCTACGCGGCGGTGCCAGCCTGCGCCGCCGGTGCCTGTAGCATCTGTGAGCCGGCTCTGCTGCTTCCCACAGACTTGCGTTGCCAGCAGCGCTCTGGCTCAGTAAGTTAATAGTTAAAGATCTGAATGCTCAGCTCTGGAGTCAGAGTGCTACAATGTTACAATCTGCCTCCCCTGCTGCCTGGCTGCATTTAATTTCCTGCCGCGGCGCGGCTTTCAGACGCCACTGACTCACACTCTCATCAGTCCCGGGGGGTGACCGGGTCCTGCCCTTAGCAGTGGTTGCTACTGCCTGGCAGCTGTGGCACCGTGGGGGGCCCCGGGATTGGATGTTACCACGTGCCTCGTCACGTCCTGGAGGAAGAGGAAGTGAGGTAAGGTGGTAGGCAGGTCAGAGAAGCGGCGGGGGATTCAAGAGTCGAGGAGTCCTGGTAGTGGTGCGCTGCTGTCTGCCCAATAAAACCCGCGTTGGACCGGCGGGAGGCGGCCAGCATCGAGTGACTTGACTAGTCACTCACTTGACTTGACTCTTTCATGGCCGCCGCGGCGCATCATCAGAGGCGCCATCAACATCGTGGTGATGATCGCCGCAGGCGCGGACTAAGAAGTGCGGCCCGCCGGGTGGGGGACGAGTTAGTCAGCTGCTGCTGGGAGAAGACTGCATCATTCAGTGTGCTGTGCGGCCGCGCGGGGTCCCAGTGCGGCTTACGCCACGGCCGCCGGACCGACCGGGACGCAGAGACACACAGCAGTCTCTGTGAAGTTCATTAATAAAGTAAGTGTACTTTGGCCGAACGCTGCACGCCAGGCAGAGCCGTGATACAGGTGTAGTAGTTTATGTTGTTGTCACACACACCGCCGCGGTCAGCGCACGCATCCATTTCACACACAATAATTTATAGTTAAAATCTGCAGGCAGGGCTGCTCTGTCTCGTCATCCTTCTGAGCCTGGTAATCTGCAGATCTGATTTCAATTCATTTTATTCACAGTAAATCTGCAGGCCGCAGGGCTGCTCTGTCTCATCATCCTTATCATGAGTGGGCACCACAGTACTAACTGGGTTTATCTCCACAGACTACGGGTGGACGGTGCGTATTAGGGCTCTCTGCTCTCTCTCATCATCCGATCCTGTGGCAGTGGGGCCGGGGGGGAGGGGGTGGTCCGTTACTCGCGTTCCTCAGATGCCCCTCTCAGTCCGCTCTCATCAGTTGTAACTTGTCACAGCGGAGCGCACCGCACGCACTGCAGAGATGATCATGATCTGATAATTTGAGACACAGTAAATCTGCAGGCGCAGGGCAGCTCAGTGTTTCAGTGTTACAAGTGAAATAACTAGCACGAAAATGTAATATGCATTTGGTTAAAACGCTATTCTGGCTGGTAAAGTAAAACATGACAGAAAAAACTTGGCAATTACTGTGGTCTAAACTGCAGAGGTGGGTGAAAGTAAAGGCTTGTGCCTGTACCTTTTTTTGGAATAATAGTAAATGTGCAAACCCTAATCCAAAAATGCATCACAGCGTGTGTGCCATCAGGACTGAGCATAATCTTTACCGCAGAGATGGCTCGTCGCCTTCCTCAAAAGAAAGTGTTCTGAAAGTCAGGTCAGTGAGACTATGCTATTAGCCTAGCTGTGACCTAAAGAGTGCCTCCCACGCTCCGCTTTCTAATGCAGCCCTGCTTACAGCTCATGTGGTCAGCGTCAATCGAGTGAGTCTGCGAGTCACTCAACTGATTGTAATAAATTATGAACGTCTTCCAGACTGCTTGATCTATTTTCCGCATTTTTGGCTACAGTCTGATAAATGAGTTGTTTAACAATTATTTCTTATGCTTTGAAGCAGTTAACTTAGCCTTTCTTGTTGCTCAAATTGGTGTATTTTCTGATATTTATGTTTCCATCCTCTTCATTGCTTTATATTGCTCGTGAGCAAGTGTCACTCATAGTCGCTGAAATGTCACTCATAATTACACTGTATTTATGACAATGTCACACATAGCAATCTGAAACCTTGGCAGCTATGCCTTATAATGCTTAACTTCAGTTTGGGAATAGCTAGAAAAATTATTCAAGGACTACTTTTAATGGTAATCCAACTTAATGGCCAAGATATTTTTTACATTACTACTTTCGAAATTGCACTTTTCTCCTGCCTGAACCAAATGTGTCTTTTTAGCAGTGTTCAGTGTAACGTGACTGTGGATGTTTCCCCTGTCATGAAATGTATATTGCTGCCAGACTGTGAAGATAGGGCTTGGGTGTATTAGAGATGTTCTGCCTATCAGGAAAGATGTCTGTGCTGTGCCCAGAAACTTAATTAACTCACAGGGTGCCTACCCCTTCCCAGGCAGATAAAGCTCATAATTGAGCATGTTCCCTCTATTGTCCTGCTAGACAGCCAAGCACTAATCCCAATCGGAGAGCAACGGCCCAGAACAAACCCATTTTCAGTGACCACAAGGGAGGATTTGCTCTTGTTCATAGCCACACCTCTGCGTGGCTCAGGTAGCTCTGCACAGGGGAAGAAAGGTTCTGCCATGTTGGTTTTAGGTAGAGAGGAGCACAGTGGGCCAGTATACAGAAAAACACAAAGGAAGTGTTGCAATAATAGGTAGGGTCACCCCTGAGAACTTTTACCCAAGTGGTTAAGGAGCGGCCAGGGCAAAATGCAGCACCCCCAGTACCCTCTTCATAACACCTCTGGACCTGTGGAAAACAGAAGAAGGACTTGACCTGCTCCCACTTGTACCCAGGACTGAGAAGTGGACTCCAAGATTCAGTTGGCTGATCTCTTGATAAGCTACAGGTACACAAAAGCTGCAAAAAGGACCACTTTCTTGAAGTGCCAAGCTGACCAATTCCAATGGGAGCTGCCCTGGAACCTGTCGGTGGCTTCTCCTGTTGTGAATCCTGACCTCTAAGTGGTGTTCCTAATGTCCTGGGTACCTTAGATAAGTATCAGTGGGTACTCCTCCTGCCTAAGCCTAAAGGCTTGGATTTAGAAATGTTTGCAAAGATTTCTGCCTAGTGAATCAAAGGAAGACCGGTACCTACGTGCAACTGATTTGCCGAGGGCGTATTGCAGATGGGCCTGACTTTGCTGAAACTCCCGCTACAACATTCTCCACAGCTCCACATCCAATTTAGTGGGTCCGACGCCGAGCAGCATCCAGTGATATTGAACCCTCTTTGGCTACAGCCTGCAGCCCCAATGAAGGAATCCAACTTCCCGATAAGAAAAAGGGGCCAGATATACAATGGTTTTTTGAGGTCACAAAAAAGCTTATTTTAATGCACAAAAGGCAAATTGCGATTCAGTAACATGTTACCGAACTGCAATTTGCATTTGCGATCTGCTATATGGAAGGGGCGTGGTTAGGGTTTCCCTTCCAAATACCGGCTCGCAGTTGTATATAATTAACACTTTACTCTTAACCACCAATTCAAAAGTGGTGGCAACCCACTTGCAAATAGGAAGGGGTTCCCATGGAACACCTGCCCATTAAGGATGTAAAACATAATAATAATAATAATAATAGCAGGCAGTGATCCCATGGACAACTGCCTACTCTTAAAAAAAATGAAACTTAAACATTTCGCTTTCTTTTTTTAAATGCATCCCGTTTTTTTTTTTAAGGAAAACGGTCTCCATTAATCAAAAAAATGATGTATTTAAAAGCAATCACAGACATGGTGGTCCACCATCCCTGTGATGGCTGTCAGTCCTAATTGGTCGCAAATTGCAACCTACCTCATTAAAATTCATGAAGTAGGCCTATTTGCAACCCACTAGGAATCACAAATTTAAAAGAAAAGTTAATTACATTAGGAATAGCGATTTTCTAATTGCATTTTGGAGATCATCACAATTAGGAAATTGCTGGTTATAATGTTAGTACATCTGGCACTAAGTCTGAAGATAGAAATCCTCACCGAAACTGATGCCAAGCACCATCCGATCGACGTCGACGGCTTCCTGGGCATGAACTTCAGACTTTTCCCACATTGAGCTTTTTCAGTCTTCAGCGATGGCTTCACCGAGACCTCGTTGTTCATCAACCTGTCGCCTCCTACCTCTTCTTCATAACAAGGCAGCTGTCTTGCCCTGCTGAAGACTCTAGCTTGAAAGAAAAATAACGCTTTCACCAGGACCTGCCTGGGCCTTGTATCAGACCTGCTTATATCAGCTTCATTGTGGTTGGCCTTATTCCTTTCCTTTGTCCCCGTCTTGCACATCAGTTGCTAGCAGTAGTTCTTTTTAGGGCAAAAAATTAGGTCAAACTTTAAAAAATTGTATCTCTGATTCCCTTTTTGGATTGTTATAATTTTTGTGCCATTTTATTCATTAAAATATTTTCTATTTTCATAAACTGGAGTGAGAATTTTATTGTGTTGTGTTTTTCACTTTTTAACAGTTTTGGCACGTCTAAATACTTTAAAAATTGTCTCAAGTTATGCCTGTCTGCTTTGTGCTATGGCTTCCACGGCTTGTGTTCAGGTTTAAATTACATTATTTTGTAAACCTTTACTGGACCTAATATATGTGTACACACAATGCCTGGCATACCAGCACACAATTAGACCAGATGCAGTGTGGCAAATGCTGTGCATGATAACACTCACTTCAGTTGAAAGTCTTTAGTATTCACCATTGTTGGTGCCACCAGGGCTGTGGATCTATAAACACATATTTCAGGACAGTTGTTGTTAGACCTGTCAGCTTTAGGGTGGTCTTCCTCCAAACATTTTGACTTCACTTCTCCTATTGTTGCTGAATTTGTTTTGTTGGCCTTAGGATTCTGTGCACTTTACCACTGCTGACCAGTGCTAAAGTACTTGAGCTCTCTCCTCTAAACATGGGAACATTGACTTATACCTGATTGGTAAATTTAATTTACTTATAAGTCCCTTGTAGAGTGGTATACTGTCTACCAGGGACTGTAAATTAAAAGCTACTAGTGGGCCTACCACCCGCTTAAGTAACCTCTTATAACATGCTCTAGGCCTGCCATTGCAGCCTGAATGCAGTTTTAAACTGCCAATTTGACTTGGCATTAATACCCCTCTGCCAAGCCTTACAACCCCCCTTATATTGAATTTAAGTCATCTGAAGGTATGCCCTAGGTAGCCTATAGGGCAGAGTGCACTGCAGTTAAAAGGTTGGACATGTATTTTAAGTTTTACGTGTCCTGGTAGTGAAAAACTCTTACAGGCCGTGTGCAGCATACAGTTGGTTGCATGTGGGGGATTGGCTGCAGGGCCAGGCTACAGGCCAGGCCATGCAGCCACAGCCATATGCAGAGGGGGGTTGGATTTACGTGTGGAAATAAATGTGGAGAGCTGGCTAGGGCCATGGGGGCCCTGGGGCTTCCCCTGAGGCGCCCACATTTCTGCATTGAGGGTGCCCTTGGTGGGCACCGGGACACCCACTTTTAAATAAAGTGGGCCTGTCATATGACCCATGGGGACATTGTTGTTTTCTCTAAGTTAGCATGAGCATGCTGTAGATTGTCCGCTGCTTTACACACGTTACTACATGACTTTATTTTTGCAAAGACTTTGTTCGTACTTTTCACATGTGAACAGACTGCTGTGTTCACTCTCTGCCAGTTCCTTGGATTTAGTCTGAACATTGTGAGCAAGGTCAATAAACAATGCCCCTTGTTATTCTGTTCTGGTCAGGCCCTAGCACCTAGACAAAACATACCAATGCAGCTATTGTTTGGGAAATCGTACTTTGGTCTTATTGAGACATAGGGGGCACACACTTGGAGAGGGACCTTTCCAGGGAGAAGAGTAAGACAGCACCTATGATCTAGATCTACCATCTATAGGCTAAGGTATGGGGTCTGCAGACAAAACCCAGAGATCTTCTACTATAGCCTTATAGCCTGCCGTAGCGGGCTATACCGGCTAATAAAGGCCCGCTTCAGCGATAAAGGCCCGAGCTGAAGGCGAGGGCCTTTAACAAGGGAGTAGGACTTTAATAGCCGGTATAGCCCAGCTACGAAGGGCTATAAGGCTATTAGAACATTCTGCCACTAGAGGGCAGAATGTTCTCACAAATAAAACAAAGGCTTCAGGGAGCACGAGGGAATTGAAATCCCTTCAGGCTCCCTGAAGCCTTTGTTCACAGCCACATCTGTGAACAAAGAAACATTGGAATGTTGGAGCTCCGGGCTTATACCAGCCATTATAAGCCCGGAGCTACTCCATTGTTTTCAATGGAGCTCCCAGCATTCCAATGTTCTAATATAGCCTTATAGCCTGCTGCCGAGGGCTTTACCGGCTGTTAAAGGCCCTGATTCCGAGTTATAGGCCCGAGCCGCAGGCGAGGGCCTATAACGAGGGAGAGGGCCTTTAACAACCGGTATAGCCTGAGGCAGAAGGGCTATAAGGCTATTAGAACATTCCACCCACTAAGGGTAGAATGTTCTAAATTAAAAATGGAGAAACAAAAAGGCAAACATTGGAATGTTGAAGCGCTGGGCTTATACCAGCCATTATAAGCCCAGAGCAACTCCATTGTCTTCAGTGGAGCTCTCACCATTCCAATGTTCTAATATATAATAATACTGCTTCCTAGCAAGGGGAGGGAGGTTAGGCTCTATTGTCTTTTCATGATGACATCTCCCCTAATGATTTATGGACTAGCTGCTATGCTGACTGTATTTGTATTATGCATTTTCCTGCTTGTCGTGGCGCATACTGCATGTTAGAGCATGTTAGTTGAAATAAATATTTTAAACTGTTTCATGTCTCAGTCAGATCTTATTGTGGACAAGTAAAAGAGTGCGAGTGAAAGGGTGTGTCTTGCAACCGCGATTCCTGAGAGATTCTGGAGTGTTGTGTTCTGGGGTGTCTAATCACTTTTTCTCTGTGAGTGAGTAGGAGGGCAAGTGAGACACTATAGCTAGTCGGTCCTAGGCTCATGGGCACTAAGGTGGTAGGATGACTCCCTATGCACTAAGGTCCCATAATCCTACGCATAGTTCTGTTTTTGGGCAGAATCCCTGCAACAGGCCCCCAGAGATAGGGTCCTCAGGGCCATATTAGGCTCAGAGAGGGTGGCTTCCCACCCCTTTAAAATAGACACGGCCCCTGTGCATGGGGTTCCCAGGGCCTGATGAGGCTCGGGAAGGGGGGCCACGCAGCCCCCCTCCCCTTTAAAAAATACGGCCCTTGGGGATGGGGTCCCCAGAGCCTAATGAAGCTTGGGGAGGGGGGTGCACGCCCCCACCGCCGTTTCATTGCATTATATTAAGGCTTGGCGAGGAGGGCTGCTCACCCCCTCCCCTAAAATGTATGTTTGGCCCTGGGGGGACAAGGTCTTTGAGGCCCAAAGGCCAACCCTATGCTGCATGGCAAAGGCTCAATCCCCTGCCACAGACAGCCAAAAGGTTGTGTGCGACTTGGGGTTGGCTGAATGCGGGGGGGTTGGCCAATAATGAAATATTGATTTACGTTAAAAAACCCTGCAGTCCGTTAATTTCCAGCACATGCAGCTACTGCCCTTCTATGTACAATCTGCAACCTGCGCCTCAGGCTGCCAAAAACTGATTTGCAGATTTCCTATGAGGACAGCTGTGTCCACTTTTTCAATATTACCATTTTACTTCTGATGTTTTTGATTTTCTTCTGCATTGTTGGTCGGAACTTACAGCTAACTGATCACGGTGTACCTTTGTGGCTCAGTTCGCCAGCACCCTGACCCCATTAGCATGCTCCATTGCAGCTTCCTGACTCGCATACTGCCAGAGTGTAATGCCCAGCAGGAGGGCCCAGCAGTAAGCACCACTACTGGAGAGTATGCCTTAGAAAAATGAAAGCGCTTTTTAACTTGGTAGCTACTAAATTATGAGAGTATTATTCTGAGCACACTGCCAACCCCTTTTTTAAGAAACGTTCTGCTACACTTCCTTTACTTGCTCTAAAAATCAACTATTAAATGATGGCTAATTTCCAAACTCTTTAGAAAGCACGTTAAAATTAATTGGCATAATCTATGGACTAAATATCATCACGCCTCACTTAGCGGTGCACATTTGCAATTAAAATGCGGTTTAAAAATGCAGGTTCCCCTGCTAGGCCTCATACTGACGTTTATTACTTATTTTTTAGATACAGTTCTTCATACACTGTTTCGTTTGTATAGTTGGCTGCGAGCACATCCGATCCTATTCTGTGTTGTTTCTTTACAATTACTCCATCATGTTTCAAAATAGAACCAACAAGGAAGAAAGAGGGATGAAAGTGTTGTCAGGGCACATTTATTGATCACCAGGTAAGTTCTTGCTGTTCATACAGAAGGAATGCATTTATATTTAGCCACAATGCAAGTTTTAAAACGCTTTTAACAGGTCACATGGCCAGAAGCCATGAAAAACCGCGTTCTTTCCTGCTTTTCAGGATCCAGGTAGACCACACTTAACACCATTCTCATATTAAGAGACGTCACTTCATAACCAGATGTTACTTTATAAACTTTTGTTAATCTATCCGCAGCTGACAGTGGCCTTATGAATAACGGAAATGAGAATTGCAACCTTCACCTGCCTTACATATGAGCCTGCGTCTACCTTAGCGCCCTTAAATCAACCAGAGCAGCGAGAGGCGCAGCTGGAACGGTGATTGGACATTCTGGATGTTAGGACTTTCTCAAAACAGTGGAGTCTTGTCTTGAAGGAGCCTGTTCTTTATGTACCCGCATAGGTGCTGGAAGTAGGGGCGGGGGAGGGGGAATCTGCCACACCCCCAGAAATAATCATGATGGAGTTTAGAAGGTGACCATTTTTATTTAATATGCCTTTAAATTGTGTGTTTATCTTGTTACATTTGCTGCTCCTACAAAGACAAAGGTCAAATGTCAGGTTATGCCATCTGACAAATTGCTGCTTATTTGGATGCTGGTGTGTACTTTTGATTCTGTGGCTGCAAAGTGAGAGGATTTATAAAAAGTGATCTCAGTGACAATTCTGCTGTGGGACAGAAAATGAAAGGAAAAGCTGTAAGATTTCATGTTTTTTTCCTAACACACAACATTTAAATTCCAAATGAACTATACGCATATTTTAAATCATATCAGCAATTAGGAAAGCACAAATGAAGCTCATTTTTGTAATTCCGAAGAGTGATGGAAGCAAAGGTTTTAATAGCATCAACACTCTTTACTTGGTGATGCGCAAATGATACATATTCGCTGAAACCCAATTTCCATGCATTATCTTTTTATGCTATGGAGTTTTACCAGTGCTCTGCCTCACCAGTGCACAAAATGAACCACAAGCTGCATATCACACCCTTGCCACTCCTCTGCTGAATTGGCTTGGCATATTTGCCACACTTGTATTTTTTCTGTGCTGCTTGGATTTTTCACAGTCCCTATGACTACAGTGATATAACATTATTGGCAGCACCCCCACTCTGAAAATTGCTCCAGCATCAGTGCATACCTGTGTTTATATTTGGTGAAGCCTGGTCCCAGGATATGCGGAACCGTTGGCCGTAAAAAGCCTAAGACTTCACTCATAGTGATTTTGCACACTCAAGCCCCAAAGGTATTGTAGGAAATAAAATAGAAAAAAATACATTTCTGAGAGGGACAAATTCAAATGCCTTTTGCCATTTTTGAAATGACAACACTCACCAGTGGAATAATTAGAAATCATTTTCGGAAACGTATAAGGAGTCATAGATTATTCTGACAGGGCCACCTATAATGGACAATAATGTAGAGCAGTGGTTCTTAACCTGTGGTCTGGGGACCCCTGGGGGTCCCCAGAGCCTACTTAAGGGGTCAGTGACGGCTTAGAAAATTTTAAATAATATTACAAGATGAATAAAGTGTACATAATAGGACTATCAAATTGGAGGCTAAAAATTAAGTTAGTATCCTCAGCTTGATTTGTGGGAGCAGTGCAAGTCCGTCAAACAGATATAGTACAGATGATGAGTGGCCTCAATTAAATTTAGAAAAGCTCCAACCTTCCCATCAAAGTTACATTTTTATTTTTTTATATTTCTTTCTGAATAAGTCATAAGTGTATTTGTTTGATGAATGTTTTTTCCTGCATTTTTAGTGTATTTTGTGATGTTCAAATCATCAAAAATGATTATGCTGGGATCCCCGGCTTCCAGTAATGACTTATTGGGGGTCCCCAGATTCTAATAATAATTCAGTGGAGATCCCCGGGCTCCAGTGAAGATTAAGTGGGTGTCCACATAAGTCAAAAAATGTAGAAACACTGGTGTAGAGGGAGCATACATATATGTATGCATATGCAACACTCAGATATATGCTCACATATCAAAATGAGAATAGACAAGAATATCTGTAGCCATTTTTGAATTATTCAAACTGGCATTCAATTTTTATCCAGTTAATTCATCTGTCCAGGTTTACAAGTTAGATTTCTTAATTAAAGTGCTATTATTATGCCTTTGTGAAATTAAATGTCACTTGAACCACATAATCACATAGTCTCCAAATTATGCTCACAATAATTTCAATGACCATGACATTGCTTTGCCCTTATATTTATAGTTTGTCACCTCAATGCATTTCGGCAAGAACATCCTTCATCAAGAGTAAAACTAGAATATGTGATGTGAACACGAAGGTGACACGTCACAAAGGAATGCATGTGCAAAGTTATTGTGATTCACATCTTAAATGAAGGCTCATGAAAAGGGAAGACATACTTCATTGGTTAAGGTTTAAGTAAACGTTTGAAAATAAGGCCCTATGCACATATTGGTGCTTCCAAGAAGAGAGACAAACACTGTTAAATCACGAGGCACCATCAGAGGAAAAGAGTTCTGTTTGGCATACTGTGTGGCACCAGTGGCGGCTCGCATAGGCCTTGCTGCGGAGCGGTAGGGCGGGGAGGGGCAGGGTGGGGGGGTAGTAAACTCGGACATACGACGGAACGGAGGAACGTAATTATTACTTTCCTCCATTCCGTCGTATGTCCGAGTTTACTACCCCCGCAACCTGCCCCTCCCCCGTCCCACCCCGCCGCCCCGCAGCACGCCCTATGCGAGCCGCCACTGTGTGGCACGATGAGTAGTAGTCACCTCTGCAGTTTTCAGAGCTCACATCACAGCATGGGCAGTGGGGATATCGATACTCCTAATTGACAGCTGAGTTGTCAGCACATCCTTCAAAGGGATCTTCCCACAGCACATTGGGGGAGTGTTCCTATTAATGTGTGTAAATGTGTAATGGGTAGCGAGAATAAAAGCATGGTAGAAAGAACCTGGGGATATGTTATTAGACCAAACAGTAATAATCAATCCTGTCATTCATCTCATCTGGTTCTTGCGCTGGTATTTGTATAATCAAAAAGGTTCTCTTTGGAGTTTAAATCTAGTTTTATCAACTGGGCATTATCTTTAATATATGTAATATTAATCAGTTGAATGCATTTTTGAACATCTTAGAGTGTTGACTTACTGATGATCTGGGATTTTAGCTTTTTATATTGTCATTGGGTCGCGTTAGATTTTGCGCTCTGTTGTACCAGCAAATAATTTTGCGCATGGATACGTATCTGATTTAGAATCTTTTGCCACTCACAGAGTAGATTATTTAATCTTCTTTGATAACAGTTTTACAATGATTACAATTTAATCACAGCAATGTTTTATTTTTAGGTTTGACCAAAGTAGGTTGAGATTGTTTACTGTTTTTCTTTTTGTTTGACACTGTGGGGCCTAGTTTGTTGTACATCTGGTTGCACTTCAATAGCACTACTCACATACTATAAAATACCATTCACAAACCTGCTTGTGGAGGTCTCCGCCTCTTCTGTCTTTTCTATGCGTAGATGATCACCTGAACTTTAGAGATCTACGCACATGTACTCCTATGGTTTTGTAGTAAATGTGTGAGGGACAGGGAGTGGCTGGAAAATGGGGAATACTTACAACTAAATGTGAGGGATTTTGGCAGGCGTAAGGAAAGGTTAAGGTAAGGATGGGGAGGGGTTTAAAGAGGGACATGCACCCACTCACAAACGAGTAAGCCAGGTGCTATTCACACACTGCAGTTCTAAAGTTACTACAGCTAAAAAGAACCAAACACAGAAGCAAATGTACTCCAGCTCCAGCACCACACATAGTCAACCGCTGGAAATGTAACATCCTCCCAAAGAAAATAATTGAGGCAGGGAATGAAATAACACTCCATATGATATAAAGTTGAAATAAATACATTTATTTTTACTTATTAAACAATATTTATTTGATAGATTTATGTATATACATACATGAAAAATAGTTTAAATTAATTCTATGCATAACTTTTAATAATTTGTATTACATAATAAATAAATGCAAACATTTTACGTTCAGTATTCTTAAATAATTCTTTAATACAGCAATTTTAATGACAATTAATATATTTGAAATAATTATTGAAAACTTAAGTCAATAGTGCTGTAGTATTCATTTTATTTTGTTCTACATTTATGATCAATTAAATAATGTAATTTACATTAACATTTAACATAACAATATCTTTAGCGCTTTTTAAGTTTAGCAAACTTTTTAACTTTTCCCTATACTTTAATAACATGGGAAGATCTCCACTCCAGTGGCAGAGATCTCCGTCTATGTGTGAAAAGTTACAAGTAGTAAATTTAAACTTGGTTTTAGGGAGTGGAGACATGTAGGCCTACACTCTGTAGTAAACTTGCACTTGTATATGGTGAATAGCGAAAAGTAGTACATTTACTTCAAAGTGTAAGGGTAAACTTACACATGCTTATTTACTGATGACGTATGTTTACCTTTGTGTGTAGGCCCCAATATGTTACATAACCTTCTTCTTTTTGGTTTTAAGTAACAGGGTTGGACTGACCTATAGCGCAATCTGGTAGAGCCAGATTGGCCAGCTTTACAGGTCAGTATGTTAACCAATTTTTTGGCTGTCTGTGGGACGATTTTGTGGTTGGTGAGCCGGTTTTGTGGCTGTGTGTGGTCTCATAGTTGTAAACATTTTTATATAAAGCCTAGGTGGCAGTAGCAAGCAGCTCTGTGCAGGCGGTGGATGTCGTTACACCATTGAATGCAGCATGGATGGAGGAATCACACTAGGTGGGTAGGAGAGCAGGCGTCTGTCAATGTTATTATTTTTTTTGGTAGGGAAGGAATATCGCAAGTGCCACTAAGGGGCCGATTACGATGCCGTAGGAAACGGCTCTGACCCTGGGTCGGAGCCATTCCTACGGCATTGTAATGAGAGCCCGTCTGTCATTCGGAAAGCCTACTGTAATCCCAAGGGCGGCTCTTTTCGCCCGAGGGATTACAATGTTGGATTCTAACTGCCTTTTTGTGCCGGCCTTTCCGACACAGAAAGGCTGTTGGAAGTTGACTTTATGGGCCCCCAGCAGGGCCCCCATGGGTGCAAGGCCTCCGGAGGGCGGCCGAGGGGGCACTGTTGTTCTCTGCACCCCGTGGCAGGCACCTTGAGGTGCCTGCCACGGGGTGCAGGGATGAACTACACCTCTTCTCTAAAAGGAGAGCATGCATTCCGGTCGGAATGCATGCTTCCATTGTAAAGAATAGGACTGCGATCCTAATTGCTGGGTTGGGACCGCCGACAGGAGGTTGGTCAGTCCCAGTACCCAATCGATGTCGGACAGACTCAGGTCCGTCTGACATCGAAATTGGCCCCTAAAACATTTTTCTAATATTACCACTCACATTGCCTGCAGCAAGCACAAATACCTGCGGTAACTCGCCCCGTAACCCCTACCCCTACCCCTACCATACAAATATGAGTATTTTTTAGTACCCAACTTATAAATGTGGCCCACTTTTATTTGGGTTCTCTGGCCTATTTTCTGCTTCATTCCAACCCTGTGAATTATTTCTGATTTTGGTCTTGTAAAAGCTCTTATTTTTGCTTTAATTAATATTTCTTCAGGATATTATCTGTCCTGGAACTTAACACTCTCCAGTCCAGGACATACAGAGGGGGATATTCACAAGGACTGGCGATACCTATCGCAAACGCCAGTTAGCGGCAGTTTATTTATCGCCGCCTAACCCTGAAAACTATCGCCATGTTAGCGGCGTATTAACAAGACGTCGCTACATGGCGATAGTATCAGGGAACGGCGGGGAAAACTGCCACTAACATCAGCGCGAAGGCGTTAGGAAATCCGGCGTTAGCGGACGAAAACTACTGATAGGCCCATTAGTGGCAAAAAACTCACGTTAGTCAGCCCAACGTGAGTTTTTTTTGCCTCTAATGCAAAAAATAGCCTATCAGTCAACATCCAATAGAAAATAGGCATAAAAACCAAAAAATGCAGAATGGAGCAGCCTGGGCCAAGTGCAGCACACATCAACAACCCCTGCAAGCCACCCAACATCCAGGATGACCAGGATGAGAGCCAGGATGCCTCGCTGGACCTGCGTCTGGAGCCTGGATGCATCGCTGGACCTGCGTCTGGAGCCTGGATGCCTCGCTGGACCTGCGTATGGAGCCTTGATGCCTCTCTGGACCTGCGTCTGGAGCCTCAATGCCTCGCTGGACCTGCGTCTGAAGCCTGGAGTGGGATGCGGAGGAGCTGTGGAGTCGATGAGCTGTGGCAGTAGACATTGAGGCGCGACGATCGCCCGTACCTGGTGGTGAAGTCTAGCAGGTCGCATGGAGACACGTTGCTGACCTGTGTGAGAAGACCGCCTTGCGCACCTTGGAGCTGTTAATAGTAGAGGCGCTCCTGCGCCCCAATGTAGGGAGGTCTGCATCGCATCCTACGATCCATCACTACCCCGGTGTGCATGGAGGGGATTACCAACAGTGGGTGCCGCCTCTCTGCATCACAGGCCGGATGATGTTGGGCTGGCCGGACGCTGTGGAGGGTGAGGCCACTGAGCTGCGCCGAACTTGTGTGGCGGGAGCGCTGCAACTTCACGCCTAAGGAGGCCCTGCTGCATCAACTGCATCTGGAGGTTCACCAGTGGACTTGGTGGCAACTGCTGTACCCAGGCTTGTGAAATCCCACCTGGCTGAGGCTCCTGCAGGCTGAGTCACAGATTTGGAGAGAGTGCAGTGGATTGCGCCACAGTGTCAATGTCCAGGTAAGGAGAAGGTGGGACGCGTAGAGCAGGACGCCTGGGGGTCGAGTCGCTCAAGCCTAGCACACGTAGATGACGCACCCCTAGTGGCGGCTCATCCGCTATGGCGGAAGAGCGTCGCCCCACTGCTTTCAAGCAGTGCAGAAGAGGAACAATCATCACATGATGATAACTTACTGATGTAACCGTGCTATGTTTCCTTTGCGGGTGGGAGGGTGGGAAGGACTGCTCCAAGCACGGGGCAAGGCACGGGCGGATTGGCATACCCACTCAAGTGCACAATGACTGTTTGGTCGGCCCACTCAGGCCGCCCAAAGCAGTCATGCGCACTTCCCTTTTCGTAATGCAGGCTGCATTACAGCCTGCATGGAGAACATGCCCACCCCTCCAGCCCCTGGCTGCATGCCTTGTCCCGTTGCCAATTACCAATCCCACCGCCGCATCACAGCGTTGTGATTGGCTCAGAGGAGGGAGCCTTGCTGCCTACTTCCTGTTCCTGGAAGCAGACGCAGGAGAGCAGGAGCAACGAAGACACGGGACCCGGCTTCGAGGTAAGACTTTCCTTATTAAAATATTTACAACACCCGTTCACACACACATCCCCGCGTCCACGCCCCATCCAGTGTTCTTTCCAGCGTTTACCACCTCACAGCTGTCCAGCCCACCCCAGCACTTCTCAATGGTGGCTGTTGTGCGCCCATGCACAGCCGGCGTACCACTTGTGTGCCAAAGGCACATACGTGGTTGCGACGCATGCCATAACATCGCATTCCATTCCAATGCATACTAATACTAGGCACATTGCAACAGTAGAGTAGGTGTTGCATAGCAGAGACATTAATATCACTATTCCCACTTCAGTGAGTGCAACCCAAAACTAACCTTTGCACCCCAAACCCAACCGTGAACCCTGGAATTCCTTATTGAGCCACCATAACACACCCAAAAATCAAATTTGACCCAAATGCACACCCCAATTTCCATATTTTACCCCAAAACACACCCCAATTTCCATATTTTACCCCAAAACACACCCCAATTTTCATATTTTACATCCGAAACCCATACCCACCCGAAAAACTTTAAATTACCCCATTACTGACCTCACAATGCGTTGTAATCAAATGCGATGTAAAGGCACCTGCGTTGTTGAGTTGCGTTGTTAACGATGTACTGCCTGCGTTGTAATGGTCGTCTCCTGTGCCAAAGGTAACCCATAAGCTATGCCGTTTGGTCTGTCTGCCCCTGGACCGCGCTCAGCACCAAGGAGCCTTCCTCTTGGACATTCCACCGCTACGACTCCAGCACCCTCCTCGCCATCAACCCTGGACGCCACCTCGCCTGCCAGGACCAACCTCTGCTCCGGACATCGCCATTGCCATCACTGACGGCTGCAGTATCACCCGCAAGGAGCACCCCGACCATCAAGGAGGAGGCACTGCCATCACCTACAGAAGCACACTCCGACTGACCACGCATTGTAATGACCCAAGGGTGACCATGGGCTGCCTCAACTCCCAGATCCGGACCAAGCCCAAGCACATCCTCTGCGGCACCCTCATGTGCAGGCCCCCCGGGCCGTGGCCCCCCATTCTCCAATACCATTGTAGACCTCATTGCACCCCAGGGTCTCCCATCCGCCAACGACATCCTACTCAGTGAACTCAAGTTCCACCTGGACAACCCCAGTGACCAGGACACCACCCCCTCCTGGGGAAGGTCCCCTACATCAGACGCAAGCAGCAAGTCACCTCAGCAAGCCACATAGCAGGACACACGGTCGAGCACGTCACCTCCGCCAGCGGGAACTTCAACTACAGCCACAACACCGGACTCTCCTGGACCGACCATCATTGGTAAAATCACGTCTTCACCTTGCCCACCGGACGCCACCACCATCATCGCACCCCCTCGCAGCTGGATCAAGGCCACAGAAGAACGTCTCGTCAACTCCCCCCGCACCAACACTCCACCAATGCTTCCAAACGATGACACCGCAGCGTGCAACCACCACCGATGGATCTCCAACAACGCCGACATTCGGGCACCCCTCATGAATGGCACTGCATCAGTACTGTCCGTCTGCCTGATGGCAGGGGGGAGGGTGACGCAGTGCCTTAGGGATAGGCTGGCCCCATGCATTGATGGAGTTGCGTCATGGTTGTGACACGACTGCAGCAATGCGTGACTTTAGCGCAGACAGATACGTCAGGATTCCTGACGTATCTGTCATTTCTTGCGTCATGGAGCGCTGTCCAGTTACTACAGCGCATCCCTGCTCTCGCAAGAAGGGCATAGTGAGTAGTGTTGCAACGCTGTCTTGTCGCAGCCCTGCAACACTTTTCATGACTGGGGCCCAGGAATGCGCACTATCTTATTGATGGTGCGCATTCCTGCACAGTAGTTTTGTCGCAGGGCAGCGCTGCAACATGGCTTGCAGCGCTGTCCAGCACCAGAACCTGCTGAGATGAGGCCACAAGTGTTATCCCCATTTTTAAGACCAGCTATTTTCTGGTCTTAAGTAACTGGCCCTAACTGCAGTTAGAGACAGTTTTTTTGGTCTTCAGAACTTCAAGGATCCCCTTGTGAATATGGAGTAGTGGGGTTTGCAGCCGTTTTTGCACGGGAACGCCTCTCCTGCATATAATTATCGCTAACAGAAGTAGCGATCTTTACAACGGACGTTTTCGCCTAAAAATTGTCGCTAACGGCTGTTAGCGACAGCTTGGTAATAGGGCGATAAAATTATCGCCGCATTGGCGGCAGAAAAGTGTTGCTAATGCGGCGATAACTCCTTGTGAATATGCCCCAGAGTTTTTCTGAAAGGCGTGTTCTGACTATGCAAAATAATTTATATTCTTGACTAATAAAGGATGGTCATCAAAGGATGCATTTCATATCGTTTTTGTCTGTGAACTTCACAGTGGTTAGCTCAGTTCTGCATTTCCCACTGTTGATGTTTCACCCCATTATTTTCGCTCTACCACCTGAAATGGAAATCGCTTTCTATCTTGGTATATTGAGACACATTCTAGAGGGTTATTGGCATTTAGGGCTTTGATTGTTGGCAGGCCAATATAGTAACATAGAATGCACCAAGCCCCCACAATTGATTCAGGGATATTTTAGGTCAGAGAACAATCTGGAGGGATCATTTGCATAACCGTGCCAGCATATACACTGAAAGACTGTGTGTTACTAGTTGAGCTTTCACTTAGTTAGAATAGTGTAAAACAGTGTGAAGTAACAGGGACCTCTCAAAGGAGGAAAATAAGCATCTCACAAAGTCCATTCATTCCATTCTAGAAATCCAAAACAGCTTAAACCTTTTTTGAACTATAGCTGACGGCTGAATAAATGTCTAATTTATATGTTTCTTCATGTACATTTCATGTTTCATGAAGTTATCCACTACCACCAAGAACATATGAACATATAATGCAATTAATAAGAGAGGGAAACTTATACACTATTTTCTAAGCATATTGTGTGTCCTTGCTCCTAATAGGAACCAACACAGAAGCAGACACAGGGAAGGTGGAGAGAGCTGAATATTTCTCAAAGTGTATGCAAAATGTGCAGACGCTGTCAGGTAACATGCATCATTCATATTCAATAGTTGTACGTGTAAGAAAAGCCTATTCCTTATGTCTACAGCAAAAGATTGATTAGGTCTATGATGTGCCTAGTCTGGCCTGATTCTTAATCATCAAAATAATAAATGAAGGCACTGAAAGAGTAAGCGTGCATTTCATTTACAGGCAGAATAGTGCCAGGTAATGTACACTGTGGTACTGGGATTTTAAGAACAAGACAGCAGAAGAATGCGAGCGCCACCCTAGAGACGATTTAGAGAGCTACACAGTATATTGAGGAACCACCATTAATAGTCAAGTGGCAAATCCTTGAAGTGAGTTATACTGGGCATGTTTGTAAGAACAAGGACTGGCTGAGTTGCAATCAGGGCATTTCGCATACATACCAGCCTCCGCAGGGAGGCTTGAATTCATACTGTTTCACTTACACAATACAATGTGTGGACTATTTCAATGTGCAGTAATTTTCAACTGTGGCGACCATCTACAGTTGACTCCTAACAGATAAACCACGATGGCACAGATAGTACAAAGATATTAGATTGCCAATCCACAGCTTTAACAGTATGAAAACAGAGCCAGGTCTGGTTGCTCAGTAGACTAATAATTTTACTCCGGAGATCTCTGTTTGATCTCATGGTCACTGGTTCCATTCCAGCAAGTCCATTTAGCTTTTTATCCTTTCAGGATTGATAAATAGTACCAATGTGTTGGCCAATAATAAACATCTATTATTCAGCTCCAAGATCCCCCAAGGAGGGAACATGTGCTTTAGAAATACACGTTAGGTTAAAAAACACTGAACCACACTAAATTGCAGCCGTACTGTGTTTCAAGACCCAGGGTTTGGATGTCCGAATCTATTTATCCTACATATTAGTTAATTTATACTTGCACTCATCTACCCAAGCCACGGAGGAAACAAATGCAGAAATGTAATATGCAACGGAGTGAAGTCAATGCTCCTACACATGCTAGGATCTTCTGCAATGTGAGTCTGGTGGTTGTCAAGCGAGGCATTGCCTGCCTATGGTTTATCCCGATTATTCTGACCTAAGATATCTAGTGTCAGGTGATTGATTGGTATACGATGGCCGACAGGGTAGTATGCAATAGCTGAGGATGCCTCAAAACATTTGAGAGAATTTGAGGACCATGGAGAGAGCATCATAGGCTTCTTTAGAAACGACAGGCAAAACTAGTAGTTTGGATACATTAAGGCGTGTATGGGCCAAGGCATTTGGGGTATAGGTAATACATACATATTAATTTCCATTCCTGTTGTGTACCCATTAATACTAGACTGCTGTGGTCAATACTGTAATTTTACGTGTCCACCGAGATGAGCAATCCCATATGTTGAAAATTGTAATAACGTGAGACCTAACAGTGTTATATTTGTTTAGTAAAAACAATATAATGCAATATTCATTTCAACAGAAGAAAGTGCAGTGGCCATTTTATTGATGTTACTGTACAAGTCATGCAAGAATTAACGTCTCACACCATTGATAGACTCATCTGTCCAATACATTACTGCAAATTACCTAGGGTTGTTTCACTTGGGCAAGGCCTTTTTGTAGTGCATGTTGTACGGTAACAGATTTAAGCACTTGACCTGCAGAAAGGGACAGCTTTCACTGACATATTGGCCAGGCCTTCATTCAGCTTTGTAGGACTTCGATCAGGCCAAAGAAAAAAGTATCAACATTGTTGGACCTGGCCCTTTTTGCTGGTTTATCGCCTGACGTTTTGCCTCCTATTTTTTCTGACCTGTTTTTGTTGGCTTTAGGACTTAGTGCACTTTACCACTGCCAATCAGCGCTAAAGTGCATATGCTCTCTGTCTAAATTGTATTGGTGATTGGATTATCCATGATTGGCATATTTGATTTACTGGTATGTCCCTAGTATACTGCACTTGGTGTGCCCAGGGCCTGTAAATCAAATGCTACTAGTGGGAGTGAGGCACCGGTTGTGACACCCACATGAGTAGCCCTGTAAACATGTCTCAGGCCTGCCATTGCAAAATGTTGTCCTGGCAAGTACATCCACTTGCCAGGCCCTAACCTTCCCTTTTACTACATGTAAAACACCCGTAAGGTAGGGCCAAGGTACCCTCATGGACAGTGTGCAGTGTATGTGAAAGGTAGGGCATGCAATGGTGTGCTTTACATGTCCTGATAGTGAACGACTCTCAAATTTGTTTTTCACTATTGCAAGGACTGGCTCTCCCATAGGCTATCATTGTGGCTGCCTTGTAACATCTTACAATGTAACTTTCAATTGGGAACAGCTAAAGAGTTGGAGTTTGTGCTGTCTGAGCTCAGCATTTTAAAAACCATATTTTATTAAAGGTGGTTTTTAAACAGTGTGTTTGAAAGTGCCACTTTTAGAGAGTGTGCACTTTCTTGTTTAACCATCCTCTGCCTGCCTGTGGAATCAACATCTGGTTTGGACGGACAGGGGTCTGTTTGCGGATTCACTCTAGAGAGGCACACAAGGGGAGTTGAGGTGTGCCCTGCATATCCTGATGGCCCATCACCAGTCTGATGGGCCTTCCTGCACTATAGTGGTGGGAGGAAGTGTCACCTGCAACTAAATAGGGCTGTTTCTGGCCTTTCACAATGCTGTCTCCACCCCCTGGAGTGTGTCTGGAGTCAAGACCAGGCAGAACAAGAACTTGTGCACTTCAAAGACAATCCTTTGAAGAATGCCTACTTCAAAGGCCAAAAGTGGTATAAGTATTGGACCTAAAACCCCAGACTTTTAAAACACCTCTGGATCAAGAGGAACCACTGCCAAGGAGAAGAGCTGAAGTGTTGTGAGGATGGGTACTGCCTCTTTGCTGTGTGTTGCTTTGCTGGGTTGGCCTGCATCTGCTGCTTCTGCTTTGGAGAGGAAAAGGACTGAACTTTGCTTTGTATCCTGCTTGTGAAGTTTTTCCAAGGGCTTGTGTGGGCTTGCCTCCTGTTAAGAAGTCTCAGGACCAGCAAACACTTCACCTGCAGCATTCTTGAACTCCACTGCTGCGAGTTCTGACCTGCCAAGTGGTGCCAATTCCAGTTCGGGGGCCCTTGGAGGTTGTTCCAGCTACAAAGATCTGCTTGAAACCATCAAAATCAACGCGTCGCCTTTCCAGCACCTTTTTTTCCGATGCAGCACACCTGTGTGGGAGAAATTTCCATGCACCACCACTGTGCCGCCAAAGAAATTGACGCATCGCTTGCCTGCAGCTGAAGAAACTGCCGCAGCCCGAGTTCAGGGCACCGTGTCTCCGAAGTCTGAGACCACCACACTGACTCCGATGCAAGCCCTGCTGTACGGCTGACAAGATCGACGCATCGTGGGACTGTGGCTGAAGAAATCGATGCAGCGCCTGTTTGCCACCGCCGCATTGATCTCCAGAGTGTCCAGATTTCCACGCATCGTACCTATGCGACAAGTTTTCCAATGCATCACCCCCAGACCAGAACCGGCTTGAATTTCGATGCCTCACTTCCCCCGACAGTCTGGATTTGATGCAATACTTCTCCTGCATGCAGCAGAACTGTGCATCGCCTCCCCAAGGACTCAGGAACCGACGCATCACTGTGTTTCCCGATGCTTCCCTCCTCTGCAGCTGTTTTGCCTTGTGGATTTTGATGCATCTGAGGTACTTTGCATAAAATCACTACATCCATGGATGTTCTATGGACAGAATTGCTTGAAACCTTTTAAAAGTCATATTTTGAGTTGTGTCTGTTGGATTCTATTGTCGTTTTGGTATTGTTTTGTTTAGATAAAGATACTTTATTTTTCTAAACTGGTGTGGTGTCCATTTGTTGTGTTTACACTGTGTTACTGTGTTGTATGTACAAATACTTTACATATTGCCTCTGAGTTAAGCCTGATTGCTTGTGCCAAGCTACCAAGGGGATAAGCAGGGGTTGTATGGGTGTGTAACTCCCTTATCCTGACTAGAAGGAAGGGTCTCTACTTGGGCAGGGTGCATACCACTTCCAACTAGCGACCCCCATTTCTAACAAACATTCTTATAGAAAATGGTGAACAAAAGGTGGAATGAACTCCCAAATTAAGCGGCCTATTTATCAAAAAGTAACGCAGTGCAGCAGGTCACCTTGCTGTGCTGGAGTGTGTTAAAGGAAAAGGACAGGAATGCACTGTATGTATTAGAATACAGCACATTCCTATCTTTTCCACAGCGCTGGCGCACAATGGGCTGCCTAGCGCCAACGCAGGCATCCTTGAGTCATAGTGCAAGTGTGCTTGGGTTGTAGGATTATTTTTGGGCAGGAAGGCACACCATCTATAAAAACAATCCTTAGAGGCATATTCCTCTATCTATGTATGCTGCAGAATGCAGAACACATAGAAAGTGGAAGTAACAAGATGAAATGAAGATATTTCTCCTCGTTAAGCCTCCTCTGGGAAGACGTATCTTTTTGGCACTTTTCAAGGTCTACCACTGATTGCAAATTTGTTAATGAGTCAAAATCAATGGGAGTTGCGTGGGAACACCCACGCAACATCCATTGAACACCTTCCCAGGGCACAGTAACGCAATGCAGAAATTTGCGCTGTGTTGCATTACTCCTGATTTATCAAGCCACACAGGGCCTTGCATGGCTTGATAAATCACATTTTAGAGTTTGCATCGTGCATGCACCACATTGAGTGGTGCAAACATGAAACAAACCCTTGATAGATAGGGCCTAAGGGTAGATATACAACTATATTCTTTACTTTGGCGTCTTCTCACTATACAAATAAGTTGGTATGATCCACGAGGTGCATTCAATATTCAGACAGTGCAGTTTGGTTGTGAATTTCTTTAACTTGTGAAAGAGGCCTGCAAAAGTAGAGCGCCCATACTGCAATTAGCCTTTCAGATGTCAGTTTTTCCCTGTGTCCCTGAGTTATTGCTCACAACACCAACCATGCTCAATGCCTTGTGTTAGCTGTTTTAATTGGGCTAGGAAGGGAAACACTGGTTGGCACTGGTTGGCACGTGTACTGCACTCTGCCGTCCTGCTTCTGTGGACATGCCTTACCTGTGTTTATTTGTTTAATCCACGACCTTCCTGACACTGTCGAAGGTCCAACGCATTGTGTCTGTCATAGGAGCGTCGCACCCCCAGCAGGGCCCTATAGCTGAATCAATTCCTTGTTTGAAGCATCACAGCTCAAATCACCTTTACAGAGGTGAGGGCCATTCTTGGTAGAAGCTACACTGTTCGATGCTCTTCTGGGAGGAGCTGGGAAAGGTTGTGTTTCCTCAGAGCCAGGTGAAGAAGTAACAAGAGCCACCACTGCTCTAGTACACCTTTCTAGCAAAGTATCACATCATTGTATGCATTACGTTGCATTTATTGCAAGCCAGCTCTCCCAGTAATTAATTTATGTATTTACTTCTGAAGAATTGTTGTCACCCACAGCGATCAAGGTGCCAGGAATCAAAAAGAGGGGAGAAGACCAAAACAGTAGAGCACGGGGTTACAAAACATATGTATTTTAAAGCCTTATGGAACTGAAGAGGATTCATAGTGCACCTAAGTTCCGAGGGGGCCATTCAGCAACTATGGACCTTGGGCATTGAATACTGTCACCATCCCATGAAACGCTTAAAGTGAGGTGAAGCGCATCTGATCCGAGTAACCCCAGAGGGACATGTGGATTCAGCAGAGCGGACAAGAATACCGAGAGGTTGTAAAAGGCGCACCGTGCTTCGGAGACATGATAGAATTGGCAAAATCCATCAGCAAGTCTCAATATTATAATCTTTTGTAAATTTAACATTAGAAGGTCTGAAAGCCGGAGATATAAAGCATTGTCAGAGTCATGACAAGAAATAATGCATCCAGCGATGACCACACCGAGAGGAAAAGGTAAGATCTTCCACTTTAGGCACAGATGTAAAAACAGGCTGGTTATACTTTTTGAACTTGGAGTACAAAGGAAAAATCCTTGTCTAAAATGATGATCATGTTTCTTGCCTTGGGTACAGGTATCTTTTTCGGGCCTGTTAGAAAAGTAAGAGGTGCCACCCCCAATGATTAGATCCTTGGTTTTCTTCCCGTTCATATTAAGACCGTTGCAACAATTCAGATTTAAATTAAATAGTTAAGACTTACAATAAGAGATGTATATGTGTGTGTGTATGTATGTATATATATATATATAGCATGATACAATACAAGAAGTGCATTACCTTAGATCTAAGTCTGCCAGTATTCAGTGTATGCCATTTACAGATAGTGTTCCAATTCGTATAAAACAACAATGGAAATATTAGGACTTGACAGTGAAACAAAATTCATTGTTCTGACGATTTTTCTGGTGAAATGAAATACTTTCGTTTTAGGTATTTTGATTGTACATGAAAAAAATTACTACACCTCATTTCTCTATGGAATAAAGCAGTGAAGTAGAAAATTGTATTTGACTGTAGAAAATTGATGGCACCTGGGATGCTCTAGCTTTGGAAGTTAGGATATTTCTTCCATTAAGGGAAGAACAGTATTTTGTGCAATAACAAAGAACATATATGAGATGGCACGATAAAAGTAAAAAGAAAAACTTAAGGAAATAATGCAATTGATAACAGTATGACTTTTTATAACGCTTTAGTCTGTTCATTCAGTTGGATGACCAATAGCTTTATAATCTTTTGTAGATTTAACATTAGGAGGTCTGGAAGCCGGAGATATAAAGCATTGTCAGAGTTATGGCAAGAAAAAATGTGTCCAGCGATGACCACACTTAGAAGAAAAGGTAGGATCTTCCACTTTTGTCACAGCTGTAAAACCAGACTGGTTATACTTTTTGAACTTGGAGTGCAAAGGAAAAATCCTTGTCTAAAACGATGATCATGTTTCTTGCCTTGGGTACAGGTATCTTTTTCGGGCCTGCTAGAAAAGCAAGACGTGCTACCCACAACGATATGATCCTGGTTTTCTTCCCATTCATATTAAGAATATTGCAACAATTCAGATTTAAATTAAATAGTTAAGACTTACAATAAGAGATGATTATGTGTGTGTGTGTGTGCGTGTGTGTGTGTGTGTATGTATAGCATGATACAATACAATAAATTACCTTAGATGTAAGACTGCCAGTATTCAGTGTATGCCATTTACAGATAGTGTTCCAATTTTTATAAAGCAAGAATGGAAATATTAGAACTTGAAACAAAATACATTGTTCTGACGATTTTCCTGGTGAAATGAAATACTTTCGTTTTAGGTATTTTGGTTGTACATGAAAACAATTGCTACACCTCATTTCTCAATGGAATTAAGCAGTGAAGTAGAAAATTGTATTTGGCTGTAGAAAATTGATGGCACCTGGGATGCTCTAGCCTTGGAAGTTAGGATATTTCTTTCATTCAGGGCAGCACAGTATATTGTGCAATAACAAAGAACATATTGGAGATGGCACAATAAAAGTAAAAAGAAAAAAGCTCAAGGTAATAGTGCAATTGATAACATTATAGCTTTTTATAATACTTTAGTCTGTTCATTCAGTTGTGTGACCAATAGCTACCAAATAATTTATTATGAAACAAAAATTCTTAAACTAAAGAAAAATTTCCGAAGGGCTCTTGAAACACCCTCAAAATCATAAACACCGTGTGAAAATGTAGCCCACGATTCTTATGTTAAATTGCTAATTAAGCCATTTTCAAGTTTTAATGTTGACCTAGCCAAATTGGAAACAAATACATTTATCAGGCAAGCATACTCAAGTTTTCACCTATCTCTCAGGTAGAGATGTAAACGCTGCACGTTTTCAGCTGCAAAATAAATCACTTATTCCAGTTGTGATTTGCATACAATGGCTTAAATTCCAGACTTTGCGTGGAATCTCCGCGGAAACACGATTTTGACTAGCATTTCAGATACATCACTTACACCTTCATGTTCCCCTAAAATTTTTCATTTCCATCCTGTGAAATTCCATTCACTTGATGAGCTTCCTTATTTTCCAAATAATTAAAAGACCTCAGTAGAAGTCTAATAGTTGAGCAGGGTGAATTGTTGCAGTTTGTAGTGTAAAAAGGTTTAAAAAAACAGTGATAGAATCATCTTCATTATAGAAATTAAGATTTTAAAAATGGCTATAACTATACTTATCTCGTCACCTCTCATTCAGCTATTAGGCTGGAATCAATGAAAACAACGAAAGATCCCTCTTGTGTTACACACTTGTATTCTCACACCTATAAACTCATCTTCCTCTGGGAAACCCTCATTCATTCACCATCCACTCAGTCATCGACAACCTGATATGTTATTTGTTTTCTTTGTACTATATGGGGACAACCTGAAATGAAATATGGGCATTATGGTATCGTTTAATTTTTAGATCACTGAAGACGATTCAATATTGTTTTTTTTTAAATAATAGATTATTGTATTAGTGAGAGATTTTAGTGATGAGATGTTGCACAAATCATAAATAATGTTTTTATAAAACGTGCATTGTTGATATACTATTGTATTTCATGAAGACACACTGAATAGAGTATATTGTAATGTTTTGTGGCTACTTTATATGAAATAAAAGAGACATTTTTCATTAAACAGGATTCAGTGTTTAGATAGCTGAGTGGATGGTAAATGAATGAGGGTTTCCCGAGGAAGATGAGTGTACAGGTGTGAGAATACGAGTGTGTATCACAAGTGGAACCTTTAGTGTTTTCATTGATACTGAACCCGGTCCCTTTTGGTAGAAGGGTATCTCTCCCATACTTGTGGAGTTAAGCTTGAATCAACATCAAGCAAACTCAGGCTAGTTGGGACTAATTTTCTAATCTTTAAAAGAAGTATGACTGTCAAAAGAGTAATTTGAACTGCTTATAAAAGTGCATCTAAGTAAAGTTGTTCGTCAGTTAATGATTGGAGATTCTCATTGAGTCTTACTCGACATATACCCTTGCGGGTCATTAGCATGTGGCTGTGGCTTCTTGGTCTTGATTTTGTGGCCTACAAAATTTCTGCTGTGCATTCTTGCTCTTTCAAATTGAAAAGTAGGCCTGTTTTAGCTTTAATTGTCAAGTACTAGTGGAGCATAGCAACAAATACCTATTTAAGTTCTGGTTGTTGACAAATAATTTAAACATGATAAATTTCAGGCTTTCTTTGGTTGTAGGAGTACATTTCTGGTCTTAATAGATTTTTAAGAAATGTTTGAAATATATATGGCTGACCAAAAGCAGCTAAGCCCGCAGAGGACTGAAAGGATAAAATTTCAAAAGCATTTGTGCAGCTGCCGCGGACGTTCTGCAGCATTATTCACTTTTTGGTTCAGTTATAAGGCCACCCTATTCCAATGGACACCCAAACTACAGTTATTGTGCTCCCTAAGAAGGCCCTTGGTGTGACCTAAGATTGAGGAGACCCCAACTTGTTTCCCTCCCACTGCCATTACGATGACGTAACCCCCTTCAGGCCTTTGACCAAATCCTGACGAATGGAAGGATTGGTTAGTTTTTGGAGTGCAGCAGCTACTCCAAGGGGTGATGCTCATTGGCTTCCCATTAAATAAGCCCAATAACCTGAGGCAAACCGAGGGCCCTTGGTGTTTGTTTTTTAAATAAATGTAGATGGTTCCAAATGTAATGGCATGTTTTTTGCAATAACATTTGTGAACATCAGATTTGGGCCTGGGCGGAATTTCAATTAAGCCAGAGTAGTTGGACTAATTTTGATCATTCGGCTTTACTCTTTGACGTAAAATTACCGATATTTAAGCAATTACTCCTCCTTGCGTAATTAAGAGTAATTTGGGGTGGAAAGATCCCAACGTGAGTGCACAATTAGCAAGCGTGAGCAGCCGCTCGTACTCACTATATGTGTTCCGCTGCATTTAGTGCTGTTTCTTAAAGCAAAATGCACTCTCATATTCATTATGGATGTAAGGATGCATTTTGCGCTAAGAAAATAGAGCTAAATGTCAGTGGTAAGTTGGGGAGAAATCGCACCCCAAGAGCACATTTAACAAGTGTGGGGAGCCTGTCGCTATTTGTGTTCCGTTGCATTTAGCGCAATTTCTTAGCTCAAAATGCATCCTCGCGTCTTGTGCTAAGAAATAGCACCAAATGCTTCTTCTGTAATTAAAGTGCAATCTCCTCGTGTAATTTTAAGGTAATTTTGCGTGATTACTCTACACTAAATTATGCGAGTTACATGACCCCTAATCAAAAAAGTGCAGAGAAAAGTATGATCGCAACACCTTTCATGATCCTGTCATTTTTTTACCCTGAGCAAATCTTGAACATCATTCTAGTTTTAAAAAGTGAGCTCAAGATGGAAGATAGCTGCAGCCCACAAAGAAATGGTATGTACTATCCCATCCCCTATCTCTCCTTCCTCTCTACCTCCTTTGTCTCCAGGCATTGCCTGGAGAAAATACATAAGTTTTTCTGCCAAGTTGAATTTATCGCCCTTCTAAGGAGGAAAACTCTCCTCCTTTCAGGCGGGATGAAAATACGAACTTTGCATAAGCAATTGATCTGACTGGCAGTGGGGTGCTTCCCAAATACTCAGGACAGGAAATAGAACCTAGTGTTCCACCCAAGCTCAGCGATAAGCTCCATCAGGCACAGTACAGCATGAACCCTACTACAGTGCTTCCTGTAAATGGAGCACATTTTCCAAGTATCATGATTCTAAATGCTGAACACTGAATCACTTCCCTCTGGTTTTGTAGTATTCCAGTTCTTTCACTGCTGGTTGCACTAATTATAATGTGTGCTTTCAGAAGATTTCTGTTGTGTGTGACTGGTAAGCGACCATGAACAGTGCCACTGATTCTACATGTACGTGTGTGTAACGTGATATTCATTGTGCTGAAATGAATCCTTTTATGAATATTCCTAATATTTCATTGGCGTCTCACCCCTCATTATTTTTTTATTTGCCAAACCTTAGTAACCAGGTCACTCGCTGCCTGCTTTGGTGCAATAGAGTTTCATATTTTCAACTTTCCTTGGCCCAGGCTGCAAAAATAGCCCAAAACGAAGTCACATTTTGCATGAATAACATCTGCTCACGTTTTGTATTGCGTTCTTCCCATGGTCCCCGGATAATATTTTTACCCGAACAAAATCTCAACTACGCGACGTAATGGTGTGATATTGGGCACTTCGATTAACCCTTTCCAGGGCCGGACTGGGAACCAAAACCGGCCCTGGCAAAGTGATCCCCCCCCCTCTCCCCCCGGGGGGTTGGGGGGGGACGGCAGAGCTGTTTGCCAGGGCCTGTTTCGGCCGATTTTGTTATAGGGCCGAAAAACGTCCCTGTAACAAAAACCCACCATGGCGGCCCACCGGGGAAATGCCCGGTGCCCGCTATGGCCAGTCCGGCCCTGACCCTTTCTGTGCCAAGGACGTAACGGTTACGTCCTCTACCATGGTGGCCGTGTGTGGTGTACATAGCCATTATGTCCTCTGCGCATGTCCAGGAAATCCCTCTGCTGTATGCAGCAGTGGGATTTCATTTTTTTAAAACATTTTTCAGCCTCGGGAGCAGGGGAAGTGCTTCCCCTGCCATTTGTATCAGGAGACCTGAGGGAATGCTGTGTGGAAGGAAGTTTGTGGCTTCCTGCATATTCCAGACCCTTCCATCACAGAAATGTGAGGAAAATGTATTTTTTGTACTCAGAGTTTAAAGTTTGCAAAGCATTCTGGGTAATAAAAAGTGGTGAGAGCCTCACAAGTCAGCCCACTCTGGATAGCCCTAGTTTGGCTAGGTTTCTCTGGGTGCTGGCTGAGCTAGGCTCCCAAATCTAAGGGAACAAAAATAGTAGAACAAGTGTGATTATCATTTTTCCGGGCCCAGGGAGCCTTCACCTGCGTGGCTTGGTCCAGGAGCTCCGACCGGGCCCCTGGGCTCTGTCCTCCGGCCTGCTGCACCGCCAAGGCCCCAGGATGGGGTTCCATCAGACCCGGAAAGGCCTTCCCAGCTTCGCCTGCATGATAAGATGCCTGCGGGTCTGGGGTCAGAGCTCTGTCAGTACCCTCCTCGCAGCCCCGTGCCTGAGGCCCAGCTTGGGCTCCGAGCATCCAGGCCACAGAGCCCCCTGAGCCTAGCCATATGGTCGCACACCATGCTTTCCACCAGGGGGGGACCAGAGGGCTGGGCTGCCCTGGAAGTCCCAAACAGAGCTCATTTGCTTCCATGAGCACAGCCAGGGCTCCAGGAGGCCGGGTGCGTGCACGCCTTCGGTCCCCTCTGTCACTCGGTGCACACAGATTACAAAGAAAGAAGGGTAGTCTTCCTACGGATTACTAGGGACAGGGTACCCAGGACCCACTTGTGGTCTGGCGGTTCTCAGCCAGCGACCAGATGGACCAGGGCCCAGGCAGGGGCCCCCCCTATCCTGATTGCCGTCCTCAGGCCTGATGTGTAGCAGAGTTCCTGGTATGGGGTCCCGTGGGCCTAGGAAGGCCTCCCCTGTGTGACCAGGTCCAGGAATCCCCACCCTGGGTTCTGTCTTCCGGCCTGCCCCACTGCCTAGGGCCTGGGGATGGGTCCATTGGAACCGGGGAGGCTGCCCCTGCTTGGCTAGGTTCTGAAGCCTTGACTGGGTCCCCAGCAGGCCCCAGGGTGGGGCCCCCCATCTTGGGCTCCGTCTTCCTGCCCACCACATGCCCAAGCCCCTGGGATGGGCTCCCGAGGGCCAAGGGAGGCCTCCCTGGCGTGGTCGCATCTCTGAAGACCTCTAAGCAATCCCGCTGTGTGGGACTTACTGGAGGTAATAGGAGGGCTTGTCGGCCCCCAAGGACCATCTGCAGCTAAGGGGACTTCATCCCCCAACCAGCAGTGCACCAGTAGGCACATTTGCAGAGTGGTGGAGAAAGGGGGCGTAACCTCTGAAGACCTCTCAGCAATCGTGCTGTGTGGGACTTATTGGAGGTAAGAGGAAGGGTTGTTGGCCCCCAAGGACCATCTGCAGCCAAGGGGATTTCATCCCCCAACCAGCAGTGCGCCAGTGGTGAAGAAAGGGGGCGGTGCCTCCGGCAACTTGTCGCTCTTTTACTTTTTAAAAAAAAATTCTTTGGGGAGATGGGCCGCGTGTCCCCCCCTTATTTGGGTGAATTTTGGCTCCGGGAACCCTATCCCCCAGGGCCTGGCATTTAAAAAAAAATTTTTTTTATAAACTAAAAGGGAGGGGGGCCGAGCAGCCCCCCTCCTGGGCCGATTTAGGCCCCAGAGTACCCACTCTGTTGGGGACTGCAGGGGGAGCCTCAAGGCCCCTGCGGTCCCTGCCGGCTCCCCACCTTCTGCGGTATCCGGAATTGCTTTGACAGAGAGGGAGCTGCTGAACATGCAGCTCCCTCTCTGTCAAAGCAATTGTGCTCCACTTTGAGCAAGCAAGAGCAAAATGGTCACGCTTGCTCAAAGCATAGCCCAGTTTGCTATGGCTTAACAGGAGTGCTAAAGCTCCCGCCAAGCCATGGCAAACAGCAGGATCCGGCCCTGGGGGGTGGTGGTCCCCAAGGCCATCTATTGCTCCAGGAGGGGGTCCGAGCCCTTCCTCCTTTGCAGTACACAGCCCCGGGGAGGTGGTGGTCCCCTGGCCTGCGGGGGGCCACGCAGCCCCCGTCTTTAATTATAATGAATTGCCCTGGGGAGGTGGCAGTTCCCTGGGCTGCGGGTGCCCCACGGGCCCCCACACTAATTTCATTTCAACCATGGGGAGGTGACATTCACAAGGGAACAGGGGTTGCCGAACAGGCAATTCCCGCATTTTTATTAATATTAGGCCCCGGGGAAGTGGTGGTCCCCGGAGCATAATAAGCCCCAGGAGGGGGGGCTCGTGTGCCCCCTCCTTTATTTCCATAATGCCCCGGGACCTGGCCCACCGGGGGGCCAATTAAGAACAAGCGCAGGCTTTGGTTTTATTTTTGTTTGCAGGATTCGCGGATCCTGCGTGACTTCCGCCAAAAACAGAAAAGAGGCCTAGGGTGTCTGGGTGTTTCTACCCTGCCCCCTTTTCTTTGTTTAATGTTTTTCCTGTGACTTGGTTCAAGATTGCTGCCAACAGTTCCTATTTTGAAGTGTTGGCATCCAATCAGATCTCAGCACGAGATCTCGAGTGGGGTCCCGGATCCTCCGCGTCCCCAGCTGTATATCTGAAAAACCTTTAAATAACTCTGCAACTACTGAACGGATTTACACCATTTAACAAAAAGGGCGCTTTCTCGACCAACAGCTACCTTCCTGCCAAATTTGGTGTAATTCCTTTCAGCAGTTCGGGCTGTAGCCGTGTTTAAAGTGAAAACCCTTACTGAATCCTACCCTTACCCCTTCCTAAACCCTAATAACCCCGTACTAACCCATACCCTTACCCAAACACGAACGCTAATAACCCCTTATAACGCTTACTATCCCTTATCCTTATGCTTCACTGAACCCTAAGAAGCCCTTACCAACTCGTACCTTTACCCATCCCTGAACCCGAGTACTCTTACAAATTGGTACCTGTAGTCATACCCACCCATAACCCTAGAAACCACTACTACCCTCATACCCTTATCCAACCGTAAACCCTAAAAATGTGTTACTTACCCCAACTCTTACCCATCCCAGAATCCTAACCCTAAAACATCCTTACCAACCTGTACACTAAGCCATCCATGAACCATTAAAATTATTTATATCCCCTTAATTTCCCTTAGTAAATTATAATTTGAAAGACTTACCTGTGTTGTAAAATCCAGCCTTGGAAAGTAGTGAAAAATGCCTCTTGTATTTACTTGCATTGTAACATCCCACGTTGTAAAGTCTGTCATGGTAATGCTTGCATTGCAAGTCTTACATACCAGTGGACTATCAACTTCTACAATGTTATGTTAGGTTATGTTAAGTGCACTTTTAAATCATGCATCTCACCCTGGAGGGCATCCTGGCACTGGTGACAAGGGTGGATGCTGCCCTGGCTGGTGCCTATGTGAAGAGCCACGTTTTCAGTTTCTTCCTAAATTCAAGGTCCACGCTGATGGCCCTTATGTGAAGGGGGAGTTTGTTCCAGGCTTTAGTAGCCAGGTATGAGAAGGCACAGCCGCCAACGCTGGCTCTTCGGATGCGGGGACAGTGATAATCAAGAGGTTAGCTCAGAGGAGGTGTCTGGGGGGGATCTGATGCAGCTGTTCAGGTAAGTTTGTGCTGAGATTGTGCAGTGCTTTGTATACGTGTTTAAGTAATTTGAACAGTGTGCGCTTGTGCATGGGGAGCCAGTGGATGTCTTTTAGGCAAGTGGAAATGTAAGTGAACAGGCGTAATCACGTAATTCTCAGTAACTTAACGTCAAAGAGTAAAATAAAAAACTGAAATTACTCAATTTACTCTGGCATAATTATAACTTTGAACATGCCTAGTGCTGATCCACTGATTAGCATGGCGGGATGCTAGCCTTTGGGTGGTCTTCCCCCAAACATTTTGCCTTTCTCCTCCATTTGTGCTGATCTCGTTTATGCTGGCCTTAGGACTCTGCACACTTTACCACTGCCAACCAGTGCTAAAGTGCATGTGCTTTCTTATTAAAACATGGCAACATTAACTCATCCCCAATTGAAATATTTAATTTACTTTTAGTCCCTAGTAAAGTGGTACTATATGTACCCAGGGCCTGTAAATTAAATGCTACTGGTGTACTTGCGGAACTGATTATGTGCCCACTTAAATAGTCCTTGAAACATGTCTCCGGCCTGCCAGTGCAACCTGTGTATGCAGTTTAAGCTGTCATTTCGACCTGGTAAAATAAACCTTTTGCCAGGCCCTAATATTCCTACTTATTTAATACATAGATTAAACCCCTATTGTAGGCTCTAAACAGCCAGGGGGCAGGGTGCAGAGTATTTAAAAAGTAGGACATGTTTTGAGTTTTACATTTCCTCGTAATGAAAAAATCTTAAATTCGATTTTCACCACTGCAAGGCCTACCACTCCTATAGACTAAAATTGGAGTTACCTTATTACTAACCCCGGGCGGAGAACTCCACTCAGCCAGCGGAGTTTATGGAGTTTTGCCTACTCCGCGCTCCGTTGAGAACACAGAGTCCAGGCAAAACTTCCACTCCATGGAGGAGTGGAGTTAGCAGGCCCCTCCACCCTCCCTAATTTAATTATATATAAAAAAGGCACTTACCTGCTGGGGCATCTCCTGGCTGCCTCCACCTTGCCATGGTCTCTCTCTCCTCCTCGTCCTCGCCGTCCACGGAAACCTCTACGTTGTACGTCTTGCGTGCGCACATGCGCGCGCACAAGATGTACAACGTAGGGCTTTCCGTGGACGAGGGTGGCGAGGAGAGAGAGACCATGGCGTGGAGGAGGCAGCCCGGAGACGCCCCAGCGGGTAAGTGCCTTTTTTTCAATAATTAGATTAGGGAGGGTGGAGGGCAGCGGAGCGGAGTTCCACAGAGTTTTTTTCCAACTCCTTGGAACTCCGCGTAGCGGCACTACGACAGCTCCGCCCGGGATTACTTATTACATTTAAAAGCTGCAATTTCCAAATGGGAACAGGGAATCCCTTCATGTTTGGTGTCATTTGGAATTGTAAGGAGAAATTGTAACTTATGGTGTAGTCAGATTTTAAATTACAATTTAGAAAATGTCACTTTTAGAAAATTGGCATTTTCCTGCCTTAGCCATTTAGTGCCTGTAGCCTGTCTCTTGTCACATGACTGGGTGTAGCTGACAGCTGGGCTTTGTGTATTCCTCCTAGACAACCATACGCAATAGAGAGCTTAGGTGTGGCTGGATGGTGATCACTGGCAGGATGGGAGGGCGGAGCTGAGTACAGGCCAACTTACACTCGAAAGGAGTTTTAGGCCTGCAAAAGGTTTATTTTTGGCCGAACTTCACACATAGGCTGCAATGGCAGGCCTAAGACAGGTTTTGAAAGGGTTACTCAAGTGGGTGGCCGAATATGTGCTACACATCCACTAGTAGCATTTGATTTACAGACCCTGTATACAAGCAGTACCATTTTACTAGGGACTTGCAAGTAAATTATATGTGCCAATTGGGTGTAAGCCAAGTTTACCATGTTAAAAGGAGAGAGAACAAGCACTTTAGCACAGGTCCTAAAAGCCAACAAAATGGGTTTATAAAACAGGAGGGGTGAAGGCAAAATATTTGGGGATGATGCTTCAGCGAGGGCCAAGACCAACATTGGGTCTTTGGTAGAAGTATCCCAACTGACCTCTGTAGTTGGAGGATTGAAGCCTGTGGTTGAACTAACAACGCCAGACAGAAATGCACCCTTTTCTACAAGTCCATGAGAAAACATGTTGGACAAAAATCTTACTTTGGGATAACTAGTCTTTGTCAATTGAGCTTAAGGTATTGGACATAATTAGATATCTCTTTTATAAAATTGTCCCCATATAGACATCAGCTAGCTTCTGGGCCTTTCTCAGTTGAAACCAATTTTGTAAGCATAGGTTCTAACTTTAAAAGCAAGCCTGTGCGGTGTTCAAGTGATATGGCTGAATTGGCATTGCCGTCGGAAGCAATTAGACAATTGATTCAGATTGATAGTAAGGACACCTTCTTTGGCTTGATTAGACATCTCAAAAATTTCAGTAATCTGGCCCATAGAGTCCAGTAGCTTATCCAGATCTTATCTAACTTCTAACTGACATTATATTCACTGTGTGCCTTAACTTAATTAGCGTGTGTGAAGCATTTTAATCTACTAGGACCAACCAAGTCCTATTGATGCCTTTTTTATGATCTTTGTTGTACTTGAAGAAGAAAGTCAAAAGCTTAGGATCAACTACAGGAATAAGTAGGACCTGGTTGGGAATAGATGTCTGCGTATGACCTTTTCTAAAGGCTGTCTTACTGCCATGTGGCCCATAGGGATAGTGTCGTTTTTACTAAGTTATCATGAGCTCGCTGCAGCTTGCCTGCTGCTTTGCACACGTTACTACACGTTTTTTTTTCTCGCAATAATTTCTATGGCTGCTTTCACATGAAAACTCATCACTGTGTTCACTCTCTGCATGTTCCTTGGATTTTGTCTGAACATTGTGAGCAAGGTCGAACAACAATGTCCCTTGTTAATTTGCTCTGGCCATGCCTTAGCCCTTAGACAAAACATACCGATGCAGCTGTTTTTTGGACAAACACACGTTGGTCTTATTAAAATACACGAATAGGTAGCACACACTTGGAGAGGGACCTTTCCAGGGAGAAGAGCGAGACAGCACCTATGATGTAGATCTACCATCTATAGGCTAAGGTATGGCGTCTGCAGACAAAACCCAGAGACCTTCTAATATATAATAATACTGCTTCATAGCAAGGGGAGGGAGGTTAGGCTGTATTGTCTTTCTATGATGATATCTCCCTTCATGATTTATAGCTGCTATGCTGACTGTATTTGTACTATGCATTTTTCTGCTCGTTGTGGCACGTATACTGCATATTAGGGAACGTTAGTTAAACTAAACATTTTAAACCGTTCCGTGTCTCAGTCAGACCTTATTGTGGACAAGTACAAGAGTGCGAGCTAAAGGGTGTGTCTTGCTACCGCGATTCCTGAGAGATCTGGGCGTGTTGTGTTCTGGGGTGTCTAATTATTTGTTTCTCTGTGAGTGAGTAGGAGAGCAAGTGAGAAACTATAGCTAGTCAGTCCTGTGCTCGTGGGTACTAAGGTGGTGGGAAGACTCAGTCCCTATCCACCAAGGTCCTATAATCCTGCACATAGTTCTGTGTTTGTGCAGAATCCCTGCAACATTACTCTAGACCTAATATAATCCACTACATCAGTAGTTGTGCAATCCGAGGAAAGAAGATGAAATAATAAAAACTATTGAACCAAGGTTCCCTAGATGAGTCACAAGTTTCATAATGTGAGTTTTCTGTTAGGAATTTAACATTCTTCTGTGCTTACTTTATGTGGACCGAACCAGTTAAATTCAGATTCGTCTTGATGATCTGAATCTGTGTCAAGGGAATATATAAGGACATCAGAGTCATCATCAGAGATGACATTACCAGTCTCAGTGTGTTTTCTTTTAACATTACAGTTTTCTACCCCTTTCAAAGAAGGTCTAGAAGAAGCCGTTATGCCACAATCATAAAAGGGTGTACCATTCCCATCTTTTGCTCTGACAGCATCAGAAATCTTACCAACAGAAGATGCTGCTGAAGCCAAAAACCCGTATTACAGGGAAATTCACCATGCAAAAATCTGGATGTGTATTAGCTGAAGTGAAAGGAATGTACCTGCTGCTACCAGCCAGTTGGGTTTAGGCCAAAATACCCTTTGACAATATTCCCAATTCCTTGTCCTTGTCCAACTTCTTTCGTGGTAGCTTTCACAGTTGATTTTATACAGGTGGTTAGGCATGGTTTTACCTTGTCTTTGAAAACCTCTCCACTAACATCATGCTCTCCTTGTCCAAATTTAGCCATTATGAAAGTAAATTATTTGTTTACTCAAACAGCCTCTAGGAACAGTGTAAATCCAAAGTTGTGCACTCACAGAAATAAAGTTAGTTGAAGAAGTTCATATTTTAAATGCTAAATAGGCAATAGGGCTTGTTTACACAAACAATATCTTTATATTGGAGCAGCACAATTTAGGCTTCACCCATATTAGTCACAAATATGCAATTATATGCTGGTAACTGACATTATATTCACTGTGTGCCTTAACCTCATTAATGCGTGTGATGCATAACCCCTTGGGTTCCTGCTCTCCCAGTGCACAGCTCCACACCTCACCTCACCCAGGCAGTACTCTGCCTCTGACCTGCATAGACCACGGTTCGAGGCCCCGTGCCTTGCCCTGTACTGCTCTTGATTTTTCTGTTGGCTTAGTTTCTCGTTTTTATTTCTATTTTGTTTCTATTTCTTTTATCCCCTTATTTCTTTTTATACCCCTTATTCCCATTCTTCTCTCGCCCCTCTGCATCCTGCCCTTCTGCCAGTTCCCGCCGCTGTTGCCCCCGCGGCCCCTCCCACTCCCGTGTTTTTCCCGCTCCCGCCTCCCAGCTGTCACGCCCTCCCCCGACCTCTACTTAATGGAGGCCGCTGCTTGCTGAGCCGAGCATAACCCCTTGGGTTCCTGCTCTCAGCGCACAGCTCTGCAGCGCACCCAGGCAGTGCTCAGCCTCTGACCTGCACAGACTACGGTTTGAGGCCCCTGGACTGCACTTGATTTCTGGTGGCTACGTTTCTCATTTTTATTTCTATATTTTTTCTATTTCCTTTATCCCCTTATTTCTTTTTATATCCCTTATTCCCATTCTTCTCTCCCCCTCTGTGTCCTGCCCTTCGGCCGGTTCCCGCCACTGCTGCCACCACGACCCCTCCCGCGTTTTCCCTGCTCCTGCCTCCCAGCTGTCATGCCCTCTCCGACCTCTATTTAATGGAGGCGGCTGCGCGCTGAGCTGAGCATAACCCCTTGGGTTCCTGCTCTTCCCAGCGCACAGCTCCGCAGCTCACCCAGGCAGTGCTCTGCCTCTGACAGCCATAGACCGCAGTTTAAGGCCCCGTGCCTCGCCCTGGACTGCTCTTGATTTTTCTGGTGGCTTAGTTTCTTGTTTTTATTTCTATTTTGTTTCTATTTCTTTTATCCCCCTATTTTTTTTTATACCCCTTATTTCCATTCTTCTCTCCCCCCTCCGCGTCCTGCCCTTCTGCTGGTTCCCGCCGCTGCTGCCCCCGTGGCCCATCCCGCCCCGCGTTTCTCCCGCTCCCGCCTCCCAGCTGTCACGCCCTCCCCCGACCTCTACTTAATGGAGGCTGCTGCGCGGCCGCACTGCCAACGCGCCAAAGGCAAGCCCGTCTGTGCCCGTCCGCGACCACAACCAGTGCCAGGAACCCTGGTCCTCCAACCTACCATCGCTACAGTTCAGCGGATCTCCACGCACTCAACGGCGGCAAGAATAACAATTGCAAGCTCTCCTCTCGACACCCACGGTCCCTTCACCTACCGAAACTGCCACCACTCCTTCAACATCGCCAAAACCCAGGACCCACCTCCGCAACCAGCAACATCCCCACCGCAGCCCAAACCCTGCAATGCATCCTCCTCAACATCCGCTCCCTCCACAGGCAAGCCATGGAAATCTGGGACCTCCTCGACAGCAGCTCTCCTGACCGAAACATGGACAAGCACCATCTCGGGCCCTGACATTGCTATCGCCATCCCCGAAAGGATACAAAATCATCCAGAAGGACCGCCCAAACCGCCCCGGAGGCGGCATTGCCATCGCCCACAAGGCCATCCTCCGCCTGAACACCTACACATACGGACCTACGGACCTTATGGAACACCTCAACTTCAAGATACAGGTCAACCCGACCACCACCCTATGAGGCACCCTCATCTACCGACCTCCCGGACCCCACGCACCCTTCTCCGACTCCATCACCGACATAATCACCCCACATGCCATCACCTCCACTGACTACATATTGCTGGGAGACCTCAACTTCCACCTTGACAGCCTCCAAGACCCCAACTTCATCTCCCTCCTGGAAAACCTCCACGTCATCGGACTCAATCAGATCATACCAGGACCAACGCACTCAGCAGGACACACCCTCAACCCTTTCTTCACAGCAGGAAACTCCATATCCCTTAGACACACCTCCGATGTCCCCTGGACTGACCACCGCTGCGTCCACTTCACCTTCAAAGCGAACATCCCCCGCAGATGCCAACCCCAGCTCCAACGCAGGAATTGGAACAAGATCTCCAACGAGCAGCTCGCCACCACCTTCAGTGGCTCTGTGCCCACCGCCTCAGACAACGACCCCACCATCGCTGCCCACATCCTACACAAATGGATCAACGACTGCGCCAACACCGTCGTCCCCCTCAAGAAATCCTTCAACCCTCACGCCAAGAAGGCCAGCTGGTTCTCCACCGAACTCCGAGTATCCAGACGGACCTGTTGAGGTCTCGAAAAACTATGGAGGAACCTCAAAGACTACAAAACAGCCACCACTGCCCACCACAAACTCATCAGACACTCAAGGAAGAAAGCACTCCAGGACAGAATCTCCGCCCACGCACACAACAGCAAGGAACTCTTCGGCAGCATCAAAGTGTTCACCCAACCGCGAGTCCACCAACATCCCATCCTCCCAGGACCTCTGCGACAAACTCAGCGCCTTCTTCCATCACAAAATCAAGACCATCTATAATAACTTTGACAACAACAACCTCCACGAGGAACCTACACCCACTGCTTCCTGCACCACCAACCAACGCTGGACAGCTGGATCGCCCTCAGCATCGAAGACACCCTAAAGACCATGAGGACCACCCCCTCCGGGGCCCCCACGGCCCTTGCCCCCACCACATCTACCACAGAGCCGCAGACATCATCGCCCCGAGCTACAAAGAATCATCAACCGATCCTTCGAGACCGCCTCCTTCCCAGATGACTGGAAACACGCCAAGATCAACCCTATCCTAAAGAAACCATCGGCGGACCCCACCGACCTCAAGAACTACAGACCCATCTCCCTCCCTACTTCCCTATCCGGCGAAATTCATTGAAAAAGCTGTCAACAGCCAACTCGCCTACTTCATTGACGAGAACAACATCCACGACTCCTCCCAATCAGGCATCAGGAAGAACCACAGCACAGAGACTGCCCTCATTGCCGCGACAGACGACATCCGCTACCTCCTCAACAGAAGAGAGACTGTGGCCCTCATCCTCCTGGACCTCTCTGCGGCCTTCAACACAGTCTCACAACGCACCCTAGCCTGCAGACTCCACAATGCAGGAATCCGGAACAAAGCCATCGACTGGATTCGCTCATTCCTCTTCTTGAAAAAAATACAGCAGGTCAGACTAACTCCCTTCATTTCGAAGCCCACGCCAATCACCTGCGGAGTCCCCCAAGGATCCTCCATCAGCCCTACTCTGTTCAACCTCTACATAGCCTCTCTCACTTCCATCGTCAGATCACACGGACTCAACATGGTATTGTACACAGACGACATGCAACTCATCCTCTCACTATCCAACGAACCCAACATCTCGAAACACAACTTTCAAGAAGGAGTGGAAGCAGTCGCCAGGTGGATGAAGAACAGCTGCCTACAACTGAACACAGACAAAACCGAAGTACTCATCATAGGCCCACATCCTGATGCCTGGAATGACACCTGGTGGCCCCTAGCCCTCGGGAATCCACCCCCACCCGCAGACCACGCACGCAACCTCGGAATCATCCTGGACTCCGAACTCAAAATGGACCCCCAGATCAACGCCGTCACCTCTTCCTGTTTTCACACCCTCCGTCTCCTACGTAAAACTCTCAACTGGATCCCCCTCGAACACAGGAAAACTGTCACCCATGCCCTCATCAGCAGCAGACCGGACTACAGCAACGCACTCCACGCCGGGATCAAGAACCTCACCTGCAAACTCCAGAACATCCAGAAAGCTGCCGCCAGACTAGTCCTTAACCAACCGCGCCATTGCCACATCACCCAACACCTTCGGGCACTACACTGGCTCCCCGTCGAGAAGAGAATCACCTTCAAGCTTCTCACCCACGCCCACAAAGCCCTCCACAACACCGGCCCCACCTACATGAACCACCGCCTCTCGTTCCACGCACCCCAAAGATCCCTCCGCTCAGCCCAGCTTTCCCTTGCCACGGTACCACGCATCAAGAAGACCAGAACAGGAGGTCGTTCCTTCTCCTTCCTCGCGGCAAAGGCCTGGAACACCCTCGCTCTCCACCTCCGCCAGACACCAACTCTCCCCAAGTTCCTGAAGGACCTCAAGACCTGGCTCTTCGACGAATCACCATGAGCATCCGGCACAGCACGTACCCTGAAAGGCCAGGGAAGACCTCTGACCCACTTGGCCTCCGACAATACTCCGTGAGTGCCTAGGAGCTGCGTGCCCCCCCCATCCGCCCAGCGCCTTGAGACCCTTCCGGGGGAGTAGCTGCGCTTAACCAACCCCTGATTGATTGATTGATGCATTTCAATGTATTAATGTACTGAAACATTTTAGGGATTAGAGATTAATACATGTATATACTAATGTTCAGTTGGAGCGTATAAACATGCGCTCTTTTACTCATGTTTTACATTTATTCTTTAAGTTAAACGCATGTATGTATAACCATGTATTCGAAGCGCATATTAAATGCTCAGTTACACTTAGCCTGACTACATGCCTCAATTGAAATTAATTTTGCTTTGCCAGTATATTCTTTCTTTGCAGGTGTATTATTATGAATCTCTTTCTCATTGTTGTGTGTATTAGACTGCTGATAGTGAGGCCTGGAGGGAAGAACTTGGCAGTGAACGTGGAGAATTAATGGTCGAAAGAGGCTTTCTGTTCATTACATACCAGAAGGAAGAGATGTTCAAGGTTGAGAATTACAGTCCAAGTTTCGATGTGATAGGAAACTGAAGGGATGTTGCTGATGCACTTGAGTAACGATTTGGTTGGTTCTTGGTGGTGTAAAAGGAGATAAGCATGTTTCTGAATCTCCTGTTACTTTTTAAATTGGTGTTCTCCCAGCTGGAAGAGAGTGATTCCCTTTAGACTTCGAGAGGCACAGACCTCTCTGCTTGCCTTATTCTTCCAAGTGTGAAGTTTTATGGTAAACACTTATTTCTTTTTTCCAAAGACTTATACTGAAGTCTGATCATGCTGACACCTTCTATGCTCCCTAAATAGATACCCTTGTTAGATGATCCTATATTTGACTTATGTTTAGAAGAGAGAAGGAAAGTTTCTTTAAAGAACACCTGTTTGCTCTAATTTGTTTCTTTATTGTTGTGCCTGACACAATCTCATTTTATTGCAACTCAATTTGCTGAGATATTTCAGCTTATCTTCTGTATTGCTATACCGTTTGAACTTATTATTGTTTTGCTAACATACTGGATTGATTGGTAATCCAAAAAAAACATTTAACCAAATTTGGTGATTCCTGATCGTTATTGTGGAGTCACATTGGCTTCACAAGTGAGAAATGAATTGTTGATGGCTTCTCCCTTTCAATGCTTCACATCAACCAACAAAGGTTCATCTGACCAATGCCAAAAAATCTTTGTGGACTTCACTAAGAGAGTGCATTGTAAGTTCAAACAGCGATTTGTTATGGGTTTCCAAACCCATTTTGCAATTCAGTAACATGTTACCAATCCACAAAATTAGTTTAGTAGTGTTAAAAAAGTCATTTTGTGGTTCCAAACCCTGTGATTTTGCTAATCACAGGCTATACGACCGCAAAATGGCTTTGTACATCAAGCCCTAAGTCTTAATTCTGACACTGTCCCTAGTTTTACTATCCTAACTTTAGAGGAAATTTATTTTTCTTTCTGTTCTTTCAATTTTCTTAAATGTTCTTATTTTTTGCCCTAATAAGAGGGACTATGAGCCCTCTTCCAAACCCTGCACTGGCTGCCAACTAAGTAAGAGGCAGAGACTTTTTCTTCTGACATATAAATACCTGAATCACTGGGACCCAGTCTACTTCACTGCATAACAAAAAATCAGGAAGAAAATATGCAATTAACTCCATATTTGAGAGCTTCAAAAAGTGCCAGTAATGTTCACCTTAAATCCTGGAATAGGATCACAGAATACTGACTCTAAAGACGTCGTGCTTCAGGTCTTTGTTTTTACTGCGGCCACCAGGATTCTAGGTCCCAGAGCTACCCTCGCCAGGAGGTGCCAGGGGAGAGGAGGGGGAGGAGCAGTGTCACCAGGGCGCTACATAGAGACGTGCCCCGGCAATGCCTGGGCCAAGGGCGGGCCCATCTGTGCCCATCAGTGACTGGAGGAGGCCGGCCTTCTGATCCCCTTGCTTGAACTGGACTCCAACCAATGGCTCTGTCATGGGGCCTTGATCACGCGGAAGAGGACTGGTAATTGAGATTTGTTTAAGTTGGGGGCACACATTTGTTAATTGAGAACATGGTCTGTGTTTACTTTGACCATAATAGGGAGTATGGGTAAAAGGAAGCTTACCATGCCTGAGGGGGCTATCACTGGCCCACTTGAAAAAATGTTAACGGGGGCAATGGAAGCCCTAAATAACGAGATAATGCATACTGAGGCAAAACTTGAGACAGCTATTAAAGCGGCCTCCACAATAACAGAGTCCATCATCCCTGTGGTACCGGCGGCAGTAGCAGTATCCACGGCGACACAGGAGGGCCCTTTGACTGACACTGACCTAAGGCCAACTCATCTCTCAGGGGGTGTCACCTCTCTTGTTCAGATTAATGTACTATCCCCTGGGTGCTTCACAGTTCCCCCAAAAAAGAAATCAAAGCAAAAAGGCCAGTGTGCGGCCCATTCTCAATTTCCGCCTCCCCAGGTGTGCATTAAGACGGGAAAGCAACCAGGTGGGGTTACGGATACGATGACCATGCCCCTTGTGAACGTAGAAGGATGGATTGACTCTCTGGTAACAAATTATAGGGACATCAAGGATTCATTGGTCACCATGGAACAGAGGATGTCCAATATGATATCATTGCTATCTAACTGACTGACCACAGTGGAAAAATTGTTACAGTCCTGCAGTGGAGCCCTGGATCAGATAATGAAGGGAGTGATTAATCCCTAGCTAATCAAACAGGCACAGAGGTGAAGGGAGGGGGAAAGGCTGCTGGGGTAGATGGGGGCAGATGAGGGTGGCCAATAACCTAAGGCTAAGCACCCAGAAACTAGAAATGGCCCAAAATAAAAATGTAACTAATAACCACACACCTGTGCATAATCTGCAGATGGAAATGGGTAAGCCTACCTTCCCTCTGCATCCTGGAATTGCCACCTGAATGTGTACCCTATGTGGTTGCCCTGGTAGGAGTCACCCTGACCCCCGCTCTAGCTGAGAGGGTACTTCATGCTTGTGAGTCGTTTGAGTTGTTGCCAAATAACATTTCTGCAGTCCCACTCAGCTTTTTCCATAGACCCAAAGGGGTAGCTTTAGCCCCATAGTACCCTCGGATATTGGTTAATAATAAGAGGGGCACACGGGGTGCGGATCAGACAGAGACCTGTGGTAGTCCAATGTACTCTTGGAGAGTGGGGAATAGGTTTGAGTGCCTCTCTGGACTCGATGGCCAGGATTGACTTGGCCTAGAAAAGGGCTGTCTTACACCCAAAGGAGATCAGGATATGCGTAAAACATCTGTGACTACAACCCATGAGGAACAACATGAGTGTGCTTTTAACCAGATTAAGCCTGCTACGTGCCCAGAAGGGAGTTAAACCATAGGCAATATGGAAAGAGATTATATATGTAGTCAGTCTGGGATGAGTCTAATTTCGAGGAATGTGGCAGGGTTGAAAAATAATATTGATATACCTGATTGGCACAGATTGATCTCTGGGGTCCACATTATCTGTTTAAAGGAAACAAGGGAGATGATGGCTAATTTGATAACTTGAGAATGCAAGTAGTGCGAGACTTGGATTCAACCATACAGTCTGTAATGACCTTGCGCTATAAGCCCATGAGAATCATCTGGGTAGGAGATTTTAACGCACATTATTGTCCTTTCTTAGCTAAATCAATCTGCGGAATTGTAGATGAGCAAGGGGAGGCCCTTGTTCATTTTAAACATGATCCGTATGGAATAGCTTTGAACAGTCTAATGTTGAAGCTAAGCCTGAGGGTGTATAAGAAAAAGGTGAGCAGAACGGAGGTTTACCACCCACGCTCTTTAGGAATAACTATGTGACCACCATTGACTATTTTATGGCCTCTGAAGCTTTAGATACTGTCATTAAAGTCTTTGAGACTAACTTTTCTGGGTATAGTGATCACACACTACTAGATATTAAGGTGTGCATAGCAAAGAAAAGGGCCAATTTTTTAAAGCTGGGATTTGAGCTGATCCTGGCTACTAAAAATGGTTTCTCATATCTAATGGGAGAAAGTTGATCATGTGTTTCTCCCATCCATTCTGCAGCACACTATGGATGAGGTGAAGGCGTGCTTAGATCCTGAGACTGACCCTTCGAAGGTAATTACTGCTTTTTCAGCTATTGCTTTATGCGTAAAACAGGCCCTGAGCCGTAAGTCAGAGGCACTGCATGCCCAGGCGAGGGGTTGGTTTGACTCCGATTGCATGAAAGCCAGGAACCAGCTGCATAAAGCACTTCAGCAGTGACTAAGGGACATGGCATCAATAAGGATAGCATGTGTACACTTCAAACAGACCATTGCCCGTAGAATGGAACCCATAAAAGATGCAGCATGGGAGGCTCTGGTACAGGCCAGGGCCCTCAGAAATACTAGGTCCTTTTGGAAGGTGATCGATAATAATTATTTCAGGGAGTCTAACGAACTCTCAACAAAGGTACACATAGCAGAGAAGGCATGGGTCGACCATTTTACTTCAATCTACGATAATTATTCCATCCCGAGTGTAGATCATGGTGACCATAGTATTTCCGGATCTCCAGTGGCCCAGAGGGTAACTAATTCACAGGGCACTTTGCAGTCTGTTAATTTGTATGAGGTTCAAAGGGCCCTGGACGAATGCAGTAAAGGGAAGGCTCCAGGTTCAGATGGGATCCCCCTGGATATGTTTTGTGAGCAGCAAGATCTATGGGCTCGCTGTTTACGAATGTTTTTATTGCTATTGTGGTGAAAGAACTCTCTACTTTATGGAAATCCTCCATCATAATTCCGATCTATAAAAAAGGTGATAAAGCCCTATCACAAAATTATCGGCCTATATTTCTCTTGGATGGTACTGCAAAGGTTATGGGGCGCATGGTACTTCATAGACTGGAAGATTGGGCAATTGCTAATAATATGTTAGTCAACACACAATATGGGTTTAAAAAGAGGTTGGGCACAGTCCACCAATGTCTGAGTTTGAGTATTATTATAGGGAAGTATACAGTAGCTAAAAAGGGTATGATATACCTTTCGTTTATGGACCTCTCAGCAGTGTTTGACTGTTTCGCACTCAAAACTGTGGATAATTATGGAGGATCTAGGGGTAGAGGCAGGGATCATCACTTTTATTAGGCAGCTGTATTGTGATGCCAATGCTCGAGTGCGATTTGGCAGAGATGGTGAATGCTCAGGTAATGTTAACATCAGTAGAGGGGTTAGGCAGGGGTGTGTCTTAGCCCCCTTCCGGTTTTCCTTGTATACGAAGCGGTTGGATTCAGCTTTAAGGTCCCAAGTAAGGGCTATGGCGAATACTGGATTGCGCCCCCTCCCTATTTTACTTTATGCAGGTGATGCAGTATGCAGTAATTGCTTGAACAGGGAGGGGGTTGCTAATCTTAATTAATTAATATATCGCTTGTATGTACTATATCCGCTTTTAACCCATCTTTTATGCTGAAGGGCTCAAATTGAGTGAAACCCCAACCTTTAGTTACCTGGGGATCCATTTTGATAGTAATCATTCTTGGTCCACCATGATAGTGAGTAGGTGTGCCCTAATGGAGAAATCTTTCAATGGGGTGCTTTCCTTTATATAAAAAAAGAAACTGGGCATTAAGGTGATCAGGGAACTCCTCATCATATATGAGAGTGAAAGTGTGGCGGTGGCTTCATATGGTGCTGGGGTATGGGGAATGGCCAATACACAGAACATCCAAAGGGTGGAATTGTTTGTTTTTTAAACCTCTTAGCTCTTCCCACAAGCTGCTCAAACTTCATTTCTCATTCTGAAATGGGGGGCCCATATATAACAGATAGGATTAGGATGCACTGATTCTGTTGTGGATTTATATATGGTTGCAAGAGGAAATGATTCTGAACAAACTGATCCTTATGGATAGCTTGACCTTAAATCATGTACTGGAGAGCCTGTGGTTAGGATTTGTAGAGTCTTGCTGTGAGGAGATTGGATTTGCGGATCTCTTCAACAAACTAGATTCTTGCAGAATGCTTGCCATGGGCAAGTTGAAATTCTGTGCTCAGAATAAACCCGTGAGTAAAACAGGGGAGGAGGAAAAATTAAAGCCACCTGTTGTTACTTATAGTTTGATCTTCCCCCAGGAGGGTCTACAAGCTTAATTGACCCTAGTGCAAAATGCCCAGCACTGGTTTATTCTGACCAGATTTAGGGTTAATTTGCTGCCATTGATGGTGGGGTTCTCGGCTAATTGCTATTCCTTGTCAGATCTTTCTCCATGCCATTGTGATGGTGTGTCCCCACCAACCAAATTTGCACACTGTATTCCTTTGCCAGTTTTATGAGCTCCCCATTAAAAAAATTGTCCTACCTCTTCTTAAAATATATAGCATTAAACAGAGTAGACCAGCTCTGCTATTTTTGCAACAACTAAACAACTTACTGGTCTGCTGTGCAATGAGTTCTTATCTATGGCAGATTTTTAAAAATAAGGACAAATTTGGGGGTGGGCTCTTTATAACAGAATTCAACCTTTTCATGAATATGAGACTTATTGTCTATCATTTTAATGTGAATTTTAATGAAGATTTTTTTCTGTACTCTGCTTTTTTTGAAATTACAAAACAGCTCACTGGTCTGCTGTGCAAAAAGTTCCTGTCTATTGCAGTTTTTTTTAAAATACGGAAACATTTGTGGGTGGCATCTTTTTAACCAAATTGTATCTTTGCACGATTATGAGTATTATTGTTTATGAATTTTGAAGTCAAAAGTTTTACGACTACCGTTTTTATGTACTTTTATGTTACGGAAGAATAACAAATAAAGTTAATTGACAATGATGATGATGATGACTTTAAAGACCATGAGAATTAATATCAAAATCTATATGAGTCTCTGGAAGGGTTATTGCGGTATTGTGATTTATCACTGCTGCTGTGTCATACATATTTTTATAATGGTAGGGGCTTGTGGATGGACTTGACTTCATGCTAAATTTAGGTTAGTTTTTTTGTCTGCATATGCCTGTTGGTGGCTAGGGTAGAGGGGGCGCTAGGTGTCTAGGACCATATAGCTAGGCATTTTCCTTTGTTCTCATCCACCTTCTTTTTCATGTGCATGATCACCATTGTATGTGTGTGTGTGAGATGGTTGATTAATATGCAGTTTCTATAACTTTAAAATGTCTTTGGTTGGGGTAATTGTTCCCTAGTCTGCTTGTGTTCTGGACATTTTAAAATTGCAATTTAATATTTTCTGTTTCCATTTTTCTAGTTATTATAATTTTTTTAATCTTTTTACATTATTGTTGCTGTTTTACTCATGGTGTGTGCTAGAAATTGGGGGCAGATTTACAAGCCCCTTGCGCCACTTTTTGCGCCGCCGTTGCGTCACTTTTGTGACGCAGCGGCGACGCAAACCATGCGCCACGTTGCGCATTATTTACAACGTGACGCATCTAGGGAGATGCGTCACGTTGTAAAGCCCTGCGCCACATGAAACCTGCGTCAGGTTTCATGTGGGCGTTCCTCCGCAGGGTGGGCGTTCCGTCGAAGGAATGCCTCGTAAAAGTGACGCAGTGAAATCTACAAGATTTCACTGAGTCACTTTTCCGACGCCACTGCGACGAATCCTTACGCCTGCTTCAAGCAGGCGTAAGGAGTGGCGCACCACGTTAGGTATGGGCGGCCCACGAGCATTGCTGGAGTTGCGTCGCGCTTGCGACACGACTCCAGCAATGCGCCGCCCTTGCGCCACAGGATGCGACACGCATCGGCCTTTCCTTGCGCCACGGTGCGCCGCATTGTAAATGCGGCGCTTCCGTGGTGGCGCAAGGAGAGAATTGCGTGTCGCAACTATTCTGGCGCATCCCTGCTGATTTGCAGGGATGCGCCAGAAGTTGTAAATCTGCCCCTGGGTCTCTAGTTTGCAGAGGTTTGCACCCTGTTCAAGTATGGACCACAATCCTAGTCAGGGTAAGCTAGATACACACCTTGAATTAACTTGTGCTCACCCTCTAGTAGCTTGGCACTGAGCATGCAGGCTTAACTTAAGAGGAAATGTGCAAAGTATTTGTGCAACATACACACACAGTAGCACAATGAAAACACTACAAAAGACTCCACACAGGTTTAGAAAAATAGAGAATATTTATCTGAATAAAACAAGACCAAAAATGACAAACATCCAATAAGTAGAAGTCGCAATATGTATTTTTAAAGAATAAACGAAAAATATTGCTTAGAAGTCACTAACGGTCAAAAGGTTACTTCAGGTCGCGAGGGACCAGTACAAATCCAAAGTTCAGGCCAAGTGCGCTGGAGGGCAGACTAGTTACAAGACCCAGACAGGTCCAGCTGAATAAATATCTTCACTGGAGCAAGTGCTGATCTCTAGATCCTATTGCGTCGCTGTCGAGTGTGCAATGGGGGTCCCGCGTTGACATCGAGTGCTGTTGAAGTGAATGCAATTCATGGTTGTTGAGCAGTGCATAGCGTCATCATTGAACCACACAGGCTGTGTGTAGGAAAGTGCCCCTTTTTTAATGGTTACACCCTAACTTATTGCCAGATACATGATTCCAACTTGACTGAGTGTGCCCTGTGTCCCTGCCAAGCTGACTACCAGGGCCTTTGATCTTTCCCAAAAACTGTACCTTTGTCTCCACAATTTGCACATCTCTGAGCCACCTGTAGGGCCCTTGTAAAAGGTACCCCTGGTACCAAGGTCCTTGTGACCAGAGAAGGCCTCTGAGGGGTGCAGCATGTATTATGCCACCCTCAGAGACCCCTCACCTTAGCACCCACACACTGCCATTGCAGGCTGCGTGTTATGGTGCATGCCAAACTGAAGAGTCGACATGGCATACATCCCTGTGTACCATGCCCACCAATACTGCCTGTAGCATGGGTAAGTCACCCCTCTAGCAGACCTTACAGCCCTAAAGACAGGGTGCCCCATACCACAGGTAAGGGCATAGCTGCTTGAGCAATATGCCCCTACAGCGCCTGTGCCATTCACAGACATTGTAAATGCAGTGCAGTGATATTGAGTACATGGTCTGGGAGTTTGTCAGCACAAACCCTACAGCTTCATGATGGCTTTACTGAAGACTGAGGGTTTTGGCGCCAAACTTCTCAGCACATTAAACCCGCCCTGATACCACTGTGGGATTGAATGTAAAATGCACTCAAAGGGCATCTTAGAGATGCCCCTTGATAAAACGATCAGCCCTGGTGTGGTTCCTGACTGGCTACCAGCCATCTTCCAACACCAGACAGGTTTCTGGACCCCTGGGTAGAGAGCCTTTCACTCTCTGGGCCCTGAAACAAAGCACATCCTGGGTAGAGGTGTCATGCTTCCTCCACTACAATGGGCAGGGTCCACGAAGGGGAAGCTTCAAAGGCTTGCAGCCAGCCTCGTCTGCTATGAGCAGCTGGCTTCCACTGGTTCTGACCTCCACTTTGGGCAGGAGAATCGGTGGGAAAACCTAGAACGAAAGGGAATGTGCCCACCTTTGCCAACCCCACCCCTCAGGTGGGGGAGGCGAAGTGAAGCACCCATCTCAAAAATGACTCATCCCCGGCTCAAGCTAGAGCCTGTCTTTCGGCCGTTTTTCAATGGCTCCTTTCTGCACAGCTCAAGTGCAATGAGGATAAGTCCGAAATCCTCTTGTACGGGACCTTTCCCTCTCAGTTTAAGGAATCACTCTGGCCGGCCGAATATCCTCTACCCAATTCTGAAGGCCAGCCAGTGAAACATTTAGGGATTTGGTTCAATGAAGATCTTAGGTTCACCACCCAGATCAAAAAGCTAGCAGGACAATGCTTCGGCACCCTGAGATCACTTAGGAAATTTCTTCCTTTTCTGCCTAGGGCTGCCAAAGAAATGGTCACCCGCGCTCTGATACTGTCGCGGATTGATTACGCGAACGCCCTTTATATTGGCCTACCTGGGTATCAGTTGAGGAAACTGCAGGTAATACAGAACACTGCGGCAAGGTCTCTACTGAACATCCCAGGAAGATCAAGCATAAAGCAACATCTGCATGATCTTCACTGGCTGCCGGTGGCTGAAAGGGTTAGGTTCAAGGCCCTTACCCTGGCGCACGCAGCTTTGCACCATTCGGGCCCAGTATATCTCAGGAACCGGTTTAAGTTGTATGTGCGCCCAAGACAACTGCGCTCTGTGGCACAGTTTCTGGCGGTAATTCTGCGTTTTCGCCTCGTGAGAATGGGCGGTAGCTCCCTGGCCTAAAAGGCAGCAGTGGCCTGGAACGCACTCCCCTTTGAACTTCGCTGCATACAAGATGCAAAGCTTTTCAGGAAACGCCTGAAAACGCTGCTTTTCGTATAATCTCCTTAGTTGACCCTCAGCTCACTTGCAAGGTACACGCCTTGCGCAATATAAATGGATATAACATAACATCTCAGTCCCCTCCATCTTGAAGATGGGAGGACTCCCCCACTCAGGACAAGGCATATGCCCCCTCCCACTAAAGGGTCGCATAAGGAGGGGTGTAGACAACCCAGGAAAGGGACTCATTGGTCCCTACCTGCACACCCCTGCAACGCCCCTAAAATCTTGTATTTAGGGGCAACACTGAACCTTGCTCCTTAGATTTGATGACCTAAGAAGAAAAAGGACCGAAGAGCCGTGCAGCAGTGATGAAGAAGACGTAGACTGACTTGGCCCCAGCCCTACCGACCTATCTCCTCCTCCAGCGACCCTACTTCAAGAAAGCAACGTGACCATGAAGCCACCAACCTCAAGAACCCCAGAGGTCCTGTGTGGGCTTCGACAAAGACTCCAGTCTCCCGTGGACACTGGATTTGTCCAGCAAATAAACCAACTCTAGTCTCTGGATTCAGGCGGATCCGAGACACTGTCAGCACGTACTCCACAGCTCCATGATGGCTTTACTGAAGACTGAGAAGTTTGGTAGCAAACCTCTCAGCACATTAAACCCACCCTGATGCCAGTGTAGGATGTAATGTAAAATGCCTTCAAAGGGCATCTTAGAGAAGCCCCCTGAAAAATGACCATCCCTGGTGTGGTTCCTAACTGGCGACCAGCCCTCTGCCACCACCAGACAGGTTTCTGGACCCCTGGGTAGAGAGCCCTCCGTTCTCTGGGTCCTGAAACAAAGCACATCCTGGGCAGAGGTGTCATGCCTCCCCCCCAGAATGGGCAGGGTCCATGAAGGGGAAGCTTCAAAGGCTTGCTGCCTCTGTTAGCTAGCCCCAGCCTCTGCTGCTATAAGCAGCTGGCTCACACCAGTTATGACCCCCACTTTGGACAGGAGAATTGGCGGGGATACCTAGAAAGAAAGGGAGGTGTGCCCACCTTTGCCAACCCCACCCATCAGGTGGGAAGGCAAAGTGTGAAGGATGTGGCCCGATTAGGGTCACCCGGGTCACTAATGACCACCTCTCAGCCTTCCATACCAAATGAAAAGTCGGTCAGTCAGTAGAGAATACAAACCAATAACTGGTTATTCATATACACTCAGAGTGGAGCCTGGTCTGCCCTGTCGCTAGGAGGGGACTGAAATAAACAAGCATAGAGATACATTATGTACATTTCGCAACTGGGCTAAAACTCGCCCACAGTGGAATTTTCCAGGCAGGTGCAGCTAAACAGTGAAATACAAAAAAACGGTCTCAGCGGTTCTAACATCTACAAAGTATCTCAATTCCAAGGTCGTTCCATTCGGGCCCACCACTAGACAAGTGGGAGAGGGCCTCTATGTAGTGAGAAAGGTATGCGCTAATAGGAACAGTGTACTCACTATGGGAACAAGCCTAATATGGCAGAAACAAAACATAGTGTAGCATTTCTCGGAATCGAACTAGATCAGTTTCGAACAGCCTACAATGGCGCCTGCAAAGAAAATGGCGCAGCGAATGCTAACTTACATAGGGCAATGCGCAAACGTGAACATTTCTAGTTTAACAGACCCTCCTTTTAGCATGAGCTAAAACATTTTCTTACAGCAACAAGGAAAACAGGAAACCATAAATAATAATAACAATAAATCCTTATGAGCACTCCATGTTTTCAGCATCAGGAAAGGAGACTGTGAGGAGGGAAGACGTCTCGAAAATGCCCTCATCTATATTCATGAGGTCCTCCATTTCTTTCTGTACCATGATTGCAGCATTGGTATCATGAATCGATATTTTCTGTTTAGGGGTGAGAATAGTGGTGCAATAGGAGCAACAGAAGGTGAGGCACTGAATAAGAGCACAGCAAAGCACCAATATCACAATCATGTAAATCACTTTTTCAAGAATCCAGCCCCAGCTACCAAAAAGAGACCAACTCCAATTTCCACTTTCCATTCCCTTGACATTCTCGAGGATGTCTAGAATATGCTTGGTAATATTCTTTTCCATATTCTTGATCCCGACCACACACGGGTCTCCCACTACCGCGCATACACCACCACTCTTAGCTAAGATAAAATCAACTGCATATCTAGTCTGCTCTGAATATATTCGCATACTTTCCAACTGAGTAGTAATGTTGCGTAAAGCTGCCACAGTAGTATTAGATAAAATTTGCAACTTGCACCCAAAATATTCTCTAGCTTTTTCACCCCTGGCCATTCCCACCCAAAGTGAAAATGGAAGAAAGGATGTATTCAAAAGTGATCCCATTACTATAATTATTGACCTCTATATCAGTCACTCCCTCACAGAATTCCTTTGTTAAAGTCCTTTTAACCCAGCGGACATTAGGCTTAGCATATTTACAGGGCACGCCTAAGGGCAACACCATCCCGAGAGCTACATCGCCTGTACCATTATGGATGTTGGAATATGTACCGTTAGAGAAAAAGTAAAACCTCGGGTGTGCATAAATCGGTCCTTCATAATTTACTGCAGCATAAATAGTGTTCATTCTGAAAGTACTCGGATCTTTGTCATTAACTAAAGGGATTGTATTCTTGTACAACACTATTCCAGAACAATTTTATATACAAAGAAGTGTCCATGCTATTCACGCTAAGGCAACAAGCAGGATAATAACCAGCCTCCCGCGTAATTATCAATTCCTTGTAATGCCAACCCACCAAAGTGACATTCTGTTCTTCCATATAAAAATTGTCGCAATATGTGTTGTTATCACAACCTGGATAACCCATTCCCAGTGTCTTTCTATAACATAAACAAGGTCCTGGATAGCCAAAACCAAAAACTCCCATCACGTATGTAAATTGTGGTGGGCGAGTATATGTATAGTTTACAAGTGACAATGGATGTGCAGTCCATAAACTAGTGACAGATTCAGTGGGATAGAAAGCGGTCCCTTCTCTAAAGAATCTCTTGTGTGTGTCTAGAAATACATTACTCGGGCTGTCCTTTTCTTTCTTGTTGGAGGAATAACCTTACCCTTGTTACGTAAAGGCACATCCTGATCATTTTCCAAAACCCATGACACCCCACACAATATGATCAGCAACAAAATCACAAGAGCAGCACATATTACTTTCTGTTTGCGTGACCACACCATATTATGCTGAGCAACAAGAATCACTGGCTGCTCTTCCTCAGCAACCTGTCTACCAAAGGGATGCATAACGGATGATAAAAGGGGGGGCAAAATGCAAGGAAAATATACAAGTTCCTAATGTCCGTCAGAGCCTCACTGGTACAGGCTCCTATTGTCCATCAATAAGTTGGCACTCTTGGGGCGTGGCCTGCCTGACTCCAATATGGCCGCAATGTGAGTGAGCTCCGACTGCCGCTTATACTGTCCTGCAGACATAGCCTTCATCCTAGCCTACAAACTTGCTGCAATCACTTGTGGAGTTGCGGACTGAAGCCAGCTAACCGAGAAGGTGCTTATGTGGCCATTTAAGGCACACACCGCAGTGTGATCGAACACAAGAGCACTGCGGCCTGTCATCATGGCGGCATGGTGAGTGGTACAGTGGAGGTGCCGTGATTGCAAGTTCGGCCTTCCCAGTCCCTGCGCTTATCTGCCTACCTTAACGCTCCTCAGCGCTCGTGTGCGGAGGTCGCTGCCGGGCGCTGCTGCGGGGATTAGAGCTGTGCTCCCGCTGCGTCTTCCGACTGTGGGGGTCGGTCACCGAGCCGCGGATCTGTGACGGCGGCCTGCTGGGCGCAACGGCCCAGGTCTCTGTGTGGCGGCCTGTGCAGCGTGCGGAAACCGCGGAGCCGTGAGCTTGCCTGCGACCTGGCTGGACGGCCCATGTTGGGCGGTAGGGCGGCGACGGACCCCGCACGAGGATTGCGACATTGTGGAGCCTAGCGGGTCTTGGCGGGTGGCTTGTCCCCAGCTGAAGATTGAAGGAGGCTGGTCGGGGGCGCTCACCTGGGATCGGCGCAGCCTGGCCTTCGCTGAGAGTCACCGGGGGGCTGCGTGAACTGCGCCTGGGGTCCCGTGTTGATATCCTGGGACCGGCGGGGAGCATTCGGCGCCCATTACGCAGCTCAGGCTAAGACTACAAGGTCAGCTGGCATAGCCTGGTGTGAGGGGCCGACCACGAGGATTGCCCACTGTTTCTAGCCTCAACAATTTACCAGTGTCTGCTCCCACCCGCGCAGAGGGGGCCAATTTATCGATTCCCCTGCCACAGGAGTCTATAACAAAATGGGGAAGGTCGACAAGTCCCAGCCCAAATTACAATTTGAGCACCGTAAATCATCCAAGGTCAGAGGGGAGGAAGCTGACACTATGGTATCTGAGCAGGGGGCTACAGACACTGACAAGGATGAAGATATACGCTACATCCTCTCGGCCATGCAGAAAAACCTAGAGGCTAGACATGGTGGAGCGCAGAGTGTCTGAAACTGAAGATGCGCAGGTTGAGTCAGCGGCCGCACAGAAGCAAATGGGGAGGCTGATGACTTCACTACGGGACAAGGCTGAAGACTTAGAGGCGCGCTCTAGGCACAACAATGTGCGCATTTTGGGCTTACCGGAGATCACGGGGAACGGGAATACAGAGCTGTTTACTGAACAACTACTAGTGTCTCTACTTGGGCGCAAAACATTCTCCCAGGTATTCACGCAACTCTCTGGCCCCGAAACCACCCCCGGGGGCTCCCCCCCAGCCGCTAATAGCATGATTACTCAACTATAGAGTCAGGGATGCAGCATTTCATAAGGCCAGAGAGTTGCGTGTGCTCAAATATGAGGGCTCGGAGATAGCGCTGTTTCCCGACTTTACCCCACAGCTGCAAGAGGCATGCAAACAATTCGCGCCCATGAAGCGTAAACTAAGAGAGCTCAAGATAGACTATACTATGCTCTACCCAGCCAGACTAAAGGTGACATGCAACGGCAAAACCAAGATATACAATGAGCCCAAGCCTCTACAACAAGAAATCAAAAAACTTGGTAAAGTCAGGGCTGGCATGGTTTCTCAGGAGCAGACCGAGAGAGGTGATACCATGCACAGTGAACAAGAGGACTAACCCTTCAACCGAGAAAAAATGGAAGCGTTGCATACGGCGCTGAGTCACGGAGTGGTTTCACCGGAGGCAGCGGCGCAGTGCCCCATCAACAACTGGCGCTAGACTTTTGCCATGGCCCGGGCTCCGGGGCCGCGCCGGTTTCAGAATAATAAGTTACCACAATTTCATCTCATTGACAGTGACTCCACATAGCTAAGGTCAGCTCCCACTTGTAAGTGGGCTGCTATTTAATTAGTTTGGATGTTATATCCTTCATCATAGGCGTAGTAAAAATTTAGTGTGTTTAGGAGGCGGACAGCCACCGCCCCCACGTGTATTCCACATCAGGGGGTATTAAAGTAGTTTCTTCCTTTGTTTTTCTTTGGTATTTTTCTTCCTGTTTAGATTTGGGGCAATGGGTAACAAAATGTTCCAATTAAGCCATGTTGTACGTTTTGGGACGTGGCGTGGGTGGGGGGGTTAGGGGTAGTTTAGTTCTGCGGTCAGCAAGCAGAGTAAGTTAATCAGCGCATAGGTGTGCAACCTGGATACTAAGGTACAAGTGGTTTACATTTAACTTCACAATATTTAGTTACTATGGCAACAGATAAATCCACAAGCACTAGCACTCACCTAAACTTTATGTCTTGGAATGTGCAGGGTCTAAATGATCACAGAAAGATTCGCAAATTGGTAGCCTACCTGCACAGGCAGCATGTAGATGTGACCATACTGCAAGAGACCCACCTGCCCCCCACACCGGACTGTTGACACAGAAACGTATAAAGGGCATGTGCGTGGCATCCGGATTTACCTCACATGCGAGGGGAGTGTTGATTTGGGTGCGCAGGAGCTCAGGCTTGCAGTTACATGGGGTAGAGGTGGACCCTGGAGGAAGATATGTGATAGCCAGATGCCGCAAAGATAGTTTTAATGTGATTCTGGTTGGAATATATGGGCCCAATCATGATGACCCACAATTCTATCACTCATTACATAACAAACTTGCACGACACTCTCATATACCTCAGTTGTGGGGCAGTGACTTTAACTGTATACAAAATCTAGATCTGGACAGGTCAAAGGGTCCTCCCAGACATCCATCCAGGGCTGCCACTGCCATTGCAGATATAGCACAAGCAGAAGGCCTTTTAGATATCTGGCGATACCTAACACCCCTGGGCAGGGGATACACACACTACTCCTCGGTGCATGACACGCACACCAGGATAGATTATTGGCTGGTCTCGTGCTCACTGTTACCCCTCATAGGTGATTGCTTACACATGCCGCGCACCTACTCAGACCACTCACCAGTTCTGCTGAAGCTATCAATCACTACCATGCCTCAATATTTTCTATTAGATCCAGTCTTCAGAGATGATTAGAGAAGGCGATAGACGAGTTTTTTACCACCAACATAGGGTGTGTCCCCAAGATGAGCACAATTTGGGAGACGTTCAAAGTGTAAATCCACGGCATAACCATCTCCAAACACTCAGGGGTTCTCCGATCGGTTGAAAAAGGTGGAAAGGGAACTGAAAAGCCTGGAGAGGCAATTCCAGGACAGTGGTGATCCCAAACTTCTTTCACAAATCAGGGCACACATAGCAGACTTTGATGAGCTCGCCAGCTCTGAGATAAAACATCTAGGTAAATATGCTACTGCCAGGGTATATGCAGAGGGGGATAGGTCAAGCGCCACATTGGCTGCCTTGTCATGACCCACTAGAAGTGATACCGATATTTTTCACATACACAATGAACACGGTGAATTAGTTGAGGACATGCCTGGGATAGTGGAGGCTTTTCGTGCATATTATACCCAACTGTAAACTACACGCAGCCCCACCACGAACGAATCAGATGACGAATACCTTAAGTACATTGCAATGCTAGGGCTGGACAAGGCTGATAGGGAGCGACTCATGGCCCGCCTGCGCCCAACTGAAATTTTAGCTGCACTCAAAGACATGCCCAACGATAAAGCACCAGGGTCTGATGGTCTGACAGTGGCCTTTTATAAAACATTTCAAGACCGGCTGATATCACACCTACTGAACCTCTTCGAGGAAATGGCGCAAGACAGTATAATGCCACCCTCTATGTTCGAAGCCACTTTGATCACTCTATTGAAGCAGGGGAAACAACCAGATCAATGCTCGTCCTACAGACCGTTCTCACTACTCAACACAGATGCTTAGCTGTTTGCTAAGATCCTGGCTCACAGGCTGGCTCCCCTAGTGCCCAAATTGGTGGGTCAGGAACAAACTGGGTTTGTTCCGGACCGCTCCCTTGCCTGTAACCTGAGAACCCTCTTTGATGTGGTTAAACGCATCGACCCGAAAATCAGCGCTGCAGCCCTTTTCATTGACATTGAAAAGGCTTTCGATTCCATCGAGTGGCGATTCTTATATGCAGTCCTTAGAAGGGTGGGTGAGGTGTTCTTGAAGCTTGTCGAGGTCCTGTACGCCAAACCAACGGCTCACATGAGAGCCAATGGGATGTTCACTCAACCTATAGTGATTACCAGAGGCACTAGACAGGGCTGCCCACTGTCCCCGCTATTGTACGCCCACGCAGCAGAGCCTCTTGCATGTGCCATGCGGGAATATCACGCACACAGAGGCATGGAGGGGCATATCTACAAGGGCTTTATCTCCGTTTTTCTGGCTTTAAAAGCCAGAAAAACGGAGATAAAACTATCGCCCTATCAACAAGAGGGTGCTAACATGCATAATCGCATGTTACCACCCTTTTCTCGACGCTCCCTTTGCATCTCTAATGAGATGCAAAGTGGGCGTCACTGGGCGTACCTCGGATGGACTGCCTTGCAAATATCGCTGATGTTCACATCGCGATATTTACAAGGCAGCCCATAGATTTTAGCAGACGTTAGATTTTGGCGAAAACGGCCGTTTTCGCCAAAATCTAACGTCTGCTAAAATCCTGACTTACCTATGTTAGACATAGGGGGTGGATTATGCTGATACGACCACAGGGTCGTATCAGCAAGGTTATCGCCGTTTTTCAGGGAACATCGCTGGAAAACCAGCGATGTTCCCTGCAAAACGGCGATAACCTCGCTATCTCTGGAATTTTTATCGCCCTGGAGAAACGCGTTGTTAATAACGCGCTACCAGGGCGATAAATACCAGAGATAGCCTGCGTTAGGGAATTCGTTGCTCAGCACGGCCAGCGATAATTATCGCTGGCCGTTGTTTATATTCCCCATGGTCCCCACAATACAACCTAGTTATTGCAGCATATGGAGACAACACTGTACTATACATCCGCAACCCAGATTTAAACTTACAACCAATGTTAAGTGAGGTCGAGAGATTTGGCCAACACTCAGGCTTACACATTAATTGGCATAAGTGAATGATGTTCCCGTTGATGCCCTCGACCACCCCTACCATTACCAACTACCCCATCGAATGGACCACAGAACCCGTACGTTATCTGGATATCCAGGTCCACACTGACCCTGAGGTGGTAATATGGGAGAATTATGGCCGTGCAATAGAGAAATTAACTGACTCCATAGAGAAATGGATTCGGCTTCCTTTGTCCCTTATAAGCCGCATCGCTTTAATGAAAATGGTCATACTCCCCCGGTTCCTCTCCTATTTATAAACATTCCCATCCTGATACCTAAGTCATTCTTTGGCACTTTGCGCACCCTAATGATACGGCTCGCGTGGGCTGGGAAGCAGCCCCGGATCAAATGGGAGGTTCTGTCAGGAGCATATTCAGAAGGGGGTCTAAACGCACCTGACCTCGAAAGTTACTATAGGGCCGCACAGCTACTACATGTCTATTATTGGATACATGGACCCCAGGGCCTTCCACAGCTTCACATAGAAAGCGCCGAAGTCAGCCCTATCACATTGCCAAAAACACTGTTAGGCGGGCCCTGGTGTAGAATTGGAGTGATAGACCCGACTGGTTGTACGAGAACACAACTGCATAAAGTGGCAGTGTCGCAACGACTTACACTGATATACTCCCCTAAGCTGGCGATTGAATGGTGCGACTGGGCTCCATTCAGTGAAGACAGGGCAGTCACACAAATGCTGCACAAGCTTAAGAAAGTACTGATGGGGGATTTCTTCTTAGATGGCACAGTAAAAACATGGGCTCAGGCAATAGCCATGCCCCTCAGGTATCCACTCCAGATGCATACCACTTCTACAGGGTGCGGCAGGAGTTGAAAGACAAACTGGAGGATGACTTGTCTGAACCGCTGGAAATGAGCTCACTGACATACCTCCTTCAGGTTAACACCCCAAGGCGTGGCATCATGTCACTGTACACACTCACTAAGAGACACAACACTCAGGCCCTGAGCAGGACTCACAAGGAATGGCAAGAAGAGCTAGGAGTTGACATCACAGAGGCACAGTGGGCGCACTGCTATGCCAATACGAAGTCTATTTCACAGAATGGGAAACATAGGTTGATACATTAGAAATACCTCCACAGAGTCTATCACACCCCAGCCCGTTTGCACAATAATGGTCTATGGGATGATGATAGGTGCCTGTGTTGTGGGGCTGATGGGGCCGGATTCATTCACCTGGCATGGGATTGTCCGGGCATCCGCACATTCTGGAGGGAAGTGATTCAAATAATCTCTGAAATGTTGGAGACACAAATCCCGGAAACCCTCCAAGTAGCACTGCTAGGCTATGATAAGGATATACCAAAGTCGGGCCGCAAATTGGCAGCTATTGACCTACTATTAGCAAAGCATAGAATTGCTGTGCGCTGGATGCGGGGGCCGCTACCTAAAATAACAGCGTGGCACTCTGACTTAGAATATTGCTCCACGCAGTCTGATAATTACAATGCTTTAATACCGACCCGTTGCAGACCCAAGAATTTCTGGGGGCCATACCAGGAATATCTAGTGCGCCAGTTAGCTACTGAGAGCGAACAGGGAGGGCAAAATAGTCAGGAATAGAGCAGCTACAAAGGACTGCTAGGTAGGCATAAATATGATTGAGACGGGTGGAGACACAGCGAGGCATAGACACTCAACACATGGTGGGCTGATGCGCAACAGGCCCTTCCATACTTATTGTGGATGTATCAATGATAGATACCGTGTTGTTACCTATGAAGTTGTATTTTGCTACTGCTTGTAACCTGAACTGCACAATTTGAATGCATGTCATGTATTGCTTGTCTGACTGTAAGACTGAAAACTTAAATAAAGTTTAAAAAAAAAAATAAGTTGGCGCTCTTGAGCACCGGCGGTGGAGCTTGCTCTGTCCTAAGCTCTTTTAATGTATCCCACATCGATCAAGATGCTATACCTCCAAGGTATTCTTTGGTCTTCCCTAACTAATGTTCAAACAACTAGAAAAAAGTAAGCAAAAATCCTTCACTAATTTCAACTAATTCCGTAGGTACCATAACTCAATACAACCTGTCTTACGCAGTCCATCCCTAATCTATTTTCTCCTTAGACTCAGTATCCCTCAGCCGAGGGCGCAAATTGTACCTGATAGCCCCAGGCACCGTGTAATCAGTGAACAAAGGCTCTTGGATAGCTTGTATTTCTGGGGGAACAGCCTCATTCAACACATCCTCATTCTCTTTATCCGTTTGCGCCCACGCTAACTGGGCATCACTGAAAGGGATAAACCGGGGCACCTGTTCGGACTACGTGTCCCCAATTCCGTCTTTGACCCACTGGTCGTAGGGTAGAGGCAAGGGAACCCTCCGACAGTGGGTCGCATGGACCCAGTTCTTACGGCCAGCAACCTTCACAGCAGTTCGCGTCACCAATAGAACCTGCTCAGGACCCTTCCAGCGTGGCTCCAAACTTTTCTTCCTCTGGAAGTTGAGCAGCAAAACAAAGTCACCGGGCTGGATATCGTGGCCAGGTCCCTCTGGTGTGGAAGGTAGGGACTCTCGCAACTGTTGGTGAATAGAACTTAAACTTTCTGTTAACTGGCCAAGGTAATCAAGTAACACAGGGTACTCAATATCAGAGAACCTACGAGGACGGGGGACGCCCCAGGCGTTTGCCGGGTGCCCAATCACAACCTCGTAAGGAGACAATCCTGTCCTAGAATGTGCTGTCGTTCTTGTTGAAAAAAGAGCCAATGGTAAGGCATCCGGCCACTTTAACCTCTTTGGTCTCCTGAATTTTTGCCAATTTCGGTTTGAGAGTACCATTGTACTTCTCAGCCAAACCCGCTGTGGATGATTTGCAGCATGAAATTTTTGTTTTACATGGAGACCCTCACAAATCAATTGAATCACTTTCGCATTAAAATGACTTCTGTTGTCACTCCAGAAAACTCGGGGCAAGCTGAAACGAGGAAAGAACTCCTTCAGGAGTACCTTTGCAGTCGTAATGGCTGTATTATCCTTAGTAGGGTAAGCCTCAACCCATTTACTAAATGCACATACAACCACCAAAACATACTTAAGATTATTGCATCTCCCTGATTCAATATAGTCCATTTGAAGGACTTCAAAAGGAAAAGTGGGTGGTGCAAAGTTACCAGGTGGTGTCGGGGTACCCTTTCCTGGATTATGCATCATGCAGACTATGCAATATTTCACTAAATGCGCAGCCGTCCTAGAGATATTGTCATTATGCCACAGAGGGGCTAACAGCTTACAAATGCCTTTGGCACTAATATGAGCTGGACCATGTGCCATAGTAACCACAGGAAGAACATGTGCATCTGGCAACATCCATCTCTGCTTCCCAGATTTATCGATCCAACATCCTACCTCATTCAACTGTGCTGTACTCTCCTTCCATTCCTCTAATTCTTCCATTGTGGCTTCACTTTGTATCTCCTTTACACTTTCAAGGGTATTCTCAAATATGACAACTTCAGGGACACACCTAGCTGGACCTGCTACAAACATACGTTTCATCTTTGTTCGTGCCGGTCCTTAGCTGTCTGATCTGCAAAAGCATTTCGTCTACCCACATCATCAGTAACCTTCCTGTGGGCACTACATTTAATTATGGCCAATTTCTTGGGGAGCGTTAAGCGGACAAAAGCCTCAATATGAGGTGCCCATGCTGAATCTTGGTGCCATGAGAAGTAAGGAACTCTCTTTCAGCCCAAAGTCGCCCAAAATTATGCGCGACCCTGAAGGCATACTGCTGTCAGTATAAATGTTGACAACCAGCCCTTCGCTCAATTTGCAAGTTCGAATAAGAGCAGCGAGCTCAGAAGCTTGAGCCGACTGATAAGGGACCTGCGATGTCTCTACCACTGTGCGCAACGTAGTGACAGCATAAATTGCTGTCATGGTGCCATCTGGTAATTTAAAGCAAGAGCCATCGACATATAGTTCTCTTTGGGGGTCAGATAAGGGAACATCAGTCAGGTCTACCCGTCCCTTCGTCTCTTCTTCCGTCCGGTAGATACAATCATGTTTATCGACTGCATCGTTCTCAGAAGGGAGGGGTAGTAATGTGGCTGGATTCAGAGTGGCACATCTTTTAATTGTAATATGCTCAGCGAACAATGTCAATTCATAGCCGGTGAGACATGCACTGGTGAGGTGCTGTGTCTCTGTCTTATTCAAACGTGTATCCACAGCATGGGGTACCATAACTGTGAGGTCTGTATCAAGCACGGGTCCAGCCGATTGTCTGATTGAAGTGGCCACAGCCGCGACCGCTCTCAGACAACTCAGGAGGGCCCTTGCGACGGGATCAAGCACAGCAGAGAAATAAGCACATGGCCGAGTTTATCCCCAAACTTTTGTGTTAGGACAGAAAGCGCGCAGCCAGCCATCTCGTGGACATAAAGCACAAACGGTTTGCCATAGTTAGGTATGCCAAGCACTGGAGCAGAACAAAGTGCAGTTTTCAATTGCTCAAAAGACTGCTGGCATTCGGGCATCTAAGGCAAAGGCTCATGCACTGCTTTCGCTGTTAATGTAAGCAAAGGTTTAATTAGTAGGGAATAGTTAGGTATGCATTGACGACAGTAGGAAGTGATACCTATAAAAGCACGCATATCTTTCTGAGTTTGTGGAATGGGCATTTTAACAATGGTACTGATGCGCTCAGGGGTCAACCTCCTACCCTGCTCCGACAGTAGGTGACCTAAATAGGTGACCTCCTGTCGACAATACTGAAATTTAAAAAGGAAAACCTTATGTCCATGATGGGCCAAATGCAACAACAATTTGACTGTTCTATCTTTGCAACCCTGTTATGTATCAGAAGCAATAAGGAGTCATCAACATACTGCACTAATACATTACCTGGAGGAAGCGACAAGGAATCCAACTGACTATAAATACTAGGACTCTCTGTATAGCCCTGAGGAGCGCGACAGAATCTAAAACTCCTACCAACCAGTGTGAACCCAAACAAATATCTACTGTCTGGATGGATAGGAATACTAAAAAAAAGCATTTTTCAAATCAATAACAGAAAAGAATTTAGTAGTAGAAGGAATCATCGTCAAAAGTGTAGTAATATCAGGAACCACAGGGAACTGTGAAACTACTGTTTTATTAACCTCTCGCAGATAAATCACAAAACGATAAACATTATCATTGTCTGCAGAGGAGCCTGAGGGTGTCCTTTTAAGAATCTGAAGAACAAGACTATTACAAACACCAGCAGACGTTTCTTCAACAACTCCCTTTTGTATCACATCCTGAACAATTTGAAGAAGAGCCTGTTCTCCTGCCTGCGGTATCTTATACTGAGGAATGCGAGGCAATACTGCATTCTCTTTAACCTGTATAGAAACTGGTGGTCTATGCAACAGCCCTACATCCGTGTCACCTGTAGCCCATAGAGTGGGTGGGACATCAGCAAATTCAGCTGGGAGGGGTGCATCCTGAGACAAACACTGTTTAGTACTCATATCCGGACCCATAGTAATATAGACACCCACAGGAGAGCAAAAGATAGTAGCATGAAACTTCTTCAACAAATCCAAACCCATCAAATTCTCACCACAGTTGGATGTCAACAAAAACGGAGATTCCACAGTGAAAGGACCAACAGTAAACTCAAGGGGGCATGAAATGGGGCTTACAACTGGTACACCTGAAAAACCTACCGAAACATTATTGTGGCCAGACAGGGCCGCCCCAGGGACCATATGTCGAGAAACAGAACTCTTTGTCGCACCTGTGTCCACCGAAAATTCCTTAGTCGGGCCTTGCAAATCCGCTGTGACATAAGGACCACGCTGATCTACAGGTATCTGAACTGGTCCCTCTCCCTGGCTGTCCTAGCTTTAGGACATACCTGTCACCTCATCCATATCGTAATCATCATGATAATACTGTCCATCACGAGGGTCATCAAAGTAATTATTATCAGAACGACCCTGTGAAACCGCAGCATTCTGAGCTCTCTCTGTCCCACGACCTTTCCCACCAAACTTCGCCCTCTAGGAGCTGCAAACTTCTGTAAAAGCACAGGGCACTGGCTACGCCAATGACCTTCCTCCTTACAATACGCACACTGATTTGGCCCTAAAGGTGTTGTTGAAGGCTGTCTGCTGGTATGTGGAAGCTGTCTGGAAGGGTCATCTCGTCCCCTACTATTTCCCCTAAACGCTTGTTGCAACAAAACCTTCGTTTTTAACTCCTTGTGTTTCTTATCAGTCCTATTCTTTTCCTCCTGATCTCGTTGTTGGTAATACTGGGCCATATTCAAAATAACAGAAGGGGAAGAGGTGGACCAAGTACTCTCAGACACCTGTAAACGAGTCATAATTTCAGAAAGAAGATTAGAAACAAATCTGTCAACGAACAATCGAACTCCTCCCTCAATAGACATATTCTGCCCACTATAATCCAAAAACGTATCTTCAAACCGGGTAAAAAAATCAGACACACTTTCATCCTTCTTCTGTCGACAAGGCGTCAATTTGTCCCAGCTTACCTTCTTAGGCGGAATAAGGGAATGCAAATATGTAATAATGCGACCTGGCAAAGCAAGTATCTCGGCTCGGCGTTTATCACCTAGCTTCCTTTCCTGATCCCATCCTTTAATCACATCCCATGTACCACCCAACTTCATGACATGGTCTTGAGTATGAACCTGTCTCCAAACATCAACCGGAACGAGGAGACCAAAAACATTTCAATATCAGCAAGAGTCATTACAGTAGAAGAGGCAGCCTCTGTCAATTCTTTATAAGAAGCTGTAGGATTTTTCCTAGGGTCAGGCAAATGAGTCTTAAGGGCTAAAACCTCACTCCTTTTCCACGGAGTATAAATCCATTGCTCCTGGAAACGGGCCGCGACAGCCGGTCTAGTGACATTACCACGCTGATCCGTTAACTCAGGTACTTCTGGGTGATATATGGGGTGAACCTTCCGTATGGGAAACTGAGTTATCTGAGTAGGGCTCCCCTCATGTAGTCTACCCCTATAGGCAACTAAAGTTGTAACATTCCCAAATACTTGGCCTGGCTCCAAGTCAGTAGCATACACACGATCTCTAATATCAAATAAAATTTGAGGCGCTTCTGTCCCAATGTGTTTTTGCCAAAGACTATTCAATGTAGCAGACATATGCTTAAGGGCATGTTGCTGTATAAAGGGTTCAAAATCTCGCATAACTTCCCAAACATCCTCCACACTATAAATCGCATTACGAGCCCACCGCACAGCCTGGTCTGGTATTACTTGCTTCTCTTCATCCCCTACCCCAGATCGCACTAACGGGCCTATTCGCTCCTTGAATATTGTCCAATCTCTATCCTCGAACCCACGTACTGGCGTCTCAGCAGTCAAAGGCATCAGAGGATAAAAACCATAGAAGGAAAAGCAACAGAAGTGACAGGTACAATCGTTGCTGGCGCTTGCACCAGAGGAGGAAGAACAGAAGACACAGGAGTTAAAATAGCAGATGTACTAGGGGTCACAGTGGTCAAAGATGGCGAGGAGAAAGAAGGAGCAGGAGGTGCCGTAGCTAAAGCCGTCGAAACAACAGCCGTAGATACAGGAACAGCCGGAGCAGATAAAACAGGCTGCTGGGACTGTAAGGGAACGGAGGTATATATCCTCTGCAGGGCATAAGGAGGCGGGGGTCGAGTATCTAACAACTCCTCCACAAAAGTATCATCTTCTTCTTTGCCCAAATAAGACTTATCAATATGCAACCGAAATCTCCTATCTTCACATTCAATTCCAGACTCTTGTTTTTCTCTATCATATGCCACAGCTTTCTGCGACAATGTTTGCATTTTCCCCTGCCATGCATCTCTTTCCATCTTTAACCGTCTCTGTCTAGCCTCCTTCTGCCAAGTTCTAAGGGAATCAAACATGGACTGTCTACTTCTTTTCTTAAATAATTGCTCCTGTAAAAACCCAATTTTCTGTTCCTCAAAAGTGCCCGTCAACAGCCACTGCAACTCGGCCTTGTTTCTCATATAATTGTGCCATAATGTACTAAACATAATAGGGCCAAGACCATGCTTCACATACATATCAAAATTAGGGCTGCTTTCAGGAGGCGCCGGCTGAACTTCTTCCAATCGAGCATCTGCAGAACAACAACGGCAACACAAAGTCCAAATCTAACTGAATCCAGGCATTTTAAAAGGAAAACAAGTTCGTTATTTTTACCTTGCAAAGTAGTTGCAAGTACTTTTATCAAAACAGTCCTCAGACCATACCAAACTCAAACCACAATGGTACCATATCCACTAAGAACCAAAACAAACTCATCTGATATCAGTAGCACAAATAAACCAGTTCTCCACTGCCGACTCTTCAGACCAAATGGTCAGATCCAAGGGTTTCGCCGTTCAGGACTCCAGTCGGGATGACCACTGGGTGAGGCACCGTCCGGCATGACAGAAGGGGCAGCTACGAGCAAATAATACTCTTCGTGCAGGAATCCCTGAGCCGTCAGTCAACCCGACGATGTCCTCGGTCTCCCCCCCGTCTGCGGAAAGGGGATGGATCAATCACCTGAAGGAGACCATGTCCAGGCGCCAACTGAAGGAAGTGGCCCGATTAGGTCACCCGGGTCACTAATGACCACCTCTCAGCCTTCCATACCAAATGAAGAGTCGGTCAGTCAGTAGAGAATACAAACCAATAACTGTTTATTCATCTACACTCAGAGCGGAGCCCGTTCTGCCCAGTCGCTAGGAGTGCTGCAGAGGGGACTGAAATCAGCAAGCATAGAGATACATTATGTACATTTCGTAACTGGGCTAAAACACGCCCACAGTGGAATTTTCCAGGCAGGTGCAGCTAAACAGTGAAATACAAAAAACAGTCTCAGCGGTTCTGTCATCTACAAAGTATCTCAATTCCAAGGTTGTTCCATTCGGGCCCGCCACTAGACAAGTGGGAGAGGGCCTCTATCTATTGAGAAAGGTATGCGCTAATAAGAACAGTGTACTCATTACGGGAACAAGCCTAACATGGCAGAAACAAAACTTATAGTGGAGCATTTCTCGGAATCAAACTATATCAGTTTCGAACAGCCTAAAATGGCACCTGCAAAGAAAATGGCGCAGCAAATGCTAACTTACATAGGGCAATGCGCAAACGTGAACATTTCTAGTTTAACAAGTGAAGCACAGATCTCAGTCCCCTCCACCTTGAAGATGGGAGGACTCCCCAATCAGGACGAGGCATATGCCTCCTCCCACTGGAGGGGGCATACGGATTGGTGTAGACACCCCAGGAAAGGGACTTATTGGTCCCGACCTGCACACCCCTACCCTGTAACACCCCTAAAATCTAGTATTTAGAGGCACCTCTGAACCTTCCCCCTTAGATTCAGCAATCTAAGAAGAAGGACCGAAGAGCCGTGCAGCAGTGGAGAAGAAGACGAAGACTGACTTTGCCCTGCTCTACCAGCCTGTCTCCTCCTCCAGCCACCCTGCTTCGAGAAACCAGCATGGCCTGCAGCCAGCAACCTCAAGAACCTCGGAGGACCTGCGCAGTCTTCAACAAAGTCTTCAGTCTCCCGTAGACACCAGATTTGCCCAGAAAATAAACCAACTCCAGTCCCCGTATTCAGGCAGATCTGAGACACTGCACCACGCTGCACCCAACGCTCTAGGCCCGAGTTTAAGTGACTCACCTGTCCTGTGAAGTTTCCCCAGTGATCCTGACCTCGTCTGCATTGGTGGCTGACCTCTCAAGGACCCCCCTCGACAGCTGAAGCCTCTGTTTGAAGGGTCCCCGCAACCAGAACTAGCTGAGGAAATCTGACCCTATAAGGCACCCCTTCATCCTCCGCCCCTGACTTTGGGAAGCCCAGCTGATGGTGCCGAGGTGTCTCCCAGCTATCCAACTTACCTGCCCAGCCGTTGGTCGCCTTTGTCCAGCCTCCTTATTGAAGCCTGCAGCCTCTTTCCGAAACCAACGACCTCCATTGAAAAGCATTGGGTGCTCGACGCTGATTTGCCCCCTGCACCTGGTCGTCTCTGTGCTGCTGTTGGTGTAGGTTTGGTGCTGCTTTGTGGCCCTCCCCCTGACATTCCTCACTTCAACCCCCAGGGCGCTTGACCTAAGGCTGCCGGTACCTACCTGCAAACCGTGCCTCTTCGAGGTACCCCCCGGCTCCGTTGGATAACATAGGGCCCAGTGACCTCTGCACCCGGCTGCCCCAGTGCCAGTGGTGGTGCAGTACCTGCCTGGTATTGAACCTTGCCCTGTGTTGTTCTAAACCCCCAAAGCCTGGGGAAGTAATTTCAGTACTTACCTGCAAACTGTTTAACATTATTTTACTCCATAGGATTGCATTGTAAGTTCTACCTATTGCATTGACATGTCTAACCATATCACTGCAAAAACATACCACTGTATTTGATTGACATTTACAGAAAGCATTCTTAACACTGTATAGTAGACAATTGCATTTAAAAAACATTACTGCATTCTTTAAAAGTATGCCAGTTTTACAAACTGTATAACTTACCTGTATTAAGTGATTCCTGGTTCTAGTAATAAAATAACAATGTAGCAACTTTTTATAAAAACAATTGGTCCAAATTCAGTCTTTGAGTGTGTGACGTCATTTCTTGCCTGAGTGTGTACAATAAATGCTTAACACTACCCTTTGATAAGCCTAACTGCTCAGCCCAGCTACCACTAATATGAGAGTAAGGTATTATCTACTTTAACCTCTGCCATACCTTTGGGGACTCACTGGATTTTGTGCACACTATACCTCTTTTTGGTATAGAATATACAGAGCCAACTTCCTACACTGTGGATCCACTGTCATCGGACAACCTATGCATCGATGTCGAAGGCCAATGCAGCGGAATTTTTCACACAGATGAGGCGATGCGTAGGTTTTTTTTGTCCTCATTCACCTCAGAATCTGTCTCCCAACCTTTTCTGATTCGTGCCCTTGGTTTACGCGGGGAAGACATTTTACTAAGGAGGCTGCATCTCTCTTATGATAACTGACTTCGAGATCCATGTTATACGTAGCAAGGAGAGCTATAAATGTGTAATCATTAAACATGATATATGCTCTTTGAGTTACCACCCTATTAACCCTCTTGTCACCTATCCACTTCCTCAATGGCCTCCAAAACTTCTTGCCCTTTGAGATTTCCCCAACCACATCCATTTTAGATATATAAAGAAGAGCACCAAGACACTCTGAGTGAAGGGGAGGCATATCACCCACCTATTTCCAACAGATTTCCCTTATCGCCAGCACAAAGAGATAGATGAGTAGCTTTCTTGTATTCCCACTCAGTTTCTCCAGCTCCTCCGTTATCCCAAATATAATCAAAGAGAGGCATATCTTAGTATCCACTTGCTTGAGACGGTCTTACCCACTTCTTCCTAAAACATCTAGATTTCTGGTGATTCCATGAAAATATGGATATCCGTTGCCTTCACTGACCCACAGTTATCACATTTGGTGACACCCTTTTCCACATCCTCAATATTCTGTACGATGATTAGTAAGCTCTGTGGAGGGAAAACAATGGGTTCCTCTTAAAAAAGCAGGCTTGACAACAGAAAAGAAAGTGTGCATCGATACTTGTTACAAGTCTTGTAACTGCTTCCTTGGCAAGCATCCTCCCCAGAGTTCCTCCGCCAACTTGAAATCCCCGTTCAGAGTCTCTAAAAGTTCCCAGTACCAGATTGAAGCTTCCTTCTTCCCTGGGGGTTTTCCCGACAGTTGTTCCTCCAGATGATTCATAGATCCCAAGTCACATTGCATACTCTGCTCCCAACTTTTCAGCTGTAGTACTTGAACCTGGAGAGCTTCCCCCCATCTCCTTGCTTAGCTCATTACATGAGAGTAACCTGGCGTCACGGGAGAGGTTACCCCAGTATTGTATGCCCCACTCCTCAATTGGGAAAGCCAGTTTATCTTTCAAACACCCCGAAGTACCCGGGGAATCCCCTATCAGAGCTAAGTTGCTATAGTTTTCTGCTTTCATTGTGTGCCTGATGCTAGCCCACAGCCTGGCCACAGCTTAGAGCGCTTTCAGTTTCACCTTTTTGAAAAACTTCGGATCTCCAAATTTAAACAAGAAATGTGTTGCTGCCCCTTTAACTCCTTTTAGCATGACAGGGACCCTATTTCTGAACAATTCGGGGTATTAAAAAGCATCCTGCCATTCTTCAGCTGAAAGGCTTAGTCATTATGTTGCATATCCAGCAGGGAAAGGCCCCCCCACCCTTTTCTCTCTGTAGTACTGTCTTCTATTAGTTATGCACTGTTTGTTGTGTATTCTTTATGACACGTCCATTCTGCTCTGGAACACTGTAACAACAGAGTTCTAGAGAGTGACCGTTGGTTGGTCTATTCCTGCCTGGAGCAGTCAAGGGTACTTTAAGCTTACCTAAATAAAGCCTCTTGTCAATATTGACATTGTTTGCCACTTATTACATGTGGCGACGAGCTGGATCAGTGTACCCTCGAAGAAAATAACCCACAGCTGGTTCACACTACGGAAGCAGAAGGAACTTACCGGCACTGGGTGTGTGCTTCAGCCAGACACCACAGCGAGCGCTGTTCCTGTGTTTGTTTGCAGGTTCCAGGAATGGATTGGGAGAGCTGCACCACATGAGGAAAATTTGCACTGGAACACACGGATAGTTGAGCTGCACGGCGTAGGAGAAGGTCGGATGACGCATACCCAGTACTCCAAGTTTCTGTAAAAAAGAAGGCAGGAACTGGTAGCCACTTTCGGGAGGAGGAGCGGTCGTCCAGCCCTAGGTAAGGGCGTCTGCGCATGCGAGGAGGATGCGTGTGGGCAGAAATACAAGCTCCATCTGCCTTAAAGGTTAGAATAACCACAGCAGCCATCTTGATAGTTTGGGAAGGTCTCTGGATCATTATATCGTCAAGGAAAGTGCCAATTGACATTAAACTTAAGGGAAAAAACCAGCGGCCATTTTGTGCAATTGGGACAGTTGTGCTACAATTGCGTGCTGTATGCTTCAGGCATAAAAAATTCAGGAATACTTATGAAATTGTATAGACAAGTTTCACTTCTATCCAGAGCTATTATAAAAAAAATATATATATAATAAAAAATATCATTAAAAAAAATTCCATAAAAAGAAAATGTACATATAAATTAGTTGTGACTTCCACCGTGTATTGTTCTTTAAGCTTGTTTGAAGTACTATGCAGTCAGTAAACACATCACCACCTTTTTTGGAGACACCAGGAGATCCACCTATACAGTGAAGGCAGTGGTATGATGCTTTTGAAAACTACTTGGGGGCAATTGGTGCTTCCAGATTCAGACCGGAGAGGAAAATATATCTACTGTTGCACTCTTTGGGTTTTGAGGGTAGATCCACATTTAAACATCTTCCTGATATTCAGGTTGACGGGGAGGATGATCTGGATGTCTATGAACAAGCCGTAAAGAAGCTTGTACAAAGGTTTGATGTTGCTCCCAGTCAGATGATGTTGAGGTACAAATTCTTCAAAAGAGAGCAAAAGCTAGCAGAAGATGTTGATATGTATATCTCTGTTCTGCGCAAGTTGGCAGCGGAATGTCAGCTTGAGAATTTTGCGAACCAGCTTATTAGAGATACGTTTATTTGCCACTGCACCCATAAGTCCATCAAAAAGAAGTTACTATCGTTGGGGAATCCTTCTTTGTCTGATACCAACAGGATTGCTAAGAGCATTGAGACATCAATCAAGTCAGCTAGAGAACTAGAGGACAAAGCTGTTGATCAGGTTAATGCAGTGCACTTCAAGGATGACAAAAGGAAGATGTTTAAAGCTGCTGCTGCATCGGCATCGTAACCTTATAATCCTGCACAGCAGAATTCATTTTTCAAACAAAGTAACATGTGTTTTAGGTGTGGAAAATCCACCACATCAAAAGGGGGGTAGGGCTTGGCAGGCTAAAAATATTCAATGTAGAATTTGCACAAAAATTGGGCACTTTGCCAAAGTGTGTCAAAGTGTGAGACGTAAAGGAGGTAGAATCTCAGCTGTGAGTGATGGTTGTGAAGTTGATGTTGACAATTTAATGAGTGAAGTCCAAGATATGGTTTTGGTGGTGACCCATAACAACATGGACAGTGTTGAGCAGGAAATGTGTGTCGACCCGTACGTCTATGTGCAGGTGTGAATTTTTTTTTTTAATCTTTTGGTAGATTCTGGAGCTAGGATCACTATGATCACCCAAGAGCTGTTCGAACAAAATTTGCCTGGGCGGTCATTGTCTCTACCTGATAGATCTCCATTTTCTTATGAGGGTGGAAAAATCGATCTCCAGGTTTTTTTTGCGGAAACCATGTCGTTTAAATGGAGGCGCATTTGTGGAAAAAATTATGTTGCTGTAAAGGGGTTGGACATCTTAGGTTGGTTCCACCACGGATTGTTTGGTATGATTCTGCACCCAGGTACAAAGGAACAGGTCACGGTGATTAGAGATTCCAATGACATTGAGGATTTGTTGAATGAATTCCCTAGAGTATTTTCTGGTGAACTTGGGAAAATTGTAGGATTTCAACACAAAATAAAGACAAAGGCTAATGCTTTCCCTGTGAAGCATAAGTTGAGGGGTGTCCCTTTCAGTGTACATGGTGAGTTGGAAAAGGAATTGGAGGGCTTACGGATGAAAGGAATAATTGAGCCTGTTGAGTCCTCATTGTGACTTTCACTCCTGGTAGTCACCAAGAAGAAGAATGATGAGGTGAGAGTTTGTATGGATCTTAGGGCTCTTAACAAAGAGATCTGGGTAGATTTACATCCTCTTCTCAAGTTCAGTGAGATTTTGCCAACAATCTCTGGGGCTAAGTTCTTCACCAAATTGGATTTAGCATCTGCCTATCATCAAGTGGAATTGGTCCATGAATCATGCCATTTGACAGCGTTTGTTTCCCTTTTGGGAGTATTCCAGTACTACTGTCAGGCTCAGCCAATCACCTGTGCTCCTTTTGCTGTACCTGGCGACGATAGTTCCCCAATCCCTCTGAGAGCTGACAAAAGGTAGCAATATAATATTATGTGCCTATCTGGAAGCCCCCATGGGGGGGAGGGGGAATGGGATGACAAGAGAGAGAAAAGCCAGACAGGAGAAGTGACCGGGTCTTCATTCGCTTCTGGGGCAATGTATCTGGAATCTGCCGGGAATCTGGTCTCAGTTCTGCTATTCTGCATTACACTAATTAATTATTGCATTAATGCATTAATGCATTAATAATAAAAATAGAATTAACATCCACAAATAGCTCTTTGCATGTGTTACATTAAATTATTCTTTCAAAAGATGCTCTACCTTTTCTGGGTCACAACAAAGTTCTTTATAAATGCTGTTGATAATTCACAGACTTCTTGTTTCGGACTAGTTGTATCTTGTTTTTTCTATAATACCAAATATTTGTCAAAAAATAAATATATTAATTTCACCTGTTAAATGAGCAATGCAGAGTAGATTAATTATTGTGCACAATCAATATTATATACCTTGAGTCCTTTCTCATAATGATTGACTCTTGAAAACCTTTCAAACAACTGTTTCTGATTTTTACCCACACGCAATAAACAATAAATAAGCAAGAAATGTCTTTGACAATAACATAACGTACGATTGTCTTTGAAGCAGTTGAAATAAACTGAAGGCCTTTTCAAAGATCCGTTTCTACAGTCATTACGTTTTTTTAAAGCGCACCACAATTTTTTTTATCGGTATAAGGTCAGGATGGGTGATCGATCTTTTTCTAAAGCAGCTGCGGTCCTTTGGAACAACCTACCCCTTGATCTTCGCATGACAGACGATCATCTGCTGTTCAGAAAAAAATTGAAAACCACTTTGTTTCCCAGATACCGATCCATTTAAGACCAACCTGAATTGCACTAATCTCCGTCCTAAGCGCCGTGATGTCCTTCGGGATGATTGATGCGCTCTATAAATATATTAAATACAAATACAAATAAACATAATTGTTCTGTGTATCCAATCTTCTTACACAGAGTTCATGTATGCCTTCTGTATTTTAAAATAAAGTAACACTCACCGATTGTTCTGTGGCCATGTGTTCCTTTAAAATGAGTTGTTGTCTGATTTTGATTCCTTTTGCTTGTGCTTTGTTTTGCAAGATTACGGCCGAGGAACTCCGATGAGACCGGAAAAGGCTGGGGAAATCAAAGAAGACAGGAACGGGACCAGACGCCAGCCGAAGGAGGAATCCGAACTGGGAGCAGCCGGCGGACATGGGAGACAGGTAAGTTCTGAGGAACAACGAGACTAAGCAATGTCCTGGGTGGGCGGGCGGTTTAAATACTATTTACCGCTCGCGTATGCAATTAAAAGACTCGTGTTCCACGTGTTGACAGTTTACAACGTGTTTCAGAGCAACACTGCCGGCAACATGTCTATTTAAATTTGCTCTTGCATGTTTCCTTTGCTGTTGAGCAATGTGCAGCCAATTTGAGCCTAGCCTTGTCTATTTGCACGTTTCCTTTTTCTTTTGTGTAAAATGCAGCCAGGTTTTAAGCACATGTTAAACTTTAACGAAGGAATCAACAAAAGTGTCTTGTACAATAATGTTCAGGTAAACATGTGCTTTGCACAATAGTTTTCTAATAAACGTGAAAGGAGGCTAACTAATAAATGTTGATCCCTGCAATTTATTAACATCTGAAGCTGTAATAAAGTACTTATGGCCCCAATAATGTCTGTCGAGGAGAATATGAAGAACGTGCATGAGTAGGAATAGTTATACCCATAACAACTGCTGCATGCCGTTCTGCTTTGCGTCAGCAGCCTCCGTCTTCCAGAGGCTGATGTCTGAATTACTAAAGGGAACTTGCTATGTCTCTGTTTTTCAGGATGATGTATTGAGCCATGCAAGTTCTTGCAACGAGCATGACCACATTTTAAGGCAAGTGCTTATGGCTTTTGATAAAGCTGGTGTCGTTCTTAAGGGGGAAAAATTTCAATTTGTAAAGCCTTCAGTGGAATATTTAGGACACTTAATTTCTGAGGATGGTGTCCGTCCCAAACTGGGATTGTACTAGTAAGTTCCCAAGCACACGTTTTTTGCAATCCACTTGCGACAAAATGTATACAAAAGTTCATGTCAACTTCTTTCATTTTTCTTCTCTGTAGCTTTTCTTTGATCCCAGCCGACACGTGTTTCGTTTCAACTTTCGTAACTTCTTCAGGGCTATGAGATCATATACAAACAAAAGATTTTCACTATAAATCAGTATTTACTGCCACTCTCTTCCCATCACCTCAGGTGATTTATATGCTGTTTCGAACTCAATCCAGAACTTCAAAAATCTCTACATATCTGTAGTGTGGAAACCCATGCATTATACCCTTACATGCTCCACTCTGAGCACCTATCACAAAAGAAATGTTCAAAATAATAGGAGTACAAAATATTTATTTTTCGCTAATTATAGGCACGTTAAGTCAAATTTAAATATACACGGTGAGCTCCATCACATGTATTGGCTCTCAGTGCAACTAGAAATACTATTTCTTCTTTTTTCTCATCATATCACTTTTCAACATAAATCTTCTGTATTACGCACTTTCCGTATTAGAAGTAAAATGCCATCCATACCCTTTCCCTGTGTCCATTCATGTGAATACGTGTGCACCAGTGTATGAAATATACTCTCAAATGGGGTCATACCTAATGTCTTGCTACAAGTACCTGTTGATATACAAATCCAAACATAAGTAAGTAGATAAACTAACCTGCATGAATATCCTCATTTTAGACTGTTATATAAAAGACACCTACTATTTATCCGTTGATAATTCCAACTCGGACGGGTATATATTCTTCCTCTACAGTCCGTACTTCAATTTAAAGTATTCCAATCATGTAGGTAAATCTGATCAAAAGATAATTCCATAAAGAACTCTTAGTAATGCAACTGTGTTACACTCTGTATAATTACTCTCCTCATGTAGTGGTACACAACGTCTATTATCTGTCTCTTACCCTCATTATTGTAGGACAGGAAATACCTTCTTTTAAATCCTCTATTGGTAGTTCATCGTATCTGTATTCGCCCCTGATCCAATTGCTTCTATCTCTCACGTTTCAATTCTAAGGTCATATCCCCTGAAACAAAACACACGTTAAAGTGAGACCACGTTGCTCACTGTGTGTGTGCGATGCCACTCTTCCCATCTCACTGATCCCTTACCTGTAACGAGAATTCTCTGGACTAGCGAGTACGCCAAATTCCGTGATATTACTCCTCCCACGATTGGTCAAAAATTTAAATACCTGTCGATCATGTTCACTGTGAGTGAGCATGAACATCAAAATAGGGCTGCTCCTGTTACGGCTGCGAGCGCCATCTTGAAGTGTTGTTTCAGACGCCAATGTATCCAAAAAAACAGATACACGGGTGTATATTAATTATATGCGTGGCGTGGTCGGATGGAGATGTTGGGTCATCATTTTCATGTAAGGATCTCACTAAATTGTAAGTCCACATTTCCGCCTGGTAAATATATGCTTCTCTATCACATATAATATGGGAGCTGGGAGGCGGGAGCGGGGAGGGGAACTGGAATGGGCCGGTCGTGCAGGGGGGTAGGGGCCACGGGGGCAGCAGCGGCGGGGAAAAAAAACGGGCGGAAAAGGGCCGAAAAAAAAGAGGAAAGAGTGGAATAGGGCAGAAAAAGTGCAAGAAAAGTGGAGGAAAGACACAGAAGGAGAGTGGAAAAGCGAGTGAAAACGGAGGAAAGACACAGAAAGAGAGTGAAAGGGGGAGATTGAAATGAGGGAAAAACGAGTGAAAAAGGAGAGAAAGACACAGAAAGAGAGTGAAAGGGGGAGATTGAAATGAGGGAAAAACGAGGGAAAACGGAGAGAAAAAGCGGAGCGAGAGAAAGGAGACAGAGGTCCACTGGACCACCAGGGATGAGGCGCAGGTAAAACCTGCGGGTGGAGAAAGGCCTCGAACACCAACACTCGAGAGTGCAGGGGCTCGGGGGAAGGCCTCACTTAATGGTGGAGCTGCGATGGAGGGAGAGCAATTTCACTGACAATGAGTCAGTGGTCTTACTCGCCTGTCCCCGCAGCGGCCGCCATTAAGTAGGGGTCGGGGAGGGCTGGACAGCTGGGAGGCGGGAGCGGGGAGGGGAACTGGAATGGGCTGGTCATTCTGGGGGGGAGGGTCTGTGGGGGCAGCAGCGGCTGGGGAAAAAAACGGGCGGAAAAGGACCGGAAAAAAAGAGGAAAGCCTGGAATAGGGCAGAAAAAGTGCAAGAGAAGTGGAGGAAAGACACAGAAGGAGAGTGAAAGGGGGAGATTGAAATGAGGGAAAAGCGAGTGAAAACGGAGGAAAGACACAGAAGGAGAGTGAAAGGGGAGATTGAAATGAGGGAAAACGAGTGAAAACGGAGGAAAGACACAGAAGGACAGTGAAAGGGGAGATTGAAATGAGGGAAAACGAGTGAAAACGGAGAGAAAAAGCGGAGCGAGAGAAAGGAGACAGAGGTCCACTGGACCACCAGGGATGAGGCGCAGGTAAAACTTGCGGGTGGAGGAGGGCCTCGAACACCAACACTTGAGAGTGCAGGGGCTCGGGGGAAGGCCTCACTTAATGGTGGAGCTGCGAGGGAGGGAGAGCAATTTCACTGACAATGAGTCAGTGGTCTTGCTCGCCTGTCCCCGCAGCGGCCGCCATTAAGTAGGGGTCGGGGAGGGCTGGACAGCTGGGAGGCGGGAGCTGGGAGGGGAAATTGAATGGGCCGGTCGTGCAGGGGGGGAGAGGCAGCGTGGGCGCAGCGGCGGGGAAAAAAAACGGGCGGAAAAGGGCCGAAAAAAAGAGGAAAGAGTGGAATAGGGCAGAAAAAGTGCAAGAAAAGTGGAGGAGAGACACAGACGGAGAGTGAAAGGGGGAGATTGAAATGAGGGAAAAGCGAGTGAAAACAGAGGAAAGACACAGAAGGAAAGTGAAAGGGGGAGATTGAAATGAGGGAAAAATGAGTGAAAACAGAGGAAAGACACAGAAAGAGAGTGAAAGGGGGAGATTGAAATGAGGGGAAAACGAGTGAAAACGGAGAGAAAAAGCAGAGCGAGAGAAAGGAGACAGAGGTCCACTGGACCACCAGCGATGAGGCGCAGGTAAAACCTGCGGGTGGAGGAGGGCCTCGAACACCAACACTCGAGAGTGCAGGGGCTCGGGGGAAGGCCTCACTTAATGGTAGAGCTGCGAGGGAGGGAGAGCAATTTCACTGACAATGAGTCAGTGGTCTTCCGCTCCACCTCAGACAGACAACATCGCTCCCCATCTTCGCAAGAAACCTCAAAACCTGGCTCTTCGACAGACCCCCTCCTTGATGGACTGGAACTTGCACCCCCTCACCCCCAGCGCCTTGAGACCCTTACGGGTGAGTAGTCGCGCTCAACAAATGCCTGATTGATTGATTGATATAATCCCCACATGGTCTCGTACGCCATACTAGGGTGTGTATTCTTAAAACTGTTAAAACTTTATTTACGCTACATAAGGTGATCTAGGGCGCCATATTGAACTATGTTTGTTTGACAATACTGATGCCTGGTTTTCACTTAATTACAAGTTAATGGCATCTACTGAACTCATTATAGTTACCTGGTTTACAAAAAATATATCCATCTAATAAAATTCATTTAACTGTATTTTTACACTATATATAAAAAAATATTTTGTTCACCAATGAATATGTTAGAGTTGAACAGGATTACGAAAATATCCAAATTCCCCGTGATGGATAGGTAGACCATCTAGATAGGATTCAATGAAACAATTAATGTGCTAATTATATGGTATCCCAAAATTTGTATGGTGAATGTCAAGTCCTAACACGTTAGTTAGGTATGTGTGGCATTTTCACATCTCAAAATAGTCCATGAGCAAGTCATGCATAATTACTTGAAAAGCCAGCATATCATTGCAATGTAGATTCAGACAATATTCATGTACCCAAAGTTGTGCATCTCATGATCAACATTTAGCCTCATCTCTACACTCCTTAATCTTAAAATCCAAATTGATTCCTCCTTCGCAGGGTCACTCCCTGTTCCCCCCTCTGGGATATCTCTGTACATGATATAAAGCTTGTATTTCTATTCTGTGCTGGACACTCTGATATATGTAGGGAAATTGGATATTTGTCTACATATGTCAGAGTGCCCAGCACAGAATAGAAATAAAAGCTTTATATTTTATGGCATTGATCATGTACAGAGACATCCCAGAGGGGGGAACAGGGAATTGACCCTGCGAAGGAGGGAATCAATTTGGATTTTAAGATTAAGGAGTGTAGTGATAGGGCTAAATGTGGATCATGAGATGCACTACTTTTTGGGTCATTTTTTCCCTAAGTGCGCCATCGCCCTACCCAAACCACTATTTGGTTAGAAGAAACTAAACCAGGATTGGTTGAAGCTATTCTGGAAGCACCTCTCCCAGTGGATAAAGCAGGGGTGAAATCCTTTTTGGGTCTGTGCGAATTCTACTTACGGTTCCTACCGGACTTTGCCTCCAGGGTTAGGGTTATTTCAAATTTGTTGAAAGACAGGACAGAATTTCAGTGAAATGATGAGTGTGTGGCTGCTTTTGCTGACATCAAACAATAGTTGATCACCGTGAGTGCGCTCAAGCCTTATGATCATAACCTTATCTGTTGGTTGACTGTGGATGCGAGCAAGTTTGGTGTCTGTGCTGTGTTGACACAGAGGGCCGGTGACATACAAAACGCTATTGGGTTTGTGCCTAGAGTTCTTAGCAATGCAGAGGTCCACTATTCTGTGATAGAAAAGGAACTCTTGGCTTGCTGGTGGGCCACAGAAAAATGTAAGTGCTATCTCTGGGGGATGCATTTTGTGTTGCAAACGGATCACAAACCGTTAATTTCTATTTTGAATGGCACCATTTGCAAAAGTAGTACTTCCAGGATTGCAAGATTTGCAGCTAGATTACTCCAATTCAATTTTGAAGTTGTTCACATTTCTGGAGGGAGAAATGTGAGGGCCGATTATTTGTCAAGAAATCCCATTTTTGGGAAAGAGGAGGTGACAGGCGAGATTGAAGATGAATGTTGTTTGATTGCAGCCAGGGAAGTGGAAAGTGTCAGTCAGTTCACTGAGGAAGCGTGGAAAAATAATTTGACAAATGACTGGGTAATGAGAGAGGTGATGGAACATGTTAGAGCAGGGTGGCCTAGAGAGAAGTCATTGGATTTTAATCTACAACCTTTTTGAAAGTGTCGGATGTGTTAACCATTGAGGATGGGTTGCTTTTGAGAGGTGGCAAATTGATACCTTCAGTGGAGTTGAGACGCATTTTACTGGCAAAAGTGCATGAAGGACATTTAGGAGCTACATTGACAAAACGGAGGGTGCGTGAATCATTTTGGTGGCCACAAATGGATGGTGAAATTGATCTCTTAGTCAAGAGTTGTGTTGTGTGTTCCATGTCTAATAAATCACTTAAAACGACCACACCACTGTTGAAACCTATTGAATGTCCTTCTGGACCTTGGAAGAAACTGGGTATTGATTTAGTGGGGCCGTTCAATGTTTTGTCACATAATTTCCATTTTGCAGTAGTTCTCATGGACTTCTATTCAAAATGGCAGTGATTCTTTTCCTCAAAGACATTTTCAGAGTGAGGGTTTTTTTGAAGAGATCATCTCAGACAGTGGGGTACAGTTTGTATCAGGTGATGTCGAGAAAGTTTTGGCTGAAGGTTCCATTAGGCAACTTAAGAGCTCGCTTTATCAACCTCAAACAAATGGTCTAGCAGAATGCTTCAACAGGGAGCTTGGTGAGTGTGTAAGGTGGGCGTTGGCTAATAAGTGTGGTGTTTATGGTGTGGCTCAATACATGGTTTTATAGAACCACACCACATTCTACTGCGGTTATTTCCCCGTTTGAGTCTCTTAAAGGAAGGAAGCCTACGACACAGTTTAGGCCGGCATGGATGAGTACGTTTTTAAAAGGGGAAATGTCATATCAATGTTGTGATGGTATTATTCAACATAATGTCGAATGTGCAAAATCCAAGCAGAAGAATACTATGATGCAAGAAAAATTGTTCAAGTGTGCCCCTTCATGGTGGGTGATTGGGTCCGCATTAAAACACCTGGGAATGTAAACAAAGGTGAACCGAAGTTGTTGGATCCCGTGGTCATGCATAAAGTATGTGGGAATGCTGTTAGAGTGCTGTGATGAAATTGGTAGAATATAGCCAAGTTGGTCAAGTTCCTGTACAAGTACATTTAAGGTCTCAGAATGATAAGTTCAGAAAAGATAATTCATTTAACAATGATTTGAATCTGTCAGATATGCGGATGTTTCCAAACGAATCTCAAGGTGTTTCAGCTGAAAATGTTCAATGTGGATTGGCTCCGAATTAATCTCTACGGAGGAGCCTTAGGGCTCGTAAGATACCATGGAGGTTCCATTTGCATGTTAATTAAGAAATAACATATTGTCTTTCCAACAGTTTCCCTGCTAGCGAGCTTGTATTTTTCTCCTTTATGTTTGTTCCCTTTCTGGTGGGTCTTTATTTATTTTCTGTTGTCATTTTGTTTTCCTTGCTTTATTTCTTTTAATCTTGTTCTCTGCAGCATTTCTTCAGTTCATTGTAGGATGGGGGTAGCTTGGCTTTTAGGAGAATACAAATTGAAAAAAATGTTAAAATAAAAAAGGGAAAAATCAATGCAGTGCTGTCTTCTACTAGTTATGCACTGTTTGTTGTGTATTCTTTATGACCCATCCATTCTGCTCTGAAACACTGTAACAACAGAGTTCTAGAGAGTGACCATTGGTTGGGCTATTTCTGCCTGGAGCGCCAAAGGTACTTTGAGCTTACCTAAATAAAGCCTCTTGTCAACATTGACGTTGTTTGCCACTTATCACACTCTCCTTCTGCCAAACCTTTTCCATGAAATCCTCAGCACATTATGTACCAAAACAAAGAAATTTAAGGCCTGCTGTATTTTCTCTAATCAATATTTCTTAAGATCTAATGGAATCTTGTTGAAGAAAAAACTAAACTTGGGCAGAATCACCATCTTCACTAGATTAGTTCTACCAAATATCGTCAGAGGCAGATGAACCCAGCCCTGCATCAACTTGCTTGTTCCGCCAAAGCTTTCCTAAGGTTTACATCTGGTATTTTGTTAATATCCTGTGCAATCTTTAGCCCCAAGTATCTCATCTCGTTCTTAATTAAGGGGTTATCCCTCTTCTGGTTCCAGACCATGATCTCAGTTTTCTCTGCATTAACAGAGTATCCTGAGACCTTGCCGAAATTTGCTGATATCTGTAATATCACTGGAAGGGCTATTGATAAATCAGATGTGACTGCTATAAGATCATCGGCATAGAGGGACACTTTCTTTCTCCCATCCAGAGCAGCGAAAGGGGACAGTTGAGATATTATGCCTAAGCCTAGTGGCTCAATATATAAATAAACCAATAACGGAGATAAGAGACATCCTTGAGTTGTACGCCTAGATATTTTTTAAGTTAAGTTCCCATTTACCAAAATTTTTGCTGAGGGTTCCTGATATCTCAAATGGACCACTCTGCAACAATTTATGCCTGATTCGTATTGTTTTAAAATGGAAGCCAGATAGGTCTAATTTACTCTATCAAAGGTTGTGTTGCATCTAACGTTAAGACTGCTAAGGGGATCTTATACGTTGTGGCCAAATCTATAGCACTGATAAGACCATATGTTAGTTCATGAAGGAGCCTTCTCATAAAGGCCTCCTGACCACAATGTAATAACCCCCCAACTACCCCACTCAGTCTCTCCGCCAACACCTTTGCAAATATTTTGTAATCGCTATTGAGGAGTGAAATTGGCCTATAAGACTCACAACATGTAGGGCTTTTCCCTGGTTTCAAAATCAGCATAACGGTTGCTTCATTCCAGGATTTCGGCAGCTGTGTATCCTTCTCCATAATCAACTAAAACAGAGGTGTCATGAAGAGTAAAATGGACTCCCCCAGAACCTTGTACAACTTCACTGGTAGACCATCCAGGCCTGGCGCTTTGCCTCCTTTACTGGAGCTTATTGATGCCTTAACTTCTACTTGAGTAATATATTGTTTCAAGAGAGCCTGATCACTAGGTGCAAGGGTAGGCAAAACATCCTCCCCCAACAAATGCTTTAACTCCTCCTCTGTGACTACCGCATCTTCAGAATAAAGCCCTTCGAAAAACCTCTGAAATACATTCTCCATGTCAGAACTACTTGTCAACTTTACCCCTATCTGCCCACAGTCAGTTTCCTTAATAACATTCCTAGGTTGGTCCACCTTAATCTTTCAAGCTCAAAGCTTCCCGGCAGTCTCCATACTCAAAATTGGCAAGTTTACTGGCTTCCCATTTCTTCTTAATCCTAGCCTGTAACAATTAATCTAACTGGACCCTCAGCGATCTCAACCTTTTTTCTATAGGGGGCCTTCCCTCAGTATCTACATTTGCAATCAGCTGTTTCTCTAGATCAGCCATCTTTGACTCTAAGCAGCTCACCTCTTTCCTATATATCTTGTTTCTGAAACTAGTAAGACTGATTATCTTTACTCTTATGAAAGCCTTGAAGGCGTCCCACACTTCAGTCGTGGGAGCAGACCCAATATTTTCCTTAAGGAAACCTTCAGACTCTGTACGAAGGTGGTAAACCATATCGATATCCAACAATATTGTGCAATCAAGACTCTATTTCCTTGACTCTAATTTAAGAGTGGATTTAATCGTTAAAGCTACTGGTGAGTGGTTAGACAAATAGGCAGGTAGATAAGTACTATACATTTCTTCTTATAAAACCTGATCGACAAGGAAATATTCAATCCTTGAAACATGACCATACTTTTTATTGTAAAAAGAACCACCCTGTTGTATACCTAGTCTCTCCCTGTATAGACCGCACAGAGCTAGTTGTTTCATCATACTCTTTAAGTACGCTTTTGATTTAGGGGTGCCTATTGATCCACTTCTAGATGACCTATGCAGCTTATTGTCTAGAATCACGTAAAAATCACCGGCCATTATGACTGGATGAGGGAAATCAAGAAGGCTGGTAAGACTGCCTTAAGCGGTTCAGTGTCATCGCAGTTCGGGCCATAATACCCTATGTCACGAACCTGCGGGTGAGATTCCCGGAGCTGACTGCAACCTTCTTTTTCAGCCCCACTCATACGGAACCGGAAGTCAGGCAGCCAGGAAAGGACAGGGACTTCCGTGGAACGCCAGGATGTCAAGAGGAGGAGACAAGGCGACCGCGGCAGAGGAAGAAGGTGGAGAAGCGGATGGCGTGGAACCGAGGAGTTCATTAAGTGGAGAGTGCCCAGCTTGCGCCAGAGAACCGGACCTCAAGGAGCCACAGAAGAGGAAGCGATTGTGTAGATTGTGCCGTCCGGTACACCGGAATACTCCACATTTCATTTAATTTTGTCTTCTGGAACTGCTGCTCTGTTAATCTTGTCGCTGCTGTTAATGTGTTTAATTGTACATTCTGGGTGGTTAATATTTTTTAACTTCATTTCTTTTTTAATCTATAAATGCTCTAAACGCTAACTTCAGAAACTTCATTTCTTTTAAATCTTTTTAAACGCTAACTTTATTGCGCTATCCTTAGCCTGCCCACTCACCTGTGTTTTAGATTGTGGTTTGGTGGGATTCCTGTTGCCCCGGTCTGCCACGAGCAGTTTTTCTCGTTTGATGCGGAGGGATACAGGATACTGAGACACTTCCAGTCTCAGAAAGGAGAGGGAAACTCTTGCAGTTAGGGGTCTAGTGTTTCACTAAACATTCCTACTTAAACCCCATGGGTACGCGGATGCGGAGTGCACGCACGCAGCAGGTGCGCCGCTGGAGCGCCAAAGGCAAGCCCGTCCACGTTTGGACTGTGCCGATCTAGCTACTCTAGAGAAAGCATGCTAAAGATCAGAGAAAGTGGGAAACACTGTGCCTGTGCTATCATCCCCTTTGATAATCTCTATGAGAAGCATCAACAGGTATGCTCCGCCTGTGGTTACTGTGTGCCCTTATGTCCAAACACCAGGCCACACAGTGTCATTAAACCCCCCCAATAACCTCGGTAACTCCAGCCCTGAAGAAGGAGAGAGATATGGTGGTTTCCTTATAAACACTCGCTCCCTCAACACAACACAAAACAACACAACACAAGTTGGAGTTTGCTATTTTTTTAGCGGACTTCAAACCTGATTGGGTCCTTATTACTGAAACCTGGGCCAACAAAGCATCAGGGCCGCCCAACCTAGTAGATGCAATCCCAACTAGCTACTCTATCCAGAGAGTAGACAGTGTGGGACGTACAGGCAGAGGCCTTGCAGTTCTTTTTAAATCTCATTTTAAATGTTTGATAGAATCAGGCTTCAACCTACAAACTTGTGAAGCCCTTCATTTTAAACTCATTACCTCAGCCACCTGTTCGTTTCGTGGGCTGCTGATCTATAGGCCCCCAGGCCCCAGACCTCCGTTTCTCACGGAACTCAAACTCCTGCTAGAACCTTTTCTAGTGGAGAGCTGGATGACCATCCTGGGTGATTTTAACTTTCACCTTGAAGAGACAAACAAACAAGACTTAAGCACCCTTTTAGAAACTCTTGCTAATCTTGGAATGTCACAATTAGTATCAGCCCCTACACATAAGGCGTGCCACACTCTGGATGGGATTTTTACTAATGATACCAGAGTAGTCTACCAAAAAATGATTCCTATTTGTTGGTCCGAACACAGCGCAGTTGCCTTCGAGCTTGCACCCCCCTCCCCCCCCGGTAACGAGAAACAAAAGAACGCCTCGCCCCGTGGATAAATCCAGAAACTGGAAAGGAGTTTCGGCCGAGACTTTAGCTAGAACTCTAAACAGTATACCCTGTGTAATCCAAGATGACTCTGATAGCAGGACTGAGGCCTTCGCTGCATGGCTGGAGACCGCAGCCAATAAACTCACTCCTATGAGGCAATCATAAAACACGTTTTCCATCAGCACCCTGGTATAATGACAGGCTCAGGATGCTCAAACAAGCATGTCGCCATCAAGAACGGGCTTGGAGGAAAACCTTAGATGAACAAGAAAAGGATTGCATACAAAAGGACATTAAAGAATACAAGCTCGCACTAACGGAAGAAAAATCAAAGTATTGCACCTATAAAATTTAAAAAGCCCCCTCCTCTAAAGACATTTTTAGACTAGTGCAACTACTCTCGGCCTCTCATCACAGTGCGGAGCCAGAGAGCTCCTAAGCATTCTGTAACCAACTAGCAACTTTCTTCCATTCCAAGATTATGGACATTTACGCAAATTTTGGCCCAACTACTATCACGCCCACGCAGCAAACTGCTACTAGTTAGCCCCTACCTACATCTCAAGGGCCACTGTCAGGTTTAAGCCAAGAGACTAAAGGTCTCTCTGTGTTTCCTCCACTCTCTCCCAAGCTGGCAGAACAATACCTCCTGAAAACTTTCTCTGAATCACTCCTAGATGCCTGCCCTCCAGCAGTCCTCCATATGGTGGCCAATACTATAGCCAACCCACTCTGTAAAGTAATGAACAATGTGATCCTTTCCAGATCCTACCCTCGAAGCTGGAAACAAGCTGTCATCAGGCCTCTTTTAAAAAATATGAATCTGGATATTACGGACTGTAAGAACTACCACCCGATCTCCCTGCTTCCCGTTCCAGCAAAGATCCTGGAAATGCACCTTAATATCCATTTGATGGAAACTGCAGAAATGCAACACTGGTTTGATGACTCCCAGTTCGGCTTTAGGAAACATAATGGGACAGAGATTGCTCTAATTTCAGCCAAGGACTGTATTAAGCGTCTGGTTGACGAAGGACAAGGGGTAGCGCTGATACTCTTGGATCTACCAGCAGCATTTGATACCATCTCACCTACTCTGCTGCTGGACAGACTCCAATGCCTTGGCATCGCTTATCAAGCGTTAGATGTCTTGTCCTCTTTCCTTAAGGATAGATCCCAAATGGTGAAGCTACAGCACTTCTACTCAGAGGCTTTTTCTTTGCCCTGTGGAGTACCGCAGGGCTCATCCCTGAGCCCTACGCTATTTAATCTTTATGTAGCCCCGTTAGTGGCAATAATTCACTCCTTTGGAATGGAGGTAGTGTCATATGCAGATGACACTCAGATCATGGTGTCAATCCCCAAGAACTCATGCTCGATAGCAGAGAACGTTTCACGCTGCATGACCAAAGTGGCAGAATGGATGTCATGTAATTTTCTCAAACTTGATGGGGACAAGAAGGAAGTAATGATCTTCGGCCCAGGGACATCAAGCTGGAACAGTAGCTGTTGGCCACACTCCTTAGGAACCTGTCCTACCCCGAGAAAAAAAGCCAAGAACCTTGGAATACTGATGGACATTGAACTCAATTTTAGTACCTAAATAAATCGTACTATAACAACCTGCACCTGGATTATAAGGATGCTCAGGAAAATGTTCCCATTCATCCAGCGGTCTGCTCGCAAGCGGGTTGTTCTTGCCCTGGTAATGTCCAGACTCGATTACTGCAACTCACTGTATCTGGACTCAAATAAAAACACGCAGCTTAGACTCCAGGTTATGCAGAATGCGTTGGCGAGTCGGTTCTGGACATACCAGGGGGCCGTTAGCTGCGAAGGGACTGGAGACCCTACACTGGCTCGCAATTAACAAATGCATTAGATTCAAATCTCTCTGAATGGTACACAAGGCCCTTCATCTTCCATACCCTACAAGATTAAAAACTATGGGGCATATTAGCAAGACCGGCGATAAAATTATTGCCGTTTTAGCGGCAGGAAACTGCCGCTAAAACGGCGATAATGGGCTTGGTAATATGCGTTATGGAATTCCAATAGAAGCCCAGGTTAGATGTGCAGGACATCTAACCTGGGCTTCTATTGGAATTCTATAACACATATTATCAAGCCCATTATCGCCGTTTTAGCGGCAGTTTCCTGCCGCTAAAACGGCGATAATTTTAACGTGGGTCTTGCTAATATGCCCCTATGTTTGGCCGTTATCTCCCAGGTAGACCTCTTCGTTCTTCGCTTCAACGACAGCTCACGGTACCGAGAACCAAAAAAGAAAAAATTGGGCGCCAGAGCATTTTCTACGGCCGTGAGCAAACTTTGGAATACCCTTCCACAAATCATAAGGGCCATTCCTCATCTCCTGCCCTTTATGAAGGCTCTTAAGACATGGTTCTTCTCCTTATAGTTTCTTTCTACTTCTGAAGTATGAGCTGGTTCTTCCAGATAGTGATCTATAGCACCTTGACGCCTTTTGGTAATTGTTGCGCTCTATAAATTTAAAATCAGCCAATCAAGCATCCGGTCAGCGTCCTGAAAGAGGATCACAGGGAGCTGGAGGAAGAAAAGCAAGAAAAACCGGACTTGTGGACAAACCCGAGGACGCCTGGGGAAGAGAGGACGCACCCTGTCTGCCGGTTGGTTCCCGCTTTTATCCACATCCCCGGAGGGATGTGACTTAACCAGGTGCATGAGAGGCTCCTAAGCAGAGTCTCTAGGTGGGAGAGAAACACAAAAAGAAGGCAGCTGGGAAGGTTATGGGGTAGAGAGGAGTGAAGGGAACCTGGCTTAAAGAAGGGGGGAAAGGGGAAGAGCATGGTGATGTTGCAGTAACTCTAATGGGAGTAAAGTCAGGATTCGCATTTTGACACCAGAGATTTTTTTTTCTCTTTCTTTATTTTGCTGTAATCACAGGCCTTTACCAAAATCACTGATTTTTACTTTACCATCACCCTTCTATTAACCTCACTAAAACGAGGGAAGAAAAAGAGAGAGAGAGTGAGAGCACCACATTAACTCACTTATCACTAGAAATAAAATTAAACAGTGACTTACCTAATTGATTCTTTCTGTCGAGGGTACTGGCGGACAAGAGTTCCAAAGGCCCTGAAGAAGAAAAGAAGACGTTTTATTAAAAGTGGACTTCTATTCCTTGTGTTTTTTGTATATTCTTTGGAGACTGCAAAATAAAAGGACAATTAGTTTAGCCGAACATAGATGTTAATCTTTCTAGACCAGTTCACACCCTAATAAAGCAAAAATCCTATCATATAGTTGCAGTTTTGTGATGATCCCCCTTCCAGATTTATCTGTGGCTACCACCAATATAACCGCTTTAACCTGCTGTTTCACCAATACAGCCACTCCTTTTGTGTTAACATTCTGATCCATTCAAACAAAATGTTGGACCCATTTTTTGAGACTTGAATAAATCTACTCCTTCCCCTTTAATCAAATCGGTCTTCTGTAAGATTATTATATGCGATGGTGAGTCCCTTAGGGATTATAGTATCTTATCTCTCCTCCTTTTTGTACAAAAGTGATTGAAATTCCACATTAATATCACCACTGCCTCTACCTCCCTGGTCCATGTCTGAGCTGCGGGTTCTAATACACCAGCAACAACCCGAACTGAGGCTTTTGAGGACATTTTTTCCTTTTTTCCATATGCTCTCCACCCTGTGCTGTCCACCCCACCCTTTCCTGTACCCCTCCATCCCTTGGAGAATCCTCCCCTGCTTCCACATGGACTAAGTGGCAGTCCCTTTTAGAAAGCAGCTGAGATGCCCTGACAGAAATAGATAAACAGAAAAATACTTTTATGTTAAGCCCCTACCAAATTTAAACTATAATAAGCAAAAGAGAACATATTACTATACTAAGTTATGAGATTTACTTTATCCTCTCCAAACCGCCTGTGTGGCAGCAATCTTATTAGGTCCCTAGGCCCCCCTCTTGATGGCTTCAAGCAACTCATCAGCCTCTCTGTGGCCCTTTAGGTTGTGCATTTTATTGCTATACATACCACACAGGGAAGCTGAAAATCTGAGCTGAGCCATGGCTCCTTAGCTTTTAAACTCTTCCAACCGCCCACCTAGTTTCCATTGCCTGTTCATGGTTGCTAAGGATAGGTCTGATCTAATTTCAAAAGAGAAATCATTCCCTCTCAGGAATTTCATCTTTAAAGTCTTTAACAAAATCTTTTCTTTTAAGGCTTAGATTTGGAAGTTAGGAGGATTTTTGCAGCTTAGTTTAATTAGGGTTTCTCCTAAATGGATCCCTGCATACTCTCTGAATATCTCTTGCTGTGTCCTCCTCCCTATCGTCTATCTGAGTCCGGGCCTTTAAAAAGGGATTTTAAACCATCTCCTTTCACGCCCTCCGGTACATTCAGAATTCTTAGATTGTTTATTCTTGAGTTGTTCTCCAATTACTTAATTTTTCCTGAAGTTCCTGCTCATTGCTCCATAATGCCTGTATTTTTGTCTTGTTTTTTCCCAACTTGACTCTCAAATCCCTACTGTGTCTTCAAGAGCTTGGGTCCTCACAGAGAAGAGATCCATTTTTTTCTCGAGGGCTTCAAAAGAGCCCAGTATTTCTCCCTGGTTTGCTTCTGAGACGGCAAACCCCTTACTAATGTCAGTCAAGAGTGATGAAATCATTAATTCAAGGGAAACTATTGTAGTGGTTGCCTGCTCTGTGGGAATTTGGAGTATAAGGCCTTGAATTGATTTGGTACCTAAAGAGCAAGGACTTGCATCCGCCTGATTAAAGGCTCCTTCCCTCCTTGCTGTGCTGGGGTTGTCCTCCTAATTATTCAGGACCTGACATCTGTTTCCCCCCATGTCCTGACCATGTCTCCCTCAGTTGCCATCACTCATGGTTTTGTGACTCTTCTTTCCTTGTTTCCAATCCCTCTCTCAACCCCAATTCTGATTCACTGGCTACCTCCCTAGTATCCACAACAGTAGGAAAAACCTTAAAGAATGGCCTTAATGAGAGGGTGATTTTCAGCTTTATGGGGTGAATTACATCTGGTTTTCTACCAGCTTTCCCACTTGTCTGTGGGTTATTTTTCAAGGCTGCTTTGCGTATACACAATAGGGTCTTAGGGTAATCCAACACAGCTGTAGGCTCCGCTGCCCGAACTAATGGGGAAAGTAACTGTTGAGAAGCCTGCATGAAAGACTTCCTGCTGGGACCGGTTGATTTTCAAGGCCTACCCCTTGCAGTGATTTTCCCAAACACAGAAACGGACTCAATGCATCGTTGAGCCATGCAGAGTGTCGTTGTCGAGCCGTGCAGGCTGTGAATCCGCTGTTATCGGGCAGCCTCTGCATCCTTGTTGAAGGCCAATGCAGCGGAATGTTTCACTCAGTCGCAGCAATGCATTGTTTTTTTCAGAAATCGCCTGCAGAACCCACTTCTGAGGCCCAGGACTGGAGGGGGTACCTCAGGCAAAAGTATTTATAAGTACATGCCCTACCTTTTAGCTACACAAAACCCTGCCCAGAGGGCTACCTAGGGCCATCCCTTAGGGGTGACCTACATGTAATGAAAGGGGAGTTTAAGGCCTGGCAAGTGGTTTTAAATGCCACACACAGGCCTTGCAGTGGTAGGCCTAAGACAGGTTTGAAAGGCTACTAGTGTGAGTGGCACAATCAGTGCTGCAGGCTCATTAGCAGCATTTAGATTACAGGCTCTGGGTATATGGTATACCAATTTACAAGGGACTTACAGGTAAACTAAATATGTCAATCAGGTATATACCAATGTCACCATGTTTTAGGGAAGCAGCACTTTAGCACTGGTCAGCAGTGGAAAAGTGCTCAGAGTCCTAAGGCTAACAAAAAGATACAACAAAAAGTGGAGGAAAGCAGGCAAACGGTTTGGGGTAAGACCACCCTAATGATGATAGGTTTACCATGTGTCCCCCCCAGCTGAAGGTGGGGAGATCTACCCAACCTCTAAGGAGTTCTCATCACTAAGACAGAGAAACCTGGGCAGACCGCCAGCATTGGCATGGTCTACTCCTGGTCTGTGTTCCACCCTAAAGCCCATACCCTGTAGGGAAATGGACCACCTTAACAATTTTGTATTCTCACCCCTCATTTGCATGAGCCACCTGAGGGGTCCATGATCAGTCTGAATCAGGAAGTAAGTGTCAAACAGGTACGGCCTTAACTTCTTCTGTGCCCAGACCAAAGCAAAAGCTTTTCTTTCTATAGCACTCCACCTCTTTCCCCATGGAGGGGTAATCTCCTGCAGATGAAGGCTACTGGTTGGTCCAGATCCTCTTCATTTAGCTGTGATAACACTGCCCCTATGCCATGTTCTAAGACATCTGTCTGAATGATAAACTCCTGGGCGAAGTCCATGCCCTGAGCACAGGGGATGTACATGGCATGCTTCAGGGAGTCAAATGCAGTTTGGCTTGCCTTTGTACAAATCACGTTTCTGGGCTGATTCTTGGAGGAGAGCTTTGTCAAGGGGGCACCAATAGTGCCATATCCCTTGACAAACCTCCTGTATTACCCAGTGAGGCACAAGCATGCTCTGACCTCAGTCTGGACTTGGCCCCTGGAAGGACTACACCTTCCCCGGGCCCACCAGATGTCCCAAGCAAGTGCACCACAGACCCCTGCACTATATGGCACTTACTGGCCTTGATATTCAGGCCCGCCTGTTACAGAGCCTGAAGCACTTCCTGGAGGCAAAAAAGGTGGCCCTTCCAACTGTTACTGAAGGCAGGTATGTCATCCAGATAGGCAGCTGAGTAGGCTTCCATGCCAATGAGTACCTGACTCACCAACCTCTGGAAGGTGGCAGGGGTATTCTTGAGTCCAACAGGGCATCACTCTAAACTGATATTGGACCTCTGGAGTGGAGAAGACTGGCTACTCCTTGGCACTTTCTGTTATGCTGACCTGCCAGTACCCTAAGGTAAGATCAAAGGCACTTAAAAACTAGGCAGCCCCTAACCTGTCAATCAACTCATCCGCCCTAGGGATGGGATGAGCATCAGTCTTTCTCACCGAATTGAGCCCTCTGTTATATATTCCACAGAGAACCTCAGTTCAGGTATAGTGCCCATTGGAGCAGCTTTTGGTACCAGAATCATAGGGCAGGACCAGGGGCTACTGGTGGGTTCTATCACCCCCAACTCCAACATCTTAGAGACTTCACGCTTGATGCTGATCCTCACCTTATCCAAAAACCTGTATGATTTATTCTTAAAAGGGAGGTTGTCCCCTGTGTCCACATCAAGGCATAAGGGAGAAAAGAGAAGAGTACTGCCCCAACGCTTGGCAGCAGTCACACTGCTGCTCAGGATTTAGAGTGGGGGAAAGGATCACTCTTTCTACAGACCCATCCTTCTACTTGGAGTCCAAGAGGTCAGGTAGAGGTTCACTCCCCATCAGGGCCTTGGCACTGCAGGTGCAGTCATGGTCTTCAGAGGGACCCACCAGAATCCGGATGAACCCATTTGCCTGAAGCAGTCTGTGGATCCATAGGCCCTACAATCTTGATGCCCACCCTCTCAAAGTGTGTGCCAACAACTGGCAGTGGGTTAAGCAGGGTCTTAAGCATTTTCCCTGTCTTCCCACTAGCCTGGCAGGTTACACAGGTCCTGCAGAATGCATCTGAGGGTATCCTACTGTTGGGTCAAAAGAAATGTGGTACAAGCCTTGCAAAGGTCTTGTCTTGGCCCAAGTGTCCTGCCAGATCCATTAGGAAGGCCCTGTAGCATTGGGAAACCACCAGGGCCCTTGCTGTCCCATGCAGAGGAGCCTTAGGCTCATTGTAAAAGAGGTTGTGATAACTCCAAAAGACATCTTGTGCTGCTTGGGCCTGTGCCTGGGCCTGTTTCCTCATACCCTCAAGGCTCGTACACTCACTCTGCACCCTACAGAACTCCTCCTTGGTGGGTCCTCCTTCTACATGCCATCTAGCAGGTATAGGCAGGTCACCAAGGAAAGCAGTTCCCTGCTCAGTGGGCTCTGGGGTGGCCACTGCACAAGTCCCAGCCACCTCGCTAGGAAGACACTCAAGGGATGGTTTACCATGCCCTCTCCTTTCCCCTTTTTAGAAGCTGGCTTAGACATTGTTCCAGGCTTGAGCCCTTTTTGACGCCTATCCTGGGCAGCCATGGACATGGTCGTTGCACAGATCCAATAAGGTAACCCCAACGTCTCCACATGAGCCTTGAGCTCGGCTTCTTTCCAGATAGTGTGCTCAAGTGCATTCCCCAATAAACAGTCCACAGGCATGCCAGAGCTCACAGCAACTTTCAGAAGACCTGTAAGCCCCTACTCAAATGAAACCAGGGCCACAGAATAGTGACCCTCTCTGTTGTCAGTCACCACAACCCGGTGGAAAGCATAGGAATTACCTGATCTGGGTAAACCAGCTGACTCCTTACCATGGTCATACTGGCTCCGGTATCCCTCCGAGTCTCGTCACCTTGCAAATTGATGGTTACCCAGTGCATATACTTTGTAGTATTTGAGGGCACGTGGATCTTAGGAACCATCTCACTGTCACCCAGGGACACTAGGGAAACCCCACTAATCTCTCACCATTAGCAGGGACAAACTCCTCTCCCAGCACTACACTAGCCACCCCTGCATTATTTCCTCCAGTGGGAGGGGGTATTCTTTTTTGTACACTTGGGATCCCCTTGTAGTGTCCATACTTGTAGCACTCATTGCACTTAATGAGCATGGGCTGCTGATCTTTGTCAGGGTCAGATTTATTTTGGTGGCCAGACTGGGAATGAGAACCAGTCCCTTTCCCCTGTGAGTTGTTTTGGGGGCCTTTAGAGAACTCTGTCTTTTTATCTCCCTCCTACCTCTTCTGGTGGGAACCCTTTCCACCCTTTTGGGAGTCCCCTCCAGATGACTTCTTGGGCACTCTGGTGCTGACCCAGATGTCCGCCTCCTCAGCAAGTTTCCTGGGGTCAGTTAACTTGTGATGGAGCAGGGTAAAAGAAAAAATTTAACCTCCTAATAATTTACGTAAAATGATTAACAAACAAGTTCGTTTAAGTAAATAACCAACAATGTATGTTACATGTGAAGGGTTAAAGGTAACACGCTATTTTGTGTGCAAACTAATTTACTTATAGTTGTTGACGTGGCTAACATAACCTAATATTTGCGTATTAATAGAATAATAAAATGCATGATTTGCGCTTTGAAAACAAAACGTGTAGTGGCAAAATAAAGCAATGGTAAGTAAGGGACGGCTTTATATGTTGCTTTTTGCTAGGTAATACCTAATTGGGGTACGTAGAATGACGGGAGGGAAACAAAAGGGTTTATATTCTTTATTCTTAACTATATTTTGTTTATCTTTGTAAATAGTGCGCTTAGGCCTGTTGAGCAGCGATATAAAATGGCCGCCATGAGCTAGAATACGCGTGCGCGAGGAGAAATGTAGACAAGGAGAAAGGCCGTGAACAAGAATGACCACGTGATCGTTCCAAGAGCCTAGGATGAAAGTATGGTCAAGGCTATTGTGACCTTACTGAATAAATGTGTGCCAAGATGGGTCAGCAAGAAGCGTGAGAAGTCAAAAAGAATAAATGGACAAAAAGAACTGTTGAACCTAAAAGTATCGGAAAGTGATACAAGTTGGACTGATCGAAGCGGATGAGTAATGTCACGAACTGTGGGAAACGATGCAAGTATGGACATTCCACAAAGAACTGGTTAGAACAAGGAAGTTTGATAAAAGATGTATATGGACTCAAATGGACCAATTAGAGAGAATCTCGCCATAAAGATGCAACATTTTTATTTAGTAAGCTAGAATTAGGGTATAAGAAGACCTACTCTTGGTGGGGAGGGTGATGATGCTGCTGGTTGCTGGGAGCTGCTTTTTGCCGTTTTTGGCTGCTGTTAGTTGCGTATGGAGTTGCTGCTGCTGATGCTGACGAGCTGAGGCTGCTGCTGCTATTTTATATTTTTAATTGAGCATAAGATGCTGTTTTTTGAAGAACTTTTATTCTTGATAGATTTTTCCATTTAGAACTATTAGACTTTTCCAGAACAGATAGATAGAGATTTTGGGAGTTCTTGCCGTGACGAACTTTATTCTTCCATCTAATAGGTATGCATTGCAATTTCAATTTATTCGTATAATGATAACAAATGTAATAATCTGAATAATAAACCTAAAACTTATTTCATGCTTCTAAACTTTATATAAACTTTATTATCTTTAAACAAATGACTCAGTGGTTCTTTAGCTCAATGATTAATGTAAAATGTTAGAAGGTTTATTGTGATTGAGCTGGTCTTAATCACCATCAACTGATTCCTACTAGTTGGTCCATCGACCAATGAGCGAAATACCTTAAAACAATGAGAAATATTATGTCGTGTTAAAAAGAGGTATCCCGTCTCCTTCCAGCGAATCGTTTTACTGTTTTTCTCCTAGGTTACTGACGGAGGAAATCCAGGGAATAAATGAGTGAGTGAATGCATGTGCGGTGTTATGGGCCCCACCGTCATATGGATATAGTCTGTGTATTGGAGGGATAGTTGTACCTGGATGACCGAAGCATATAGGAGAAGAATTTTTATTGTTAGCGCTGGATCACTTGCTATCATCCCAGATGTTAGTGCAGCTCTGGGACACAAATATCAAGCAGGTGCTTCTTCAAAATCAAGTTGTACAGCCCTGCATAATCATCAACCTTGCTGCCCTTCACCCAGCCCTTCATGTGCCTTGCTGGCTTAATCCAAGAAATCCACCCTTGTCTGTGAAGAGATCTTGTGGCTGCCCCAGAACCTTAGCCTACACCTCTCAGGGGCCAGTCCAAACTTGCTGACTAGTGTGGCCTTCATTGCCTTCATGTCTGGTCCTCTACCTCTAATATAAGGAGTGTGTCCTTCCCCACCGTGGGCATATGCATCCCCAAACTACCACCCCAGAGATCCTGTCAGAGGCACTGTCAGAGCCACTTTGGAGGCTGATAACCATGTATCTATGTCATCCGTCACTACATAACTGGCCATTAAATCCTTTGGGAGCCTGACTCTGGACTCACCAGTGTACACTGCAGGTATGTTGCCACCATTGCCATTGCTGGACCGCTCTCTCAGGGCTCTGATGTCCAGCTTTCTCATGCTGAGCTCATGGGCCATTTTCCTCTCCTCCATTACCAGCTTAGAGCTTGCTCTTTCTCCATTTTAGCAAGGGCCTACTCCTTCTCTAGCTTAGCAAGGGCCTGCTCCTTCTCCAATCACAATTTTACAAGCTCTAGCTTCAACTTTCACTCCTCGCTCCTGGCCCCAGCTCCTTTGGGGACAGGTTCCTAGATGACACACTGTTGCCTGATATGCTGTGGACTTCCAGTCCTGGAAGGATGTTACCCCCTACATCAGTAGGCTGCACGACAAGACCTACATCTTAGTCCTACTCCAATTCCTCCCCCTCAGACTCTAACCCTCCACCTCATCCACTTCTCCTTCTGGTTGAGCTACTGCCCATGCTTTTAAGGCTCTCTGAAGCTCTGCCTTCTAGGCACTTCCCTTATTGAGCACCCTTCTCTCCTTGCAGAATCCCTTGAGCTGGGCCACTGTGTAGGTTTCCAGGTTGGCCAGCTTGAATTCCATATCGCCAGATAGGACCACAGGCATTGTAGAGAAAATGAGTATGGGGAAAGCAGACTTTTGGAAAAAATCTAAGTTGTCAATCAGGGAGAATTGAAAAAGTTTTGAATTGATCTTAACTGTAGAGTTGTAGTGAACATTGACTTACTATGTGATATTGCACAAACACAAGTTCTATCCTCACCACTGAAATTGGTTCTCTAGTTGGTAGAGGTTTGCACACTGTCCACCTAGGGACCTCAATTCTATTCTGGGTAAGATAGATACACACTTTAAATTGGCCAGTGCTCGCCCTCTGGTAGCCTGGCACAGAGCAGGCAGGCTTAACTTAAGAGGCAATGTGTGTAGTATTTGTGCAACACACACACTCAGTAATACAATGAAAACACCACAAGAAGTCTCCACACAGGTTTAGAAAAACAGAGATTATTTATCTAATTAAAACAAGCCCAAAATGACAAAAATCCAATACTTAGAAGTCACTAGCGGTCAAAATGTTAATTGAGGTCATGAGGGACCAGTACAAATACAAAGTTCAGGTGACCGCGATGGAGGGCAGGCCGGGTACAGGACCCAGACAGGTACCGCTGAAGAAATACCTTGGCTGAAGTAAATGTCAATGTTAAGAGCTTACTGCGTCGTTGACGAGTGGCCCAAAGCGAGTCGTTGTCGCGCTCAGTTGAAGTGAATGCAATGCGTCATCAGCAAGCTGCAAAGAGTGGTGTCATTGAGCCGCGCAGTCTTTGGATCCACTGTGATCAGGCAGCCTCTGCATCAGTGTAGAAGGCCGATGCGGCAGAATTTCTCACGCAGTCGAGGCGATGCGTCGGGTTTTTTCAGCAATCAGCTGCAAAGCCCACTTCAGAGGCCCCAGACTGGAGGGGGCACCTCAGGCAAGGGTAGGACTCACAGATAACAGAGCCCAGCAACACGAGCAGGATTGCAGATAGTCTCTTGTGTCCCTGAGACTTCAGAATAAAGGAGGCAAGCCAGCATGTCCTTGTAGTCAGTCTGGGTTCAAGTGAGAGGGGTCCAGTCCTTGCCCTCAGTAGGGCAGAGATCAGGGGGCAGTGGGGCAGCTCAGCAAAGTAGAGAAGCAGTTCCTCAGAACAGTCAATCAAGGCAAAGTGGCAATCCTTACAGCCCAGCAGTCTTTCCTCCGGCAGAGTTCTTCCCAGGTCCAGTTGTGTACTGATTTGGTAGGGTCAAAGTCCCACTACTTGCACCCAAAAGTGCCTTTGATGTAGACGGTGACTTTAAAGGAGCCCTCTGAAGTACACAAAGATCTCTTTCAAGGTAAGTAAGTAAGTAGTTTATTATGCTTGATTGATTAAAACCATTGCATATACATAGCATATTAATAACTCCATTTAAACAAAATTAAAATTTCTAAAAGGTCCTTGTTCAGTCCGTAATAAAAATTTGGTGTGGTTTAAAAGAGCCCACGGAGAATGTCTCTGGTTCGGGTTTTCCTAACCTTCAGTGGTTCCAAAAGTATTTATTTTATTAATTTGTGGAAATTACCGCTGTGCAAAGTAGGCTATTAAAAGAAAAACCCTAAGTTCGAGTTTGTGCCATAGCAGTCTTGCACCCTCAGTCCTTATGGTATTGTTGTGCTGCTCAGCTGCCTCAGATCTACCGTGCATTTCTATATGCAGTTTCTTCTCTACTATGTTGAGGAATTTTGTGAATCAGCAGATCAGTTCTGTGGAATCAGATTTGAAACAGGCCAGCACCGCCTGTCTTCAGGTGCGGATCCCTACTTGATTATAGAGAGGTCGAAGTAGTGAACGTCTTTTATTTGCTAGGCTTGTGCAAATGCAAATTATATGGACAAGAATTTCTGGTCCGTGAGTGCATAAACAGCAGGTGTTATCTCCAGGCTTCCTCTTCCAAGGTGGAAGATGAGGTAGAATTGGCATTGAACCCAGCCGATATTTTAAGTATTTCTCTTTCAGTGTGATGTTGAATCCTGCACTCAGGTATGATTGTGGTTTGGCTGTAACGTAGTAGTTAAGTACTTGCCAGCCGTGTGCCCTTTTTACGTCTCGCCTTGTGACGCAGCACATGCGCTTCTCGCTTGCAAGATCTATTGTCGTCGGTTTTGCTTCGGAAGCGAGGTGGAAGCTCCACCCATGCTTTTCATTGGCGCACGTCAAAAAGGCTCGCTTTTAATTGCAAGGGAGGCATGTTTGTTCCCTCCCTGTCTCCTGTTTGCCACGCCTGCCCGGACAGGAGATTGTGCACGCGCACGGCGTCTCTTTTGCTCGCTGCGTCTCTTTGGAAGACACAGTGCAGTGCCCCAGCGCAGTGTCCGGGTCTTAGTCTATGACGATGCGTCATAAAATGCAGCGCTCTCGTTCAGTGTGCACGTGTTGTTCTGCTCACAAGTATGTGCTGAATGCGGCTTTTTTCAGGACAGTCTCATGATGTGAACTGGCAGCGTGTTCACTGACAATATTTAGCACTTTCCGCGTCACACGCCGGTCTCATGCCGTGGGAAGCAGTGCAAGATGTGGTGCCCCATACAGCACGGTGGTCCAATGGAGTGCGCATGCAGTGTAAGGTGCAGCGCCCACTAGTGTGCAAGCCTCGCACGTTAAGATGGCGTTCACTAGTGATGCGCACATCCCACTGTCTCGCCAGGCAGTGGAGCATTCAGCATCCTACACTGCAGTTTGCACATCTCATGCTGTGAGCAAGCAGTGGCTTCGTGCAGTGACCCAGTGTAGTGCTATTGACGTTGTTTGATATGTATTTACACGATATAGCGCCCAATCGGCCATTAATTAGTAAGTGAGCATCCGATGCAGTGTATAGACAGTGGAAGGTGCACACCCTGCCTGGTGAGACAGTGGGGTGAGCGCATAACTACTGAATGACATCCTACACTGCCATCTTAACGTGCGAGGCTTGCACAGCTGTGGGTGCTGCATCTTACACTGCATGCGTACTCCATTAGACCACCTTGCCCTGTGCAGCCTCCAGTGCCGAAGCGCCCGGTGCAGTCTCCAGTGCAGTGCGCATAACTCATGCCGTCACCAGAGAGTAGGTTACATGACGAGTTGCAGTGTGATCCCCCCTGTAGCGTGACCATCTCATGCATGTGATCTGGCATCTAAATATGTAGTGCCATGTGCAGTTTGCACGTTGGTTCTCGTGACCAAGCAGCGTAGGACGCAATGCCTCTTCAGAAGTATGCTGTAAGTTGGCACTGTAAGATGCAGTGCCTGTGTCCAAGGGATTGCACAGCTTTCCAGCGGTGAGCACGCACAGCAAGATACAGTGCCTACAGTGCAATTTGCTCCTCTCGTGCGCTAAGCATGCAGTGTAAGATGCTGCGTTTGCATCCCTCACTGTGAGCAGGGCAGGCAATGCAAGATGCAGCGCACACACCCCTCAATGTGAGCAGGAAGTGATAGAGGCAGTGCCTATTACCTATCCTATGAGTAGGCAGCGTAAAAAAGCAATACTGCGTTGCAATGTATAGGCCTGCGAGCAAAGAGTAATCTTTTTCGAGTTTCTATGCACTTTGCTATTGGTGTGTGCAGTTCTGAGTAGCATGCAGTGACAACTGTCGGGTTTCTCGGAGCTCCATTTACTGGACACCCCGCCTCCCACCATGCAATGCTGCTGATGTGGTCTGGAGCGCCCTCTACGGGAGACAGGAGACGTGGACGGCAGCCGCGGGTCGTGCTATAATGCACGAACATGGAGTAATTGAATTAAAGCTGATGACGCAGGCCCCCAGACCATAAAACCACAATACTTTAAAAGCAACTGCAAACTATCTCCGTAGTAATAGGGCGAGAGCAGCTGACGCACACAAATAATAACCCGTGTGTGTGTACACACTAATAATCTTTGTGTGCACCCTTAGATACGGGCGAGGCTAGCTTATGACACAAATAATAACGTGTGTACGGAAAACGCGCTGTATTGCCGGACCTCCTTTTCAAAATCACAAAAACTTTACATTGGTTTCTCCGAGTTCTAAACTGCGCAGCCTTGGGTCTGTTGCTCTTAAAGTGTCCGCCATTTTTTCCCCTCTTCCAATATAGGAAGGACGGCTGCAATGTGCTTTTAATGCGCAATGTTCCGTTAACACATCAGTAAAAGACATTGCCATTTACAACGCAAATAGCTCTAACTCTCGCAAATGCAAGACCTATTGCATTGCAAATGCTTTTTGCAAGTGCTGCCTTGTCTTCTGCCGTTGTCAACACTTTGATGGATTTAGAGACCACTTTTTTAAAGCTAGTATGGGTCTCTATTGTTTCCCATACAGTTTACAACCCAAATTGTTCTAGGGAATCTCTGAGATATACTCTGGCTTGTGAGGTCCCTTTTAATGACAATTCAGTCCAGAGATGCCAATTTAATGTGTCTTGATCTGCTCCTTTGATCTTATGCCAGCATTTTATAAAAGCACCCCTTCTAGCCAGTGTCTGTTTCTGGAGCCCAAACTCTAGCCTTATTTGGGCAGGAGAGGTGTAGTTTGGGATGTGAAAGATCGTTCTGTATGCCCTGGTAATTATTTTTTCCATGGTGATTGCATCTCTTCCTCGCATTGCCTCACTCCCGTATGTTATCGTCGGGATGAGTTTCATTTGGATGATCTCGAGTAGGGGACTCAATGAAGGCCCGGAGAGTACTTTTTTTTAGAGACTTCATGGCAAAAGTTATGGTGTTACCTTTCCCTCTTAGTGCTTCTTTTTGAGGGTTGAAAGAACCTTTGCTGTCTAGCAGGACTCCTAGATATTTGGTATTCCTTTGCTAGTTCTAGTCGTTGTGTATCCAGGAACCAATGAGGTGTTTTCTTCTTGGAAAGGTTTATTGCCATTGTTTTTGTCTTCCCTAAATTTATCTTTAGTGCATTCTCGTGTGAGTATTCTTTTGTTGCATTTAATAAGTGTTGTAGTCTGAACGGTGTTCGGCTTACTTACACTAGATCATCGGCATATAGATGATTGGAGATGGTCATCTTGCCGAGCTTTGGGGCATGCAAATTGCATTTGTCCATCCTTGCGGGTAGATCTGCCATAAAGAGGTTGAATAGCATAGGTGCGAGGACACACCCTTGTTTCAGCCCTTTGGTGGTGGTGATGCGCCTTGATAGATGTATCCCCGTCCCCAATTTAACTTTAACTCATGAGTCTGTGTGTAATAATTCGAGTTGTTTTAGGAGTGCTGGTGGAATGTCCCATTTTTTCAGCTTCTGCCACAATCTTGCTCCATCGTTGTGGTCAAAGGCTGAGCTGTAGTCGATAAAGCACAGAAATGGCGGTTGCCTTGCTTGTTTTGCGGCATCAATCAAGAGGGTTAGGGCCATAATGTTGGTAACTGTTCCAATGTTTTTGCAGAAGCCAGTCTGGTTTAACCCCTTGACCGCGGCGCAAATTCCGCCGCGGTGCTGGCGAAATAATGAGTGGGCGGGGTTCGGACGGCCCCCGGCCGTCCTCCGCACACGCCCACTGTGACGTCGGACGGCCGGGGGCCGTCTGACGCATGCAAGGGGTTAATGGTATGATGGATAAGGAGGAGGCCCCATAATTTATGGTGTTACCTTTCCCTCTTAGTGCTTCTTTTTGAGGGTTGAAAGAACCTTTGCTGTCTAGCAGGACTCCTAGATATTTGTATTCCTTTGCTAGTTCTAGTCGTTGTGTATCCAGGAACCAATGAGGTGTTTTCTTCTTGGAAAGGTTTATTGCCATTGTTTTTGTCTTCCCTAAATTTATCTTTAGTGCATTCTCGTGTGAGTATTCTTTTGTTGCATTTAATAAGTGTTGTAGTCTGAACGGTGTTCGGCTTACTTACACTAGATCATCGGCATATAGATGATTGGAGATGGTCATCTTGCCGAGCTTTGGGGCATGCAAATTGCATTTGTCCATCCTTGCGGGTAGATCTGCCATAAAGAGGTTGAATAGCATAGGTGCGAGGACACACCCTTGTTTCAGCCCTTTGGTGGTGGTGATGCGCCTTGATAGATGTATCCCCGTCCCCAATTTAACTTTAACTCATGAGTCTGTGTGTAATAATTCAAGTTGTTTTAGGAGTGCTGGTGGAATGTCCCATTTTTTCAGCTTCTGCCACAATCTTGCTCCATCGATGTGGTCAAAGGCCGAGCTGTAGTCGATAAAGCACAGAAATGGCGGTTGCCTTGCTTGTTTTGCGGCATCAATCAAGAGGGTTAGGGCCATAATGTTGGTAACTGTTCCAATGTTTTTGCAGAAGCCAGGCTGGTTTAACCCCTTGACCGCGGCGCAAATTCCGCCGCGGTGCTGGCGAAATAATGAGTGGGCGGGGTTCGGACGGCCCCTGGCCGTCCTCCGCACACGCCCACTGTGACGTCGGACGGCCGGGGGCCGTCTGACGCATGCAAGGGGTTAATGGCATGATGGATAAGGAGGAGGCCCCATAATTTCAGTTCTTCCAGGATTAATCTTGCATAGTATTTCGCGTCGTTGTCGATAAGGGTGACAAATCGGTCGTTTTTCATGTCGCACTTATCGCCCTGCTTGTAAATTGGTGAAATTTTTTAACGTTTCCATGATTCTGGAATTACTTCACTGTCTGCCAGGCTAACTGTGGGGGATGAATCAGTGGTTTGTGTGTGAACAGGACACTATCTATTGAAGTGTAAGTGTCAGCCCCTCCCATTACTCCCTGCCCAGGAAGACCCCTTAGAATGCAGATGAATGCGGATGAGTAGTCAGAATGCGGATAAGCCTCATCTTCCAGTGTTTGTGGCTGTCTAGAGGGACTGCACAAAGTGTAGCTGTCACCCATCCCAGACATTTATTGGAGACAGGATGCAGGCACACAGAGGAAAGTTGAGAGCAGAGAAATGTCTGCCTTCTAAAAGTAGCATTTCTAAAATAGTAATGTCAAAATCAACTTTACCACTAAAGAGGATTTATGATTACCATTCCAAAGATATGAAACATGATTTAGCTACTCGATTCGAATCAGGAAGTACAACTTAAAAGTGTTTTAAGGAATTCCCAATGCTAGCCTATTAGAGGAGTAGGCCTCTCAGTAGTGAAAAACGAATTAAGGTGTTTGTCACTACCAGGACATGTAAAACTTAAAAGTACATGTCCTACCTTTTAGTTACACAGAACCCTGTCCTTAGGACTACATATCACTACCTTAGTTGTGACCTATAAGTAATAAAAGGGGAGTTTAAGGATTTGTAAGTGGTTTTAAATGCCAAGTCGAAGTGGCAGTAAACTGCACACACCGGCCTGGCAATGGCAGATCTGAGACAGTTTTGAAAGGCTACTTGTGTGGGTGGCACAATCAGTGCTGCAGGCCCAGTAGCAGCATTTAGACTACATGCCGTGTGTATATGGTATACCACTTTACAAGGGACTTACAGGTAAACTAAATATGTCCATCAGGTATATACCAATGTCACCATGTTTTAGGGGAGAAGCGCACGCACCTTAGCATGGGTCAGCAGTGGTAAAGTGCTCAGAGTCTTAAGGAGAACAAATAGATACAGCAAAAAGTGAAGATAAGCAGGCACAAAGTTGGGGGAAAACCATCCTAAGGATGACAGGTACAACAGTGTGAAAAGGCCAACGCATAAACCCACTCACATTTTGGTTACATATATTTGTGCAATCCTTTCACTGCAGTGATGCAAGTTTTTGTAGGGTGAAGAAGAAGCTTGCCAGACTAGGGCACTGTGCGGAATGAAAGCGAGTACAAAGATGGATAATGAACTTCTTTATTCGGTAGCACCAACACAGACTCCGCAGGGGTGCGGAGCAAAAGAAGATACAGCTGCTCTGTCAGTCACCAGCTGAGAACTGTCAACATTCTAGAACTTAGCTGGTGACAGGGAACGCAATACATATGTTGTCCGTAGGTGGACATAATTATACAGATCGCAACACATCTTCCTCCTTGGGGAAACAGGGGAAGAGAGAGAGAACGAGAGATAGAGAGAGAGAGAGAGAGAGAGAGAGAGAGAGAGAGAGAGAGAGAGAGAGAGAGCGAGAGAGACAGTGTATCACAGGTACAAGGCGCACTAGGCATGAACATAGAATAGCAAAGCGTTGCATGTGAGTATTATTTACAAACATAATCTGAGAGTTTCAAAGGAGGCACTAACCTTCTACCTACTCTACTTGTACTACTGGAACAAGGAGTCTCTAGCATGGGTGTAGCGCTGGGCTCGGAGGATGAGGCCTGTACCTCAATATTGGTTTGAGAAGAATCACTGTCAACTTCCTCATCTGACAAATCACTCATTGCTCTGCCCTGTGTGGGGGTGCACGAATCAGTGTTGGGGTGGTTACCCCTGGTGGGACTGCCTGGATCGAAGCTGTCATAATCTACACGGGTTTGTTTGCACAAGGAAAGCGCAGAGAAATGCCACATTTTACCATCACTAAGGTGTGCAGCGTTGCAAAATACCTTGCGCACTGATAAGGGCTGCGAGAACTTGTTCATCCCTTTGCTTGTGTATCCGCTCCTTTTTACTCTGACCATGTCTCCAATATTTAATTTGACAGGTCTGCAACCATGTTTCTTGTCATAACGGTCCTTGCAACTGGATTGTGCCTCTACCAACCTACTCTTCACTTGGTCGGCCGACCAATGAACTCTTTTTGCAGCCATTAACCAACCTATGTTGTCCTTTGACAAGGGTGTCCTACCTCTCATGAGTTCAAAGGGGCTATGGCATTCGCATTCCTTGCGAGAAATGCACGGGCATGCACGCATGCGCAGAGCACCCTGAGACGGCGAGGAAGAGGAGGAGGGCAGCCCAGGGACGCCGCAGTCAAGGTAAGTCTTTTTTCTTTTACCTTGAATGTATTTTTAATTAATTCTTAATAGGGGGGGTGGAGGCAGGTGGCGGAGCGGAGTTCCACGGAGTTTGTTCCCAGCTCCGTGGACCTCCGCGTAGTCCTGCTCCGCCAGCTCCACCCAGGGTATCTGAAACTTGATTGGGAAGGGTCAAGCAGGTTGTTTCTCCCCACGTGTTCGGTGAGTTGGAGGTTGATGGCCTTCTTCAGGACTATGGCGAGAAACAGGAGTAGCACGATGGGGCAGTAGTTCTGGAGATAGCTGGTGTCTGCGGAGGGCTTCTTGAGGAAGGGTCTGAGCTTTTCCAGGCGTCGGGAAAGGTGGCTGTGGTGATGGAGGCATTGAGGATTGTGGTGAGCTGGTGGCAGATCTTGTCGATCCTGAGGTTGAAGAGTCGACGGGGAATGGGTCAGAGGGTGCTCCCGAGTGAATGCATTAAGGCAGTAGTGTTTGGTGCACTAAGTTGTTCCCATGTGTGGGTGGTCAGTGGCTATCATCGTAGGAGTGGGGAGGCTGAGGAGGTCAGTAGGTTGGGGATCAAACTTTCTGTATATTGTGGCTATCGTGTTATGGAAGTGGTCTGCAAGAGCGTTGCAGAGTTCCTGTGAGGAGGGGAATCGAGTTTTCAGAGGGTGATGGGCAGGTGAACTCTCTGACGATGGTGAAGAGTGCTATAATCTGGTTGGCGCTGGCCTCGATGCGGTTTCTCAGGGCCTTGTTTTTCGTGCCTTTAAGTTGGTGCTGGTAGTTGTTGAGGGCAGACTTGAAAGTGGCTCATTCAGTGTCATTTCTGCTGGCGCGCCATCTCCTTTCTAGTTGTTTGCATCTGCGTTTCAGCACGCTGAGTTCTCTGGTGTACCAGGTGGCTCCTTTGGTGGGTTTGTGCATTTTGGCTGGTTTTATGGGGGGCGATGAGCACAGCCATAAACACAGCCAGTGAGGAGAAGTCTTTTGCCACCACTGGCAACAAACCATCATCTTTTTTCCAGTGATGCAGTGCATCTGCTGCTCTTTCTTCTGGTGCAGGAAGATGATGTGAAGAGGATCAACACTGGATCAGGAAGGGTACCACCACCACCAAAATCAAAGCAGATATCTCTGAGAACTACAATGACTGCATTCATGGTTGAGAACAGTGAGTCTGAAATTGAATTGTCCCAGCAACAATCAGTATCGTACCAAGATTCTCTTACACCTGATCTTCTGGAGGCAAGTGCAGAGCAGGAAGTTGACCTCGCTCCAGGACTGGATGTTGTGACTACTATTCCATTTGACATATTGTCTTCACTATTTTCTCCTAGGAAAAGAAAGAGCACTTCCCCATCTTCTCTAAGCTCCCCCCCAATCAGATAAATGTGGTATGGACTGATCTCCCAAACACTGCCGTGGAAAAAACGGAAAAGTAAGAGTGCCAAAAGACTTGATTCGGGAGATGAACCAGTGATTGTTGATGAATTTATTACCAAAGAATTTGATACCAAAGTCTGTGAATGGCTTCAACTCAGAAATCTCAGCATCAGATTTTTTGCACTCATTTCAGTAATTTCTCCAAAGCCTGGAAGAGGCTGAGGATCATGCAGAGTGATAAAAAGAATCCCTGTAAAAACCCTCCTACAGGAGGTTCCAACCGACTGGAAATCTGCATTCTACATTCTGCAACGCTTGTTTAAGCATTACAGGTCTATTAATGATTATGTTCTATAAAAGTGAGGGAATGAAACTGCCAAAACTATGACAATGGAGGTTGACAAATAGAGGCTGGAGGAGTGCCTGTTACAAATGCGACTGCCTTTTTTGATTTTGACCGTAGAAGTCAGCAAACAGGATTGTACCGTGAGCCAAGCCATTCCATCCTTCCACATGCTGCAGGACCATGTGCCAAAGTAGGAAGAAACATACACACATGTCAAGGAAGAAGCAGCTGCTCCTTTCGCCAACAGTTTAATCCTTTGTGTAGACACAAATTAAAGGCTTCAAAAAGAGATTGTGCCCTCTGAAGAGTATGTCTATGCCACAATACTGGATTAACAGTATAAAATAGGCCACACACTGTCATTCCTTTTTCATCACTGGATGTCCCCATTTGCTAGAAATGGATGCCTTCGACACCGTTTCACATCGCACGCTCGCAGCCAGACTTCACGACGCAGGGATACAAGGAACCGCCCTCGACTGGATCCAATCCTTTCTCTCCAGCCGAACCCAGAGGATCAGACTCCCTCCCTTCCTCTCCGAACCCACCGATATCAACTGCGGAGTACCCCAAGGATCATCGCTCAGCCCCACGCTCTTCAACATCTACATGGCCCCCCTCACCGCCATCGTCAGACAGCATGGGCTCAGCATTGTATCCTACGCCGACGACACCCAGCTCATCCTCTCACTCACGAAGAAGCCTGAAGACACCAGACTCTGTTTCCAGGAGGGAATGAAGATCGTGGCAGCCTGGATGAAAGACAGCTGTCTGAAGCTCAACTCAGAGAAGACCGAGGTCCTCATCCTCGGACCCTGCACCTCCGCCTGGGACAACACCTGGTGGCCCTCCGCCCTTTGGGAACCCACCCACCCCTACAGACCACACACCAAACCTCGGCATCATCCTTGACTCCTCCCTCTCCATGAGCCGCCAGATCAACGCCGTTGTCTCCACCTGTTTGAACTGCCTACGCATCCTCCGCAAGACCTTCAAATGGATCCCCCCTACTGCAGAAGGACCATCACCCACGCACTCATAACCAGCAGACTCGACTACGGCAACGCCCTATATGCCGGAATCAACAGAACCCTTCTACACAAAGTCCAAACCATCCAGAACGCCGCATCCAGACTCATCCTCGGGACTCCGCGTCACGAACACATGACTCAACACCTACGAGACCTCCACTGGCTCCCAGTCGAGAAGAGGGTCACCTTCAAACTCCTCACCCATGCCTACAAATCCCTCAACAACATCGGACCCAAATACCTCAACGAGAGAGTATCCTTCCACGTACCCAAGAGGAACCTCCGCTCCGCCGACCTCGCCTTGGCAGAGGTCCCCCGCATCCACAGAAACAGAACAGGCGGGAGAGCCTTCTCCTACATCGCAGCCAAGACCTGGAACGATCTCCCTGTGAACATCAGGCGCTCCCCGACACTGCACACATTCAGGAAGGACCTCAAGACCTGGCTCTTCGACTGATCCGGAGCTGCTCCCCCTCCACCCCCACCCCCAGCGCCTTGAGACCCTCACGGGTGAGTAGCGCGCTTATAAACCCCTGATTGATTGATTGATTGATTGGTCAGAAAAGCAAGCGACCTAGAAGATGAAAGATTGCAATTGATGGGCATAGCAGAACTAAAGTGCTACCGTTAACCTCTGTAGAGAGCCGTAGTGGCTCCAATTCCAGAGCATGTTGCAACTGCAGCAGAAGTGCCCTCCCAGTAATAAAACAGTCACCTGCTAATAAACCTACAATACCAATAGCATCCCTTTCACTTACAGCATCTGTAATAGGTAGGTTTATGAATATTCCAGTATTAAAACCAAGCACGCAGATACAGAACAATGCCTATTTACTTCTATGTGGGAAAAGACTGAAAGAGACCTATCACTGTGGACGGGAAAGATGTGATTTAATCAAAGTAAAGCAGACTAATGGTTCATGTGGCAAATCATAACTGGTTGTGGACATGATGGTCAGAGCTAACTTTTTGATATTGTTATTGTTTGAGAGAGCAATCATTCAGGGTAGATGGAGATAGTTGTCATGGATTATTGGGTACTAGATTGATCCTAAGGGATTTGTATGTCAGTTTATGCTCTATACTCTGACTCTTTGCACACCATGCATACCTTTACTCACAAATATTGTCATTTTCTTTTTTCATTCTACAGACCTTCTCTTCTTCAATGAACCTCCATGGGACACTAGTTCTGTGGTTCACTCCTGCTCTCAAGACGGGCAATATCAGAAGAATGCAGTTGCACCATTTGTATAAATAATTTTTCTTAACTTTTATTACAAATATTTTTGAACTGTGTGCATCCTCCTCTTCATTTTAGATTGAAGTCTAGATATACATAGCTAAGTGGGGAGTCTGTTGGATGGTGAAGGATGTTTGTGCATGTTAACTTAACTGGCATTTCCCTTCCATGACAGATCTACCATGCGTATGAACTTGCTGAATTCTGTGTATATTACTGTCTAAGGATTCCCCATATTCCCCCTACCCATCCAGTTATCGATTCCCTAACACTCTTCCCCTAAGTTGTTAGATCTGTTGTGCTGTAATCTATTTCCACCATCAATGGATCGCAAACCTGGTGGGGTGAATGCGGTGTAAGCAATGATAAACTATTACAGGGGGAGGCTACAAACATCCGCAAATTTACCCAAAGGGGCATCATTGTGCAGAAAATACATTATAATAATTGTAGGCCAATGATATGTAGTGTACACTATTGTTCACAATGTACATCCCACAGAGAAGTAATGTACTTGAGGATTATTCTGAAGTAACCACTCACAGACCTGAATGTTTATTACACTTACTATAGTAAATGACTCTTCAGAGAGTTAACTTATGCTGCCTTTTATCTTTGATTTTCCACTCGCTCTGTCTTTTAAAAAGTTTCCTGTTACAGAATGAGAATACTTCCTTGCTGTTTCACCAGATCCATTCTGAATAAGAACCCTGTTTTTCCTGTGAGATCAACCTGTTTGGACCTGTAGGGCCCCCAGCAGTTACACCCTTTGGCAAAATCCCTTCATTAACTAACAGATACCCAGAGGTAGTGGTAGAGGTGCTAGGCAATACATTTGTCAATGGTGAGTCGTCACTAGCTGTAGAGGGTAGGGCAGAACAAATATATAACTACTGATGGGATGGTGGTTGCTCAGATGACTTCCAGTCATGATGGAGAAAGGCAAAGTTCATGCCTCATCAGATTTCCAACATCTGATTACAGGATGGTGGACTCGAGCCCCCATTGGGGTTAGCCTGGTAATGGAGCTCAGGTGAAGTTAAGACTAGAGAGAGGAAAATTAGGGTGGTCAGTTGGATAATTTGTTTGTCATGGGCCAGGTTAGGGACTCAGACTAAGGGCCATATTATGACTTTGGCGGTGTGGGAGCGAGGCCGCCACTTTGCCGCCGCGCTCCCACACAGCCAAAGCCAAAACAGACCGCCCGCCAGATTATGACATTTTAAGTCGCTGGTGGGCAGTTCTTTGGCGTTCCCATGGCAGTGCCTTTGCATGTTCCTGCATGGAATGAAATGCACAATGTTGTGCATTTAATTCTATGCAGGAACATGGGGGTGCATGCAGACAGGAGGGCACACCATGTTCCCCTCTGGTGCACCCCACGGCGCAAAGGCACCGGAGTTAGACCTGTCAGACTTAGGGTTGTCTTCCCCCACAATTTGTGCCTCTTCCACTCCATTTTGCTGAACCTATTTTTGTTGGCCTTGGGACTCTGTGCACTTTACTACTGCTAATTAGTGCTAAAGTGCTTGTGCTCACTCCCCTTAAACATGGTTACATTGGCTTATAGCCTAATAGCATATTTAATTTATGTGTAAGTCCCATATAGAGTGGTATACCATATACCCAGGGCCTCTAAATTAAATGCTACTAGTTGGCCTACAGCATTCATTGTGCCCCCCACCTAAGTAGCACCTCAAAACATGTTCTAGATCTGCCACTGCAGCCTGAATGCAGTTTTAAACTGCCATGTCAACTTGACATTAAAACTCCCTTGCCAAGCCTGTAACTCCATTTTTGTTATATATAGTCAGCCCTAAAGTAGGCCCTCGATGGCCCATAGTGCAGGGTGCTATGTAAATAAATGGTGGGACATGTACTTTTAAGTTTGACATGCCCTGGTAGGGGCCAGACATGGGTCCAGTGCTCTCTGTGCCACTGGATTTAAGCTAGCCTGGCTGACGAGGGGTGCTACCCCGAAACCAATCCCAGGATGCATGTTTCCTGTCCAGGGAGGACATGGGCAGGCAGTTTGGGCTGGACTGCTCCCAAGGGGAGCAGGGGTAAGACTGAATTGCACATGGCTGGCCCCAAACTAGGGTGGTGTGGTGAGCAAATAAACAATGTATTAAACACATATCTGTGACTGTGAGTGAATGTTTGATTTGTTCAGCATTCCAGCCATCATTTGTTCCTTGTACTTTTAGAATGTTGGCATTTTTCTACCCTTTTGTGCCTGTAGCCTGGCCTGGGTCACATGACTGGGTGTAACTGACAGTTAGACTTTGTGAATTCCTCCCAGACACTCTCACACAATAGAGGGATTAAGTGTGCCTGAATGGGCCATCTACTGGCAGGATGTGCGGTTGGAGCTGAGCACAGGCCCATTTCCACTGAATAGCCTGTGCTCTGCTTTCACTCAAAGGGCCTAAGGACCACACATTGTCACTGGAGCTAGCTTGGAGCCAGGACAGGGGAGTTAAGAAATTCCTTGCTGTTCAAAGCCACTGTCTAGAGACTTCTCCCACCTTCCAGAACTAGGGCACCAGGATATAAAAGTAGGACCTCAGAACCAACTCTTCAGTATACTTCTGGACCTGTGGATGCTCTGCCAGGAAGAAGGACTGTTGTGATGCTGAAAGGACTGCCACTCTGCTGGACTTCTGCTGCCTTGCTGAATTGCTGCCTTTCTGCTTCCTTGCCTAGTGAAAAAGAACTAGGCCTGCAACATCATCTTGAACCCAGGGCTACTAGAGTGATTCCAAGGGCTAGTCTGCTTGCCTCCTGATCTGAGCCTCAGGGACATTACCCCCCCCCCCCAATTTGATGCACTAGCACCTGGACCCGACTAAAGTGATTTCATGATCCCCAAGTGGTACTCCTCAGGTCCTGGACCCTTGGTGTGGCTCGGGAAGCCTTAATCGAGATTTTGGGCTTTTTGCGACCATGAAAGGACCCATTCAAACCAAGACCTCGCCGGTTGCACCGAAATTTAACATGCAGCTTCGTCAGTCTGACCCTTCGCGTTACAGCATCGGCCACTCGCAGGAACCGCCAACGCAAAGCTCCAGCAATGCCCGTCCATGACGCCTGGCCTGCTCTTCACGCTACTTTGTCAGACACCCTCAACTCTCTCCCTTCCCCTCGCGGCCCCCTCTACAGTTAACTGGACTTTTGATACAGATTTAAGATCGTAAAACTTCACCGGGCCTAATCTGGTGACTGTAGCCGACATGTGCTCCATTGTGGTTGGCCTGAACTGCTGATTTTGACTCGGTCCAGCGAGACCAGCTAGCCATAGGTTGCACAATCTGCTTTTTGGAGCTATTTTCACTAAAATCTTTAAAAATTCATAACCCCGGTTCTACTGATTGGATTTTTGTCATTTTGGTGTCAAATCATTTATTAAAAAGAACTCTATAGTTCTAAATTGGGATTTTTCTTGGGCTGTTGCTTAACCAGGGTTCACACCCCAGTCAACCAGCAACCCAATGTCTAACACACCCTTTCCACCCACAACAGACTTACCCTTCTCCATATACCCTAAAACACTTAATCAGATTCCTATTTTCTACTTGGCCCTAACTGTGAACAGGTCCACCTCCTCTCTGATCCTAATTCAACTATTCCTTCCTCAGCTCTTCATACCCACCCCACTCACATCAAGCTACCCCTCCCTCATTAAAATGCCCCTCTAAAATCTCCAGTCTCTGTAAAATCTCTCTCTGGGCCTACTTTACTTCCTCCAGGTCCTATAAGACCTTCCGGAGGTCTGTAGTTGAGATGGGATATAGGTGGGCTGCTCTATGGGCTGTGGCGATGGATGCACCATCTGGGTTCCTCCAGCTGGGCAGTGAAGGAGGTGGATGTGGGTGCCTTCTCCACCTCCTGCAGAATCACCAGTCGACATAAGTCACCGCTATAGTGTCAATCGTCTGGTGGCACAAGCCAGGGACTATCTCCTGCTAGTGCCGGTCTTCCTTATCCTTGGACTCTGTGGCCAGGCCTCCAGCAGGATGGTCATATGAAAAAGGTTAAGATCATGAATTGTACTATCCACTGCAAGCTCATTTTTATAGTGAGACAGGCACACAGCTTTAGCCAAATGAAATCAAATTTATAATGAAATCAAGTTTACAAAGCATGCAGCTGCCTGATGCGTGTCCCAGCTCTAGAAACAGACTGTAAGTAAAACAGAGAGAAAGTGAAACATTATGCATCAAATAGTTGTGCTTTCAGTTGTATTCTGACCAGGGTTTCTTTAGCAGTGCAGCAGAGCGATAGTGGGAGACCATTCAAGCCCTGGCAGCTAAGAAAGTAAAAGAATGGCCACCACCTGAGTTAGCCAAAACCTAGGTATCCTCAGAAGGAGGGCATCAGATGATCTCAATGATCTGGAAGGTCGGTACTGGATAAGTTGATTATTGAGATATTTCGGGGCCATCTTTTGAAAAGCTCGGAGAACCAATACTAGAGCTTTAAGCAGAATGAGTTTCCCTAAAGGCAGACATAGCAACTCTTTGAGGTGATCAGCGATTTATTGGCTGTGAGGGATCTGTAAAATCAACCTGGTTGCAGCATTCTGCACTGCTTGCAGGTGCTCAATTTATTGGCATAGTCAATTTTGGATGTGATCATCGCATGCACAATAGTTTTCTACATTTCTACTGCAAGTCTGTATAACATTTTACCTAAAAGCCAATAGTTAAAAGAAACATGCTAAATACAGAATCTGATGGTGAAAGGAAACCATATTGTCAGATTTGACTACCGGATTCTTGGCTGCTGTTATAGGCTGAGGATTGCTACAGATCTCTGTCGAGTTCTTGTCATTTGACCAGCCTTTTGTCCAAGGAAGAACACCTCTGTTGCACTGCAGGGGTTTGGCATTGGAAATAAGCCCCGGTGGAGCTGGCATAGTGCCGCTACGTGGAGTTCCGAGGTGTTGGAAAAAAACTCTGTGGAACTCTGCTCCACTCCGCTGCCCTCCACCCTCCCTAATTTATTTATTAAAAAAAAAGGCACTTACCTGCTGGGGCGACTCCGGGCTGCCTCCTCCTCGCCATGGTCTCTCTCTCCTCTCTGTCCTCGTCCAGGGAAAGCCCTATCTTGTGCGCGTGCAAGACGTACAACGTAGAGGTTTCCGTGGATGAGGACGGCGAGGACAAGGAGGAGAGAGAAACCATGACGAGGAGGAGGCAGCCCGGAGACGCCCCAGCAGGTAAGTGCCTTTTTTTATATATAATTAAATTAGGGAGGGTGGAGGGGCCGGCTAACTCCGCTCCACAACGGAGTCAGAGTTTTGCCTCAACAGAGCGCGGAGTAGGCAAAACTCCGTAAACTCCGCTGGTGGAGCGGAGTTCTCCACCTGGTGTTAATTGGAAATTTGTATGTGATTCTATGTTCCTGGGACTTTTTTTTCACACATAATTCATATACTATTTGCAGTTTAACCACCTGTATAATTATTTTTTGCTCAAATGTGTGAAAAGTGTAAATACATGAACTTAATGTGTTTAAAAATATTAACAACCTGCACAGTTATATACATTGCCATAGAAAATTATGGGACATTAAATTAATGCTTCACAATTTATTTCATTATATATCATGCAAACTAATTGAGTTAAACTGGTTGAGTGAAATGATTATTGGCAAAAAATAGCAATAGCTTCAGGGATCCTGCTCTTTCCATACTCCAGTGCTCCTCCACCCTGGAATCCCACTCTCCTACACCACACCCTCTTCCATAATTCATTCAATACAATAAATATACTAATCTTTGGCTAGGAGCAAGTGAGTGTTAGGTAAGGTCTACAATTTCAGGTCTTGGGCTAGGTTTAGGTTTGACTGTGGAAAGGCTGGGCCATGTGGTCAAAGGAAGGAAGAATATGAAGCAATGAAAGAGATGGCATAAGAGAAAAAGAAACTTGGAAAAATAATGTAGGAGAAATGTAGCACATTTCGGGATGGGAGCGGATGGTAAATGGTAGGTATTGGTAGTCAGTGAACTCTAGGTAACCCATCTCTTCTTCTTCCCCTTCATTTAAATGGCAGAAACAGAAACATGGGAACATGGGCAATTTAAAATGGGTTGGGAACCAGGCTTAGAAACAAGGAAGGAATACCTTAATAGATAAAGTTGTTATTGTATTGTATTGTAATTGCATTTGTATTGCGCTTACTACCCCTGACGAGGCGTCGAAGCGCTTTTTCGGCGAGTAGCACGCTACTCCGGGACCCATAGAGGATTAGTGTTGAATTAGTATAGTGAAACATGCAAGTAAATTTTAAGTGGTGAGAACAGATGTTGTCCCACCACCCATCTCAGCATCCGCTTCATCCTTCATCATGTACAGCGACGGATGTTACCAATAATGTGTAAACTGTGCTGGAGCACATAGATAATACAATTCAATGTCAGGTACCAGAAGTCCTTCCAGCTCATATGGGAGGGTAAACACTTACCACTTAATAGAGGGCACTTAATTGGCCCAAAAGAGATGTATAACAAGGGAGCGAGCATTGCAAAAGAATTGTTGTATGAGCTGCAGAGGTATAGTAATAAATGGATACGCCAGTTTCAACACAATGCCTAGTTTCATGAGTACAATGCGACACCCCATTTACAAGGAAAGCACTACTCTGCACATCACCTTCTTTTCTATCTGAGCCAGTGAAACTCTATAATTTTCTGTGATTATAGAGGAAATGCTGTGGCTGATCTAGAAGTATCTTAGGGCTGTATGGCACCATCAAAGAGGGTATTCCATTGAACTTTCAGGAGTGCCTATGGTAAGTGTGAATATTAAGGATTTATTCTAATTAATAAGTCCAGAAATACAGTTAAAATGTATGATCTCATGGATCAATGGCATTAAATGATGTGCCAGCTCTCTTACAAAAAGGAGCATATTGTCCACAGAAAGTGAAATCCAAAGACCCTTCTCACTAAACTATAGACCCCTATTTGAGTAGTGCTGTTATAATTTACAGGCTAGCAGTTAAACCGCCAACTCAGATAGAATCGAAGCAAGGGGACAGCCATGCTGAGTACACCTAGTGATAGGGATAGCATCAGACATAGGTTCATTCAAGCGAAACAGTACTGTGGGGTCCATGTATAGCAACCTAATCCAATCTAGAAATGACTGGGGAAGCCCCATTATGTCCTAGATTTAGAAACGAATAGTACAGTTCAACAGAATAAAGTGCTATGGCTGCATATAGAAAGACTGCCACAGGATGCAAATCAGGATCTAATTGATATAGTAGCACAAAAATGGTGCACAAGTTATGTACTGTAGACTGGCCAGATATAAATTGTAGGAAGTTGGGTTAATGGGTGGGGTGAGGGGTGAAACTACACCGATGCAGCAACCATATTCTTTGTCAGGGTGAAACACAAGCTGTTAGACCTGTCAGCCTTAGGGTGGTCTCCCCCAAATGTTTTGCCTTTGTCTCCACTTTTTGCTGATATATATTTCCTGGACCCTAGGGCTCTGTGCACTTCACCACAGCTGACCAGTGCTACAGTGCTTGTTCTCTCTCTCCTAAAGATGAAAAAATTGGCTTACACCTGATTGGCATATTTAATTTACTTGTAAGTCCTTAGTAAAGTGATACTACATGTACCCAGGGTCTGTTAATTAAATGCTACTAGTGGGCCTGCAACACTTATTGTGACACCCACTTAAGTAGCCCTTAAAACATGTCCCAGGCTTGCCGTTGCTGCCTGAATGCAGATTTAAACTGTCAATTCGACTTGGCAATATAACCCCCTTCCAAGCCTTAAACTCCCCTTTTATAACATATGGCAACCCTAAGGTGGGTCCTAGGTAGCCCACAGGGCAGGTTACATTGAAATAAAAATTTTGGACACATACTATTAAGTTTATTTGCATGTTGTGGTAGTAAAAAACTCCTACATTTGTTTTTCACTACTATGAGGGCTACCTCACCCATAGGATAACATTAGGTTGCCTTATTACATTTAATAAGTGCTAACCTTTGATTGGAAACAGGGAAACTTTTCATGTTTGGTGTCTGAGAAATTGTAACTAAAAATCCTCTGTAATGGTAAAGTCAGATTTTAAGTTACAATTTTGAAAATGCTACTTTTAGAACATTGGCATTTTCCTGTCCTAAACTATTTAGTGCCTTCAGCGTCTCCTGGGTCACATGCCTGGATGTAGTTGTCAGTTGGACTTTGCTTATTCCTCTCAGAGAGCCACACAATACAGGAATTAGGTGTGACTGGATAGTCCCTCAACTGGCAGGATGGAGGGGCAGAGCTGGGCACAGCCCTACCTGCAATTGAATATGCGGTGCTCTGCCTTCACACAAAGGACTTGTAACCCCTGCAATATTTGTGCAGCCAGATTGGAGCCAGGGCAGGGGAATCAGGAAACTTCAAGCACTTCAAAGGGCATTTTTCCAGAAACTTCTCCTACTCCATAGAAGGCACCTTGTATAAAAAAGGGGACCCTCAGACCCGTACTTCAATTCACATTTTGGGCCTGGGGAAGGATTCTCAGAGGATTGATGCTGCTGTGGCCTGCTGTTTACTCCACAAGACTGCTTTGCCGCACCTTGAAGACTGCTTTTTTGCCTGGAGCCTGCCTTGAACCTACAGAGGCCTGCCCTGCTGCTTGAGCCCTGCTTCATCACTTGTACCCAGGACTACCAGTGACTCCAAGGGCTAGTTTACTGGCCTCCTGTTCAGAGCCTTAGGGACAGAAAAGGCTCCTACCATCTTGAATCCACAACATGAGTGCATCCTACCCCCCTCCAAGTGGCGTCCCTCAGTCCTAGATCCTTGTTGGTGATGCTAAAAGTACCCAGATAGCCAAAATCCAGAACATGGCACTCAGAAACGTTTTGGCTAAACACTGCTGAGAAGTCGGCGGTCTTTTAGCGTTTGGACAGGAGACTGGCATCGTAAAGAGGCCCTAAGTTTGACCCCTCTGATGTACAACACTTTCCCTTCAGTTGCACAGGCTGGAGTGGGAATCGTAAATCTTACCCCTTTGAAGTCCAATGATTTTCATACTATTGCATAGACTGGAGTGGGAATACTAAATGTTACCCCTCCAAAGTCCAACACTTTCCATACGGATTCACAGACTTGAGTGGGAAGAGTAAATCTTACCCCTCCGAAGTCCAGCACTTTCCCTACTGTTGCGCAGACAGGCGTGGAAATAGTAAATATAACCCAGCCAAAGTCAGACACTTTCCATACGGTTTCACAGAATTGAGTGGGAAGAGTAAATCTTACCCCTCCGAAGTCCAACACTCTCCCTACTGTTGCACAGGCTGGAGTGGGAATAGTAAATGTACCCCTTCGAAGTCCTACAGTTTCCCTACTGTTGGATAAACTGGAGTGAGAATAGTATATCTTTATTCCCAGACTCTAATACTTTTCCTAAGATTCATTAAATATATCTTTTATTATCATTTGTTTCTTTTTTTTAATTTTTATTATTTTTTTCTATTTTATTTTTTCCGGAATTTTTAAAACAATTTTGTAAATAAACGTGTGTGTGTGTTTTTTTAAATATATAGTATTACATTTTAGTGGCATTTATTTAATTTAAATTATATTAATATTATGTATTAAAATATTCAAGATTTACTACTTAAAAAATTATATATATATATATATATATATATATATATATTATCTACTGGCGGTCGCCAGTAGATAGTTATAGTTACAACCTATTATCCATAGGAAATCCGCGACATTCTATTTGAAATAACTCTCTTGCCAGTTGACGTATCTTCGCAAAATTTTCAAACTTTGTGGCCCGCTCCGGTCCGCTCCTACCCTGAAAGTCTCGGGGATTCGTCAAGCGGGGGCTGAGAAAAAGGGGGTTCCAAAACGCGTTTTCCCCATGCAATTTTCCATAGGAAACTTTAGACACGGCTACAGCCCGAACTGCTGAACGGAATTACACCAAATTTGGCAAAGAGGTAGTTCTTGGTTCAGAAAGAACCCTTTTTGTTAAATGGTGTAAATCCATTCAGTAGTTGCTGAGAAAATCAAAAGAAAAAAAGATAGGTATATCTAAGGCCGCGGATCCTCCCGAGCACGAGCTTTATGTTAATTGGCTGTCAACACTCCAAATCAGGAAGTGTTGGCAGCCATTTTATCCCTCGGTAGAACCGAGGGACAGAAACAAGTGCGCAAAGCGCACAAAGGGGGCAGGGTAGAAACATCCTGACCCCTAGGTCTGCTCAGGGGTCCCACAGGACCCCCTGGGCAAAAAAAATAAAAAAAAAAAAAAATCGGCAGGATGCGCTCAGGGTGGGCCAAGTCCCGGGGGCATGCTGGGGGGGTTCATTTTATGTGTGGGGGCCTCTAAGGGCCTCCCAAGCCCGGGGACCACCACCCCGGGGCTTTATGGATAATGGTGCGGGAGGGCTCTGAGCCCTCCCGCAGCCCCGAGGACCACCACCTCCCCGGGGCTTCTTTTTTATATTTGAAAAACCTGTGTGGGGGGCTCCAGCCCCCACACGCCCGGGACCACCACCTCCCGGGGCACTAAGAAAAATGAAAATGGGGGTCCGTTTTGGACCCCCAAGCCCCGAGGACCACCACCTCCCCGGGGCTTTCTCGATGTAGGGAGGGGGCCGCACGGCCCCCTCCTGGAGCCTGTGGTGGCCCTGGGGACCGCCACCCCCAGGGCCGGCTCCTGCAGTGTCCCGGGGTGCCTACCCCGGGACACTGCTGTTTGCAATGACAGGACGGGAGCCTCTCGGCTCCCGTCCTGTCATTGCAAACTTGCTTTGGATATTGGAAGAGAGCAGGAAACCTGCTCTCTCTTCCAATATCCAAAGCCGATTGCTTTTCCACATGGGGAGCTGCATCTTAGCAGCTCCCCATGTGTAAAAGCAATGCCGGCTCCCGTAGGACACGGGGAGCCGGCGGGACTGTGGGGGGGATTGGGGACCCCACCACAGTCCCCAACCAGAGGCCAGGCCCCGGGGGATGGGGTCCCCGGGGCAAGTAGTGGCCCGGGAGGGGGGCCACGCAGCCCCCCTCCCCAAAGTAAAAAAATTTAAAAATTAAAAAAAAAGTGCAAGGCCGGCCCCGGGGATGGGGTCCCCGGGGCCTTAAATGGCCTGAGGAGGGGGGCCACGCAGCCCCCTCCAAATAAAAACAAAAAGAGGCCATGCCCCGGGGATGGGGTCCCTGGGGCCAATACAGGCCCAGGGAAGGGGGCCACGCGGCACCCTTCCCGTTTTTTTTTTAATTTTAATTTTAAAAAAGGGGTAAGGCCCTGGGGGATGGGGTCCCCAGGGCCTAAAAATAGGAAAAAGGAAGGGGGCCACATGGCCTCCCCTTCAGGGGAAAAAAAAAAAAAACGATCGGGCCCGCAGGCCCCGCCCCTTCCTTCACCACTCTGCAAACGCGCCCCCTGGCGCGTTTGCAGAGGGGAACAATTCCCCTTGAATACTGGGGGTCCCTGGGGGCCAACTAGCCCACCAGGAACCTCCAGTATGCGCCAGGGGCTGCCTTGCAGAGAGGTGTACAGAGGCCACGCCCCTTTTACACCTCTCTGCAACGCAGCTCTGTGGCGCTTTTTGGAGGTATATGGTGGGCTAGTTGCACCCCAGGGACCCTCAGGATTCAAGGGGAGTTAATCCCCCGACTTAAAACGCGCCACGGGGCGCGTTTGCACAGTGGTGAAGGGAGGGCGGGGCTTCAGGTGACATGTGTGCAAACAGGCCCCGTGGCGCGTTTTAAGATGGGGAATTAAATCCCCTTCAATCCTGAGGGTCCCTGGGGGCCAACTAGCCCAACAGGTACGTCCAGAAAGCGCCACAGAGCTGCGTTGCAGAGAGGTGTAAAAGGGGTGTGGCCTCTGTACATGTCTCTGCAACGCAGCCCCTGACGCATACTGGAGGTTCCTGGTGGGCTAGTTGGCCCGTAGGGACCCTCATGATTCAAGGGGACTTAATCCCCCAACTTAAAACGCGCCACGGGGCGCGTTTGCACAGATGTCACCTCAGGCCCCACCCCCACCCTTCACCATTGTGCAAATATTCTTCTAAAATCAGCCGAAATACGAATTCTGATTTACTCACCTGTTATCAGGAGAGACCTCAGTGCTGCATCTTTCAGCCCAGTACTAATCCTGAAAAGTAATTTTAACCGTACTTACCAGTAACTTGAATTTCCTTCCATAGGCTAACATTGACTGGTTTCACTCGGAAATTCTTCTAAGTGTGGAGTTTTGGAACTTTAAAATATTCCTCTAAAATCAGCCGAAATACGAATTCCGATTTACTCACCTGTTATCAGGAGAGACCTCAGTGCTGTATCTTTCAGCCCAGTACTGGTCCTGAAAAGTAATTTTAACCGTACTTACCAGTAACTTGAATTTCCTTCCATAGGCTAACATTGACTGGTTTCACTTGGAAATTCTTCTAAGTGTGGAGTTTTGGAACTTTAAAATAGTCCTCTAAAATCAGCCGAAATACGAATTCCGATTTACTCACCTGTTATCAGGAGAGACCTCAGTGCTGCATCTTTCAGCCCAGTACTGATCCTCAAAAGTAATTTTAACCGTACTTACCAGTAACTTGAATTTCCTTCCATAGGATATAATTGCCTGCTTTTTGCTGAAAAAGTTTCTAAGTGTTGATTTTTGAAACATACAAATATTCCTCTAAAATCAGCCAAAATACGAATTCCGATTTACTCACCTGTTATCAGGAGAGACCTCAGTGCTGTATCTTTCAGCCCAGTACTGGTCCTGAAAAGTAATTTTAACCGTACTTACCAGTAACTTGAATTTCCTTCCATAGGCTAACATTGACTGGTTTCACTTGGAAATTCTTCTAAGTGTGGAGTTTTGGAACTTTAAAATATTCCTCTAAAATCAGCCGAAATACGAATTCCGATTTACTCACCTGTTATCAGGAGAGACCTCAGTGCTGCATCTTTCAGCCCAGTACTGATCCTCAAAAGTAATTTTAACCGTACTTACCAGTAACTTGAATTTCCTTCCATAGGATATAATTGCCTGCTTTTTGCTGAAAAAGTTTCTAAGTGTTGATTTTTGAAACATACAAATATTCCTCTAAAATCAGCCGAAATACGAATTCCGATTTACTCACCTGTTATAAGGAGAGACCTCAGTGCTGTATCTTTCAGCCCAGTACTGGTCCTGAAAAGTAATTTTAACCGTACTTACCAGTAACTTGAATTTCCTTCCATAGGCTAACATTGACTGGTTTCACTTGGAAATTCTTCTAAGTGTGGAGTTTTGGAACTTTAAAATATTCCTCTAAAATCAGCCGAAATACGAATTCCGATTTACTCACCTGTTATCAGGAGAGACCTCAGTGCTGCATCTTTCAGCCCAGTACTGATCCTCAAAAGTAATTTTAACCGTACTTACCAGTAACTTGAATTTCCTTCCATAGGATATCACTACCTGCTTTTTGCTGAAAAAGTTTCTAAGTGTTGATTTTTGAAACATACAGATATTCCTCTAAAATCAGCCGAAATACGAATTCCGATTTACTCACCTGTTATCAGGAGAGACCTCAGTGCTGTATCTTTCAGCCCAGTACTGGTCCTGAAAAGTAATTTTAACCGTACTTACCAGTAACTTGAATTTCCTTCAATAGGCTAACATTGACTGGTTTCACTTGGAAATTCTTCTAAGTGTGGAGTTTTGGAACTTTAAAATATTCCTCTAAAATCAGCCGAAATACGAATTCCGATTTACTCACCTGTTATCAGGAGAGACCTCAGTGCTGCATCTTTCAGCCCAGTACTGATCCTCAAAAGTAATTTTAACCGTACTTACCAGTAACTTGAATTTCCTTCCATAGGATATAATTGCCTGCTTTTTGCTGAAAAAGTTTCTAAGTGTTGATTTTTGAAACATACAAATATTCCTCTAAAATCAGCCGAAATACGAATTCCGATTTACTCACCTGTTATCAGGAGAGACCTCAGTGCTGTATCTTTCAGCCCAGTACTGGTCCTGAAAAGTAATTTTAACCGTACTTACCAGTAACTTGAATTTCCTTCCATAGGCTAACATTGACTGGTTTCACTTGGAAATTCTTCTAAGTGTGGAGTTTTGGAACTTTAAAATATTCCTCTAAAATCAGCCGAAATACGAATTCTGATTTACTCACCTGTTATCAGGAGAGACCTCAGTGCTGCATCTTTCAGCCCAGTACTGATCCTCAAAAGTAATTTTAACCGTACTTACCAGTAACTTGAATTTCCTTCCATAGGATATAATTGCCTGCTTTTTGCTGAAAAAGTTTCTAAGTGTTGATTTTTGAAACATACAAATATTCCTCTAAAATCAGCCGAAATACGAATTCCGATTTACTCACCTGTTATAAGGAGAGACCTCAGTGCTGTATCTTTCAGCCCAGTACTGGTCCTGAAAAGTAATTTTAACCGTACTTACCAGTAACTTGAATTTCCTTCCATAGGCTAACATTGACTGGTTTCACTTGGAAATTCTTCTAAGTGTGGAGTTTTGGAACTTTAAAATATTCCTCTAAAATCAGCCGAAATACGAATTCCGATTTACTCACCTGTTATCAGGAGAGACCTCAGTGCTGCATCTTTCAGCCCAGTACTGATCCTCAAAAGTAATTTTAACCGTACTTACCAGTAACTTGAATTTCCTTCCATAGGATATCATTACCTGCTTTTTGCTGAAAAAGTTTCTAAGTGTTGATTTTTGAAACATACAGATATTCCTCTAAAATCAGCCGAAATACGAATTCCGATTTACTCACCTGTTATCAGGAGAGACCTCAGTGCTGTATCTTTCAGCCCAGTACTGGTCCTGAAAAGTAATTTTAACCGTACTTACCAGTAACTTGAATTTCCTTCCATAGGCTAACATTGACTGGTTTCACTTGGAAATTCTTCTAAGTGTGGAGTTTTGGAACTTTAAAATATTCCTCTAAAATCAGCCGAAATACGAATTCCGATTTACTCACCTGTTATCAGGAGAGACCTCCGTGTTGCATCTTTCAGCCCAGTACTGATCCTTAAAAGTAATTTTAACCGTACTTACCAGTAACTTGAATTTCCTTCCATAGGATATAATTGCCTGCTTTTTGCTGAAAAAGTTTCTAAGTGTTGATTTTTGAAACATACAAATATTCCTATAAAATCAGCCGAAATACGAATTCCGATTTACTCACCTGTTATCAGGAGAGACCTCAGTGCTGTATCATTCAGCCCAGTACTGGTCCTGAAAAGTAATTTTAACCGTACTTACCAGTAACTTGAATTTCCTTCCATAGGCTAACATTGACTGGTTTCACTTGGAAATTCTTCTAAGTGTGGAGTTTTGGAACTTTAAAATATTCCTCTAAAATCAGCCGAAATACGAATTCCGATTTACTCACCTGTTATCAGGAGAGACCTCAGTGCTGCATCTTTCAGCCCAGTACTGATCCTCAAAAGTAATTTTAACCGTACTTACCAGTAACTTGAATTTCCTTCCATAGGATATAATTGCCTGCTTTTTGCTGAAAAAGTTTCTAAGTGTTGATTTTTGAAACATACAAATATTCCTCTAAAATCAGCCGAAATACGAATTCCGATTTACTCACCTGTTATCAGGAGAGACCTCAGTGCTGTATCTTTCAGCCCAGTACTGGTCCTGAAAAGTAATTTTAACCGTACTTACCAGTAACTTGAATTTCCTTCCATAGGCTAACATTGACTGGTTTCACTTGGAAATTCTTCTAAGTGTGGAGTTTTGGAACTTTAAAATATTCCTCTAAAATCAGCCGAAATACGAATTCCGATTTACTCACCTGTTATCAGGAGAGACCTCAGTGCTGCATCTTTCAGCCCAGTACTGATCCTCAAAAGTAATTTTAACCGTACTTACCAGTAACTTGAATTTCCTTCCATAGGATATAATTGCCTGCTTTTTGCTGAAAAAGTTTCTAAGTGTTGATTTTTGAAACATACAAATATTCCTCTAAAATCAGCCGAAATACGAATTCCGATTTACTCACCTGTTATAAGGAGAGACCTCAGTGCTGTATCTTTCAGCCCAGTACTGGTCCTGAAAAGTAATTTTAACCGTACTTACCAGTAACTTGAATTTCCTTCCATAGGCTAACATTGACTGGTTTCACTTGGAAATTCTTCTAAGTGTGGAGTTTTGGAACTTTAAAATATTCCTCTAAAATCAGCCGAAATACGAATTCCGATTTACTCACCTGTTATCAGGAGAGACTTCAGTGCTGCATCTTTCAGCCCAGTACTGATCCTCAAAAGTAATTTTAACCGTACTTACCAGTAACTTGAATTTCCTTCCATAGGATATCATTACCTGCTTTTTGCTGAAAAAGTTTCTAAGTGTTGATTTTTGAAACATACAGATATTCCTCTAAAATCAGCCGAAATACGAATTCCGATTTACTCACCTGTTATAAGGAGAGACCTCAGTGCTGTATCTTTCAGCCCAGTACTGGTCCTGAAAAGTAATTTTAACCGTACTTACCAGTAACTTGAATTTCCTTCCATAGGCTAACATTGACTGGTTTCACTTGGAAATTCTTCTAAGTGTGGAGTTTTGGAACTTTAAAATATTCCTCTAAAATCAGCCGAAATACGAATTCCGATTTACTCACCTGTTATCAGGAGAGACCTCAGTGCTGCATCTTTCAGCCCAGTACTGATCCTCAAAAGTAATTTTAACCGTACTTACCAGTAACTTGAATTTCCTTCCATAGGATATAATTGCCTGCTTTTTGCTGAAAAAGTTTCTAAGTGTTGATTTTTGAAACATACAAATATTCCTCTAAAATCAGCCGAAATACGAATTCCGATTTACTCACCTGTTATAAGGAGAGACCTCAGTGCTGTATCTTTCAGCCCAGTACTGGTCCTGAAAAGTAATTTTAACCGTACTTACCAGTAACTTGATTTTCCTTCCATAGGCTAACATTGACTGGTTTCACTTGGAAATTCTTCTAAGTGTGGAGTTTTTGAACTTTAAAATATTCCTCTAAAATCAGCCGAAATACGAATTCCGATTTACTCACCTGTTATCAGGAGAGACCTCAGTGCTGTATCTTTCAGCCCAGTACTGGTCCTGAAAAGTAATTTTAACCGTACTTACCAGTAACTTGAATTTCCTTCCATAGGCTAACATTGACTGGTTTCACTTGGAAATTCTTCTAAGTGTGGAGTTTTGGAACTTTAAAATATTCCTCTAAAATCAGCCGAAATACGAATTCCGATTTACTCACCTGTTATCAGGAGAGACCTCAGTGCTGCATCTTTCAGCCCAGTACTGATCCTCAAAAGTAATTTTAACCGTACTTACCAGTAACTTGAATTTCCTTCCATAGGATATAATTGCCTGCTTTTTGCTGAAAAAGTTTCTAAGTGTTGATTTTTGAAACATACAAATATTCCTCTAAAATCAGCCGAAATACGAATTCCGATTTACTCACCTGTTATAAGGAGAGACCTCAGTGCTGTATCTTTCAGCCCAGTACTGGTCCTGAAAAGTAATTTTAACCGTACTTACCAGTAACTTGAATTTCCTTCCATAGGCTAACATTGACTGGTTTCACTTGGAAATTCTTCTAAGTGTGGAGTTTTGGAACTTTAAAATATTCCTCTAAAATCAGCCGAAATACGAATTCCGATTTACTCACCTGTTATCAGGAGAGACCTCAGTGCTGCATCTTTCAGCCCAGTACTGATCCTCAAAAGTAATTTTAACCGTACTTACCAGTAACTTGAATTTCCTTCCATAGGATATCATTACCTGCTTTTTGCTGAAAAAGTTTCTAAGTGTTGATTTTTGAAACATACAGATATTCCTCTAAAATCAGCCGAAATACGAATTCCGATTTACTCACCTGTTATCAGGAGAGACCTCAGTGCTGTATCTTTCAGCCCAGTACTGGTCCTGAAAAGTAATTTTAACCGTACTTACCAGTAACTTGAATTTCCTTCAATAGGCTAACATTGACTGGTTTCACTTGGAAATTCTTCTAAGTGTGGAGTTTTGGAACTTTAAAATATTCCTCTAAAATCAGCCGAAATACGAATTCCGATTTACTCACCTGTTATCAGGAGAGACCTCAGTGCTGCATCTTTCAGCCCAGTACTGATCCTCAAAAGTAATTTTAACCGTACTTACCAGTAACTTGAATTTCCTTCCATAGGATATAATTGCCTGCTTTTTGCTGAAAAAGTTTCTAAGTGTTGATTTTTGAAACATACAAATATTCCTCTAAAATCAGCCGAAATACGAATTCCGATTTACTCACCTGTTATCAGGAGAGACCTCAGTGCTGTATCTTTCAGCCCAGTACTGGTCCTGAAAAGTAATTTTAACCGTACTTACCAGTAACTTGAATTTCCTTCCATAGGCTAACATTGACTGGTTTCACTTGGAAATTCTTCTAAGTGTGGAGTTTTGGAACTTTAAAATATTCCTCTAAAATCAGCCGAAATACGAATTCTGATTTACTCACCTGTTATCAGGAGAGACCTCAGTGCTGCATCTTTCAGCCCAGTACTGAACCTCAAAAGTAATTTTAACCGTACTTACCAGTAACTTGAATTTCCTTCCATTGGATATAATTGCCTGCTTTTTGCTGAAAAAGTTTCTAAGTGTTGATTTTTGAAACATACAAATATTCCTCTAAAATCAGCCGAAATACGAATTCCGATTTACTCACCTGTTATAAGGAGAGACCTCAGTGCTGTATCTTTCAGCCCAGTACTGGTCCTGAAAAGTAATTTTAACCGTACTTACCAGTAACTTGAATTTCCTTCCATAGGCTAACATTGACTGGTTTCACTTGGAAATTCTTCTAAGTGTGGAGTTTTGGAACTTTAAAATATTCCTCTAAAATCAGCCGAAATACGAATTCCGATTTACTCACCTGTTATCAGGAGAGACCTCAGTGCTGCATCTTTCAGCCCAGTACTGATCCTCAAAAGTAATTTTAACCGTACTTACCAGTAACTTGAATTTCCTTCCATAGGATATCATTACCTGCTTTTTGCTGAAAAAGTTTCTGTGTTGATTTTTGAAACATACAGATATTCCTCTAAAATCAGCCGAAATACGAATTCCGATTTACTCACCTGTTATCAGGAGAGACCTCAGTGCTGTATCTTTCAGCCCAGTACTGGTCCTGAAAAGTAATTTTAACCGTACTTACCAGTAACTTGAATTTCCTTCCATAGGCTAACATTGACTGGTTTCACTTGGAAATTCTTCTAAGTGTGGAGTTTTGGAACTTTAAAATATTCCTCTAAAATCAGCCGAAATACGAATTCCGATTTACTCACCTGTTATCAGGAGAGACCTCCGTGCTGCATCTTTCAGCCCAGTACTGATCCTCAAAAGTAATTTTAACCGTACTTACCAGTAACTTGAATTTCCTTCCATAGGATATAATTGCCTGCTTTTTGCTGAAAAAGTTTCTAAGTGTTGATTTTTGAAACATACAAATATTCCTCTAAAATCAGCCGAAATACGAATTCCGATTTACTCACCTGTTATAAGGAGAGACCTCAGTGCTGTATCTTTCAGCCCAGTACTGGTCCTGAAAAGTAATTTTAACCGTACTTACCAGTAACTTGAATTTCCTTCCATAGGCTAACATTGACTGGTTTCACTTGGAAATTCTTCTAAGTGTGGAGTTTTGGAACTTTAAAATATTCCTCTAAAATCAGCCGAAATACGAATTCCGATTTACTCACCTGTTATCAGGAGAGACCTCAGTGCTGCATCTTTCAGCCCAGTACTGATCCTCAAAAGTAATTTTAACCGTACTTACCAGTAACTTGAATTTC